>VZTB01012677.1:310406-359757 GCA_013397245.1 Thryothorus ludovicianus
GCTGCTCCCCGCCGCCTCCCCACAGCCCTCGGCCCCGCCGCCATCTTGGGCGGCTGCGGGCGCCCCGTGCGAGTTAGGAGGGCACGGAGGGGAATTCGTGTCCCAAAACGTCCCCAAAGCTGTGTGAAGCCTGTGTGACTGTACGCACAAAACTCCTTTGTCTGCCTCGTGTGCGCTCTCTCAGAGTAATCAAGAAAGGAGCGTTTTGAAAGCATCGTAATCAGCCTAAAGGGACGGAGATGGCTGCGATCCTTTCCAAGGGCTTCTGTTTCATATTCCTGTAATGGTGGAATTACTAGGACTGGAATACTGTGGCCAGCTCTGTGGTCCTCACCATAAGAAACAAATGGATCTGTTGGAGCAGATCCAGGGGAGGACCATGAAGTTGATCCTCTGTAAAGAAAGTCAGAATTGAGGTTGTTCAGCCTGGAGAAGAGAAGGTTCCAGGGAGACCTTGTTGCAGTTGCAGTATTTCCATATATAAAGTAAGATTATGGATAAGATGGAGATTTTTTACCTGGGCTTATAGTGACATGACAAGGGCCAATGGTTTCAAACTGAAAAGAGGGTAGGTTTGGAAAAAATGTGTTCAGAAAAACTGCGGATGTCCCATCCTCAGAAATGTTCCAGACCAGAGTGGATGGGGTTTAGAGCAATCTAAACTAGTGTAAGATGTCTGTGCCCATGGCAGGTATTTGGAATAGATAATCTTTAAAGAGATTTTCCAATCCAAAGTATTCTAAACTATGACACAGCCCTCATCCTGTCCAACAACCATTCCCTGCGCTGCCTCAGGACAGGTCTGAGGCCATGGAGGCCTGATGGGGGCTCCTGAGGCCAAAGGACTGTTTTTACTAAATCCCTCCTAGTCAGATGTTGTAATACTTCGAGCTGTTTGAACAAATCCACCCTGAGCTTTCCTGTGGAGCTGCTGGCGGATGGGCCCCAGCTCTGCAGGTCGCCCTGCAGATCACCTAAAAACACAACAAAACCAGGAAAATGTAGGAATTCAGTGTCAGCACCTGTCTCAGCCATCATCCCCACTGGCTGCTGTGTGCTGTCCTACTTTCTTTGCCCTGAGACCCTGCCTTTGTCAGCTGCGCTCTAATGGTGTAGCTACACAAGTCACTTTTGACATCACATTTTTAAATGGTTCATCGTGAGATGTTTTATTTAATCTGTGTTAATTTTTGTGGTTTGTTTGCCTGTGGTCCCGCTCTTGGTTACACTGATCCTGGTCCAAATTGTGCAGCCAAGGAGTGAGGCCCCAGCATTGTCTCTCTCTTTACTTGGGTTTTCCCTGGATGCTGCCTCACCCAGCCTGCTCTGGAGATGATACACTTTATCCTGCCCATTTTACTGCTGTCTCAGTTGATAAGCAGAATCTGGGGTCTCCTGTCAAGTGTTTTAACATGTGCAGTGTGTGTTTATTTACCTGCAAGTGTGTGACAAGTTGCACATGCTCTAGGGCTTTTTATCTTCTAATAAAACACTTTGTGAGAAAATGACCAACTGTTCTGAACCCAAACTGCAGCAGCCTGGGGCTAAGCACTTCTGATTATTTTTTTTCCTCAAGTATCAGTTGATAAATTTGGCTGATTTTCCACAATTATCATATTCATTTTGAATTACTTGAGAGATCTTCTGGGCTAAATCAAGTCTTTTTGCTGAAATACTGCTGTAGATGATATTTATTTCTTCAGACACAAAGCAAATATTGCAATACAGCCTTTACTTGAGATTCAATAAAAAACATTGGAAATGCAATCCATCAGTTATTGCCTGCAGGCATCATTCCTTTGTCTGGATCAACATTCATTTTCTGAAGTGTATTTCTTGATAGTATTATTGTGATTATCCCACTTTTCTATACAAGAACACCAATTTGATTCAAAGCATATTCGTAAATAAAATACCATGGCCTTTCACATTTAAGGGTGTTTTCTTTCCAGTACTGCACAGCTGGAACACACACCTTTTCTCTCAAGTCGGCTCAGGATGTTGTCAAGCTTTGCTTCTCCTATCTGTGTCCTTAAGGAGTGAAGAGAGACTGGAAAACTTTTAGAAGATTTAAATCTAAAATCAATCTGAGTTGTGTCTCTTCTCAGTTATGTCCTGGAGAAGTGCCTCATCAAAGCCCAGCCTTGAGCATTCGCATTTCAGCCAGTGCTGGGGTAAATATCCCACCTTGTTTCCAGCAACATCCCACCCTGTTTCCAGCCGGCACGGAAGGCAGGAGGTGGCGTTGACACCCCTGGGCCGTGGGGTCAGGTCACACGATTCCAAATGCCAGGTCACGAGCAGAGTGGTGTAAACAGCCCTGTTCCAACATGAGCAGTCTCGGTTTCAGCTGCTCAGCTGACTTCCCTGGGATCCCACCGTGTCCCGGCTGTTGGGGTGACGGTTCCTGCTGGCTTGTGGGCACAGCCTTGAGCAGGAGGATGTGAGAGGATCAGTGATCCCTCTGAGAGCTCCTGGGTACAGCGTGTCTGCAGGAATGAGGTCAGGGATCCTCTGCAGTGACCTTGGCACAGGCACCCGCTCTGCTCCGGGCATTGCTTTATTCCTGCCCTTCACCGCCTGCTTCCTGCACCGAGCCGCGTCTGAATCCCCAGGGAATCCCCCTGGGCACACTCTGGGGATCAGAGGCAGGAGGTGACAGTGCGGTGACACTGTGAGCTAGCCCGAACCACTGTACTGTAAATTCCCCGCAGGGAAGAAGCAAAGTAACTCCAGCTGTTCCCTCCTCGCGGAGCTGTAACGGTGCTGGAGCAGCGATATCGCACCCACGGCCTGCGGGGACCTGGCGCTTTTCAGAGTCACAGAGCCGCTCTCTCTCTCCTGAGCAGAGTGCAGGGAGGCAAAACGCAGGACACTGCCCAAGCCTCGGGTCTGCAGCTGTATCTACAGCCTGTAAAACGGAAGGAGTGCTGATCTGCGGCCAGGATTTATCGCCCCACTGCTGGGGAGGAGATTCCTTCTTTCAGCACAGCTGCTCAGGCTGTGCCTCTGGGTAAAATTTGCCAGTGTTGCTTCAGGATTTAGTGAAACACTTGAGCACACTCAGTTACCTTAAATTTAATCTGTTGCTTACACATTCTGCTGGATCCAGACCTGATATCCTACCTTGAAATTCCTCAACTCCCATAGATTTCCAGTGAAAGATAAGGACATTGAACGCCTCTGAAAATTCATCATACCTCAAAGACTGTCCCTGCATACTTAGTACTTGGGTTAGCTTCATCATTGTCAGCTGTTTGACTCCAGAGATAGAGGTGGTGCTTCTCAGTGATGAAAAACAAGTTGAAGTGAGGCAGAAAAACCTGTGATAAATTAGTGTGTAGACTGTTAATGGGGCCAAATGTCCTGAGTTTATTGAATTAGAGAAGTCAAACTAATTTTAAAATTAAGCCTCGAGAGTGGGAGACTAGATACCACTGGCACAACAGAAAAGTCTTAATGGCTGTTGTCTCAGCACATTAGGAAAACACTGTCAAAGCTCTTGCTGACAAGATGCTTTCTCAGGGATTATTAATTATATTGCATTATTAGCCAGGCATGGTATGAGAACATATTTAGCACGTTACTAAAATGCAACAACCATTTAGCTAATAAGTTTGACTTGGTCTTTTAAATTTTCTTAATGATTACCAACTTAGTAAAACTGTAATGGTGAGAGATAAAAATAATGATTCAACAAGCTGTGTCTCAAGAACAAGTTTTAACTGGAACTTGCATGTAGCAAGGACAGATAAAGTGTACAGTCCTAATTATCAGCCTGAAGGGATGAGACAAAAGTAAACATATCGTCAGATTTAACTAACTCTAATGACCCCGTCCTGTGCTGGCATATGCTTAAAGTGCTCTTGTGATAGTAAAGCCCAGCTTGATCCTTCACTGCAGCCATGGGGGGACAAAGGGACAGCAATGCCTTACTCTGCTCATCCTGTCCCAGGCTGGAAACAGAAAACTCCCTTACCTTCCACATGGCAGCTGCTGCAAGGAAACACAACCTGACACTCCATTTTCCTTAGGGGCCTCTGAACCCCCAGGCAGCTCTTCTGGGAGGTTCAGTAGCTGTGGACAATGTTAATTCTGTGGGCTTTGTTAAACTGATTTATGTGCTACACTACAGGAACTGGACCTGATTTCCACTGTCATTCACCAGTGACACAGAAAAACAAGGGCTGAGTGCTCAGTGTTGATCAATAAGGCCAAACTGCAGAGTCACTTATGCCCCCCAAACAAGAGGACAAAACTCAGCAGAAATTTAGGAAATAATTCCTTCTGTATGATCACAGGGAACTCAGCCGTGCTGGGCCCTCAGAGCAGCAGCAAATCTGTTTTGAACCTCACCTCTCCCCAGAATCTCCTCCTGCCTCTCGTGCTACAGAGGCCCCAGCACCAGGTTTGAGGCTGCACCAGCACCATGCAAGCTGAGGTGCATTACAATGGGGTGAGGTGGGCAGTGGGGACAGCTGGGGACAGACAGTGGCACCCTTCCAGTCAGAGTTCATCCCGGCCCAGAGCCAGCTGCCACCCACTCCAGGGCTGCCTCCACCCCAAGTCCTACCTCTGGACCACCTGTTTCAAAGGGATTTAGCTGAGGGCTTGCACAGCCTGTGGAGGAAATGTGTCCTGCTAGGAAAATAGCTCCCATCTGGCACTGGATGTATGTCTGAGATGTACAGAGGGGGAAAAACAGCAGCACAAGCCATCACATGCCATAAATGTTGTTCATCTTTTATCTAACAGACCTAGATAACAACGCTGATAGCAAGAATTCTCTTTTTTCTCCGTTTTGTACATTCAGATAATCCATTATATTTAACTTACAGTAAACACTGTGGAGAGCTTCTGAGCCTGCCGTGGCCATTGGTGTGACCTGGGGGAACCTGTGTGCAGCACACAGATGGACACAGATCTGTGCCCCAGCTCTGCTGCTCTCTTCTCAGCCCCAGCCTGGGCTCCAGTTCCAGCAGCCCTGCACGCCCTGTGTCAGACCTGGGTCACCCACCACTGCAGCACATGACAGCACTGACCCATTTCTCCTCTAGTTAAATCCCAGCAGTCACTCCAGCAAAGCCTTTGGTGCAATCTTGCTGCTTCAGTGCACACACCAGGGCCAGGCATTTCTGCCAGTGCACCTTGTGGCTGCACTTCCCATCACCTGGAAGTGACCAGAATTTGCTGTAGGGTATTTAATACCAAGAGAGTAAAGTCTACAAAGGAAAAAAAGTTCAGGCACATGGAAAGGAGCATGAACCTCCCCTAAAACCAAGCCCAAAGCAGCAGCGTGATCCTCCTCAGTCCATCTATTTTGTGTTTTTCATTATGCTCAATCCTCTGTTACATTTTGGCCACTGCTTCACCAGCAACCAGAGCACACAATGACCAAGCAATGCTGGTGTTTCATCTCTAAATAAATAATGAGTTTCTACCCTGAGAAAGTTTCTAAAAAGTAACCTGGTATCACAACAAGGAACATGCAAATCTTAAAAGTCAAGCAGAGAGCAGGTTTTTACAATGGTTCCAACATATGCCCCCAAAAAAGGAAGAAAAATCCTTGGAGTTTGATTCTGCCACATAAAAATGTCTCATAAAGAAGCAAAATAAGCACAAACAAGGCTATGGAAACGGCATGACCTCCTGCTTGCACACTGTCTTGGCTGAAGCACACTCAGCCAAAAAATATGCTAAGTGATGCAAAATGAGAGTTAGGTAAGTGGTGCCTTCCAGTTAACCTTCCAATACCCATTTCTTCTCTGGGTCATCATTAATTATTGCTGTATGAGCAGCCTGAACCCTTGGCTGGACCTGGAGCCTAGGGGTCTTGAACACTGTAGGAAAGGAAAGTAAGGAATGTGCAGATGGGGAAGGAGGTGCCCTGGCAATGGTTAGACCATGGAAGGGCTCAATCCCCTCACATGGAGACCAGGAGTGGCCAGGATTTTTGTATGGTCAGTGTTGTGCTGTGCCTTGTGCTGCAGCAACGAGAAGGGGGAGAGGAGAGGAGTCCTAGGAGGAGAGAGCTAAATAGTGTGGCTGAAATGTAGGAAAAATGTTCATCAGCCCAGCCACAGTTTCTAAGATTCTCCAAAAAAATATTGCAACTGAGAAATCCTTATGAGATCAGACAGCATTTCCATAATGCACAGATAGCAAAGCAAGGGAGGTACATCCCAACCAGTTCAGGTGGGATCCACCATCTTCCTCTGCAGAAGCAAGAGTCAGGGGGTGTTTGCTCCACCTTTTCCCTTAGCACCTGAGGTGATCAGTGCTGTGTGCTGGTGGCACAACTGCACGAGCAGTTGGATTCTAAAGGCACCAGGTCACTCAGCAGCATGAAGCAGAAAGATGGGGATGAAAAAGTGAAAACGTGAGGCTGCAGCATCAGCCAGCCCCTCTTTCCTTCATTTCAGCTAAGAGATGGCCCTGCTCAATGCCACCTGGTAAGATCACTGTTCCCCTGGGCTCTTCCAGCAGGGCATTGAGACAGACATGTACCATCCTCCTACTGTCCTTTCCCTGGCTCTTCCTGCAGCCCAGTTGTCCCAAGTGTCTCAGAGGGAAATGCCAGGTTAGCACCTGTGGCTGGGAGGTGTGAACCGCAGCAGCCAGGAGGAATCTGATGGATGGCTCCTCCTGGTCTGCCAGCTGCAAGGTTTTTGTGAAATGAGACTTTTGCCCAACGTTCTTCCCATGGCGCCTGAAGGAGGTGCATGCCCAGCCCCTCCTTTCTGGGTGCATGGGATGTCTACGCCTCCTCGCTGCGCCGCAGGTCTTGCAGCTCAGTCATGGCTTTGGCCGAGAGCTTCTTGCGGCGGAACACGGCTGCGATCTCCTCAAAGGACTTTCCTTTCGTCTCCGGTACTCTGAAGTACGCAAACAGGAAGAAGACGAGGAGCAGACCCGCGAAGATCGCAAACACGTACGGTCCACACAGATCCTGCAGCGGGACGGTGGGAACAGGGGAGACCACCATCAGCACCACAGGGATGGCTGCCCCCTCCTACCCCGGCTGGCTGAGGTGCCCAGCCAGACTGGGGGATGGAAATCTGGGAGGCACATTCACATCCTGCTGGGCTGCTTTGGGCGCCATTTGTTTGCGTGGTTTAAGGGATTTCTTACCGCAATGTACTGGAAACACATTCCCACGATGAAGTTGCAGGCCCAGTTGCAGAATCCTGCGACAGCGATGGCGGCGGGGCGCGGGCCCTGGCTGAACAGTTCAGCTACGATAAACCAGGGGATGGGCCCAGGCCCCACTTCGAAGAAGATGACGAAGAGGAAGATTGCGACCATGCTGACATAGCTCATCCAGGCAAACTGGCTCTGCAAGAGGTTGGTGTTATAGTCCCAAAGCAAGTCTTATTAATTATCACTAATTACTTTATTTAGGCTTCTTTTTCAGAAATTTCTTTCTGTTAAACAAAGCGGGACTGGACATGAATAATTAAGGTTTTAAACTCTTGTGCCAGGTGCTGGCTGGGGATGTGGTGCTAGCATTGCTGCCTGGAGGAGTTCACAGCCATCAGCTCATCTTTGAGCCCTCTCCTTGCCTGCAGCTCAGCAAAATGAGGCAGAGTGGCACCCGTTAATAACCAGAGTGTTCAGCAAAGGAAGGTACCCCTTTGCTTTTTCATCCTGACAGGGGCTTGCACCACTGTTTTCGAATGTCTTTGATGGGAACTTCTCTTGTTTTCAAACCAGGGAGAAAAAATTGAGAGAAATCCTTACCAGGAGCACAAGCCCAACTGTCATGGCCACGGCGCTGACTAACATGCCCATCAAACCTGCCAGGAACAGGGACCGCCTGCCCGCCTTCTCCACCAGAAAGACCTGTAGAAACACGTGCAGGAGCTCAGTGCCCACCACCAGCACCCTCAGGACCCTCAGGACCGTCAGGATCAGGTCCATAACCAATACCCAACTTGTAACCATTGCCACGCTGCTCTTTTGCTCTTTTAGCTCTAGTGGTAGAGATTTATGTGCTGGTTCCCAAGTGTCAGAAACTGCTGGTGGCTGCTGGGGAGCCAGACTGAGCAGTCACCCTGCCAAGGGCAAGGCAAAGGCACACACACTCAGAGCCCATGCATTTACAAGCTCTCAGAATTTCCCACTGCTCCTACACATAAATTGCTGACTGTGAATTTCTCTCTCTCTCTCCCTTTTCTTTTTTTTCTTCCAAGAACTAAAAACTTCTTAGGTCTGCATTAGTTTGAAACCAGGCTTCAAAATGTAGCATGATTCAGGTCACATCATGGGCCATTGCACCTTGCCTGTCCTAGTTGTGTAGCAGATGCACTCAGGATTTTTCCTCCAATCACTCCCAGCCTCCTTTTGCTTCCTTGGTAGTCACAGAGCTTAGTTTGCTCCTTCTCAGCTCCTCTTGGTCAACTCCAGTCATGTCACCCAGCTTTTGACAGACACCTCACCTGGCAGGGAGCTGTGGGTCCCTCCAGAGGACAGTGCAGCTGGCCTGGCCTAACCATGCAGCAGCCCCTGGGGCTGTCCACTCCTTCCCTTCTGCTTTGAAAGGACACCTCTGGCCAGCAGCTCCACCTTTCCTGCCGTTACAGCCATGATTTACACTTCCAGAGACCATCTCTTTTGCTGGAGACAGTTCATGTGCTGACACATGAAGTTGCAGAGGATGAGTCTCTGCTCCCTTCTCCCCTTGCCAAGGTCCACCCAGCTGTCAGCACTTCTGCCTTTTGATCAGGGTCTGTCATTTATTGACAAAAGCAGGTAATTTTTAAGTGCTCGTGGACAAAAGAAGCAAAGAGCAAATGCCCAAGGCTGCAAGTACCACAGCCCTGGGGTGAGGACTGAACTGCAGGACACCCTCCATGCTGAAGAAAGGCTTCTTCCACCTCTGTGCTTCATTTCACAATAAACTTCACATTTTCTCCTCAGCATGGGGCCTATGGTGGACTTTCTCTAAGGCAGGTTCACTCCAAGACCTCCTCTCTCACACATACTGGAGTATGAATGGTTTGGGTTGGAAGAGACCTTAAAGATCATCCAATTCCAACCCCCTGTCATAGGCAGGGACACCTTCCACAAGACTAAGCATGACTTGGACAGGTCAGGGATGAGGCATCCACAACATCTCTAAGAAACCTGTGCCACTGCCTCACCACCCTCTCAGACAAAAATTTCTTTCTAATACCTAATCAAAACCTCCTCTCTGTCAGTTTAAAATGATTCCTCCTTGTCCTAAATCTCCTGGAGCTGTGTATTTCTGCTTTGCAGGCAGTCCTGCATCATGTTGGTGAAAGTCCTTTACTCCCTAAATCTCTAGAAAGATATGAGGGAAATAGGCTTGGCATTTCCTGGTCTTATGTTAATGGCCACATTTTAAAACTAATTGCTGGCTGATAGGAATTGTGTTAATCCTCTCAGGAGAGAGACAGATGAAAGGAAAGTCTGTGAAGGGAAGATCCTTTTATTGCTGCAGAGCCCTGCCTAGATAGGATGAGGATAGGTGCTGGATTACATTTATAACTGTGGATATCACTCGTGCAGGTGCAATGTACATACAGAAAATAGTCTGAAAGATAACAGGTAAGAGCAGACTGGGAGCTGGTGATTTGCCCCCAGCAGCCCCCATCCCCTGCCTGCTCCCTGGGGGAATAGAATAGGACCTACAGAATTGCAGTCTCAAGAGCAACTTTTATTTTGGGGGGAAATGCAGAGTTTTCAGAGCTTCCCTGAACACAGAGGTGCAGTTTCCATGCACAAAGCATTTAGCAGTGCTGATCAATAGCAACATGCTCTATGTCAAAGCTTGACTTTTCAAGTTAAACTTGCTCAGGGAATGATTTTTCCCTGCGAGGTATTCAGGGTCAGTCCTGCAACACTGCAAATCTCAGCTCTAGGAAAAAAATCATGTTTCAAAACCACATTTATGTGTGTTTGTAGTCCAGGGGGCAGAAGTATTTACTTACAGAGATAACAGTGAAGACCGTGTTCACCACTCCAACACCGATGGTTGCATAAACTGGTTGGTCAACCCCAGCTCTCTCGAAAATGTTTGTGGAGTAGTAAAAGATCTATCAGAACACATCAGGATGAAGGATTAGGCAAGAGGGCTGGTGAAACTTTTTGTTCTCATGAGGGAAGAGTTGCACTTGCTTGGCTGAGATGTGGCATAATTTAATTATGATTATTTTTTCAACTTTTAATGGCTTGTTATAATAATTAAAGCTGAAAATTTCATAGGAGCCTGAGGGAGTTAAAAATCCTGTTGAAATTCCCCTCTTGAGCTACTACATGTGCACATTAAATCTGGGGTTTTTTTATGTCCTCTGTATTTAATTGTAATATTCAGATCATCAGCACTGAACACTCATGACAAATATCTTAGTATGACCAAGTTTTACATTAATTTTGAAATATTCTCTTTGCAATGATTCCAGTTTCTTTCTGGTCTCCAAGAATAAGGTGATTCCTTTCTGGTGAAAGTTTAGGGCAGGAGGTAAAGGGTGGCTGGTGGATGGGGTGGGCATGGCCAGGAGCCAGGTAGGCTGGGCATCCCTGTATGCTCCATAATGCTTTTGGGTGTCAGATGGGGATTTCTGTTATTCCAGGGGGTGATGCAAAAGTTATTTAGTTAAAAGTATCTTGAAAATAATGATTCTGGGGTGAGTATGATGTCATTAAAGAGAGCAAACTGCTGACAAACTTGGGTATGGGGAGGGTCATGGGAGGGCTCAGGATGGGTCAGCTGGTTTTGTGCTGGACACCCTCCCACCCTTCTCCCCTCCTGCCCTCCCACAGCCAGCTTGGCAGGGACCCAGGAGCCCACTGCAGCCATGGGAAAGCTTCTTTCATCCCTGCATGGCTTGGATGGAGCCAGAGCTGCCTTTTCAGGCTCAGCACGGATCTCTGGAGAGACAGACTTTTTGGGGAGACTCACCGCGTTGATTCCCGAGAACTGCTGGGATATTTGCACCATCAGTGCCACAATGACAGCCTGCCTGTACTTGGAAGAGGTGAAAAGCTGTCTTATGGAGACTTTCTTTTCACTAGCAGCTTCTTGCTTTTCCTTTTCCATCTCATCAATCTCTTTCATTGGATCGCAGTTTCCTCTAAGCCTTTTCAAATCTTAGGGGAAAAAGAAAGATTGACATTTTATTTTCAGTGGTAGGTAAGATGTATATGTAAGGTCTAGGCAAAACTGAAGGTAAGCCAACCCCATGGACAGCTGTGTCCTCCTGCTCTAAGGATTCCTGTGGCACATCCAAGGATCCAGGGTGCATCTGCTTGGTCAGGGGCAGCACCACATCAGCTCTGCAGCAGCCCTGATACAATTATCAAGCCTCATCCCTCAGCAGTGCTGCTTAGTCCCATGCAAACCTCTCAACAGTTTTTGATCCAGAGCTAGTTTGTGTCTCAGCAGCTCAGAGCACGAGATGGAGCAACCACAGTCCCATGTGAGTCCTCAGCCAGGCTTTTCCTTCCCTGTCTTATACTATGTGCAGTATAAAAACCACCCTAGACAAGCCCAGAATATCTTTCTTACTTTTTTTAGCTTCCTCCACCTTCCCCAGTTTGATGTAAAGGTATCGGGGGCTCTCAGGGCACAGTAAGAGCAGGAAGAACTGCAGCAGGGCAGCCACACCAGACAGACCAAGGAGCAGGGGCCACATCTCATCATTGCCCAGAAGAAAGTCTAGTCCAAGGACCTGGAATAATGGAGGCATATTTGAATGGACCATTTTGCACCCTAAGAAGAGAAAGCAATTGACCACTGTGGTGCTTTGAAGTGACAAGCTGGAGGAAAACTAGAAGCCAGTACCAACTCTTTTTCTGGATGTGTTTGTTTTCTGTACATTTATGTGCCCACCTGTTGTGTAGCTGGGATTTGTGTATGGTGGGCAGTGCTGATGGGGGCTTTGGGCTCCCTGCTTCCCTGATGATGCAGTTTTTGAGAACCTGATTATCAGGGGTCTCATGCTCAGGATCCAGCCTGATGCTGATGAGATCCTGGAAAAAATTTCTCAGGGAGAGGAGAAATTGTTTGCAAAAGTACTTTTCATTTCTTGAGAAGTTGTCTTTGTTTAGACACCTCTTATTGAAGGCAGGGTTTCAACCACATTAAAGCAGATTGTTTTGCACACTCCTTCAGTTTTAGGGTGGAATGGTGAACAACAGTGTATCACTGTGGTTTTCCTATTCTCTGAAACACCCTGTCTGTGTTTGTTTTCCTGCTTACCTGGCTGAAGAGGATACCCGTGACGATTGCGAGCTGGTGCAGCGTCCCCAGCGCTCCTCGCAGGGCCGTGGGAGAGACCTCGCTCACATACATGGGCACGAGTCCAGAGGAGAGCCCTGCACCGAGCACACGTGGGTGTCACCTCCTCTAGACACAGCTCAGCAACCAGCACAAACCACTTCCCAAATGGGAAAGGAGGATGGAGCCTGTGTGCCGCACCCCACGCCCCACCGAGCCCCCCACAGCTGGCTGGGAACCACCTGCGCCTTGGAAAGGTGCTGGGATGTCCCTGCATTCCCAGCCCCAAACTGGGAAACCTTTTTGCTTGAACACACACATCAGAGCACAGAGCAGGGATTGTCTGCTGGGAGGAATTATCACAGGGCAAAGAGCCTTCTGAAAACTTGCCTTGAAACCTCAGAGTGCAGTATTGTGTTTGCATAGCAGTAACAATATAAAGAGCTGTTAATTCTAAGCTAATTCTAATGTAATTCCCAATTATTTGCTGGCTATATCCTCTCTGTGCACAGTGGTCCTGTGCTCTCTGTCTAGAGAACCTGTTAACCAATCTGGTTAGTGACTTACAGCAGCCACCAGCAAGACCCATCCTTGAGATACAGAGGGACCTGCTCCTTTCTAATGAACATATGGTAGGGCCAACCTAAATATTTCTGGGAAAGATCCTGGATCCAGAAGGGCAGAAATAGGGGGAAGAGGGAAATTCCCACCTGTGAAACCTCTTTTAAACTAAGAAAAGGATTAAAAAATATGTGAAACTGAACTGCAGCCCTGGAACACACGACCAGGCTGCACTCACCACAGTACAGCCCCGTGACCGCTCTCCCGGAGATGATGAGGATGTGGGATGGCCCAAATTTCGCCAGCCCCATGAGGAGGTTCCCAGCAATGGAGAGGATGTTCACCACCAGCATGGCTTTCACCCTGCAAGGCAGCAGCAGCACAGCTCCTCTGGCACCTCGCTCAGCCAAAGCAGCCATTGCAACACACAAGAGGAACTGTGAAGTCACTTAATCAGTACTGCAGGGGAAAAACAATGATAGCAGGCACTGCAAAATAGGGGGCCAGGGTACAATCAGAGTAGCTAAAATGAAATTATAAATTATACCATGCAGATGTCCTCCTCTTCCTTTTGCCTCAGAAAGTAAAGGGGGAATTCAGAACATAATCAAGGCTGCTCATCAGCTGCTGTCTGAAATGCTCAAGTTGCAATAAAATGTCTGATTTGTAACTGAGGATTTTAAAAAGCCCAATCTCTGGTTGAAACAGTATTTTGCAAGTTGGGAGGGTTTTTTTTTCCTTTTTTTCCTAAATTGCTGAAAATAACACAAATTGTATTTCTACAGGGAGGAAATGGTTCTATGGGAAGAGTCAATCAGAAGGGTTTGGGCTGTGGCACAGAGTCACAGCCCACTGGAGCCGCTCACCTCCCGAGCCGGTCACCGATCCAGCCCACGGTGAAGGAGGAGACCATGCCCCCGACGGCAAACACGGACACGGACAGCGACCAGTACATGGTGAGGATGTGTGGGGAGGCAGCGAGGTCCTCGCTGATGGGGGGTGGGAGTGTGCCCTCCGTGCCAGCCTGGAGCGCTGTGCCATCCTCCCCAGAGGCATTGGTGGCGTGTCTGTCCGGGGGGACAATGCCCAGCACGCGCCCGTAGTGCGCTTCGATCACCTGTGACAGGGAGAGAAGGAAAGCACCATCGGGTCAGATCTGTAACCACCCCAACCCCTGATCTGGATTTTATTCTGCCCCAGGAAAAGATTTGCATTGCAGGGTCTGCAGGGGTGGGATCTTGGGGTCCCCCCAGCTCCTCAACACTGAGACCCCAGAGGGAGGGTCCATGGGGGCAGGCACAAAGTATTCCCCCTCCCGTGGCTGGGCTGAGCGTGGTGTGTGGATTTGGCACTGGATTTAGTGGAGGGGTGCAGTCCCTGGCTCGGGCACAGGGACCGTGCTGCAGTGGGGACAGCTCCATTATGTGAACAGCCCTGCTCCTTCCCCTGGGGAGGTGACAACAGAGGGTCCTGGCCGGGTTCCCACCCCACTGCCCTGCCATGGGGGCTTTGTTCTGTGGGAGAAACTGCCTGGGAAGGGACAGAGCCCTCCTGAGGGCTTCTGCAAGGGACAAACTGGCCCTAGCTGCCCTGAAGCCGAGTTCCTTGGCCATGCACAGCTTGAGGGGCTCAGCTTACCTTCTGGGGGGCATTAATGACCCCCAGGCTGTAGCCATACTGGAAGAAGCCCAACACCGCAGTGAAGACAGAGAGGATCAACGTTCCTGTGAGATGCTGGGGCAGGAAGCAAAGAACAACCTCATCATACCATCCTAGCAGTGCCCAAAACAGGGGGAGGGCTGCATCCCACCCCTATCCCAGGGGACCCTGCTGCCCAGCTGGCTGGGACAGTGGCATCCAGGGAAGCTGCTGCAGCAGCACAGGCGGTTGGCTTGCTCCAAAGGAGAAGGAAAGCCCCTGGGGACAGGCAAGATCAGGCCCCCAGGGCAGAATGGTGTTGCCCCACAAAAACAGTCCAGCTCTCCCTGCTGCCCTGCCCGTCCTGGCCCTGGAGCTCGTAGCAGCCAAAGCTCTGCCCTGTACAGCAGTGCAAGCAGCAGCAGCAGTCATTCCCCATCCCCATCCCTGGAGCACAACAGCTGGCAATAAAACACCCAAAGGGTGTTTTTCAGCAGCGCTGTTTAAAGCATTTTTTTCTCCCATCACAGTTAAAGTTATCCAATGAACCAACAGACCTCTTAGAAATAAAAAATAGCCCCTTGGTCCTTTTCCCCTTTGTCTCTGTGCACAATTAATTAGTGAAGGGAATTTTTTTTTTGGTTGGTTTTGGTTTTGGTGAGGGATTGCTCAGTGCTGGAGTCCTGCAGAAATTCTATTAATTTCACTACAGAGTCTAGTGCAAAAACTAGTCAAGCCATGATTACCTTCTCTGTCTGCATTTTCTTTTTCTCATCCACCCCGCAGCTCCTCCGCCGTCCTTCTGGGAACAGTCACTGGCCTGGGCTGTGGAGCAAGGTGAGGGCTTGGGCAGGGAAAGAAGGACAGCAGAGCTGGGATGAAGGCAGGAAAACGGGCTGGTGCTTGGAGAGATGGGACTATATCAACTCTGGAGTTAATGAGAAACCCAAGTCTTCCACGCATTATTTGGCCACTGCTCAGCTCACAGCAGCCACCACCAATCCCTGTGTCTGGGACACACATGAAACAATGGGAGACCTGCAAAGACATAGAAAATTCAAATGATCCAGCTGCAGGGCTGGTTTGGGGCTGTCCCTCAGTTGAATAGTTGGAAATGTGATGTGCCAGGGCCTTGAGCCTGTTTCAAGATGCTCAACACCTTCCTCAGCCTCTGTGCTGGGTGTGCATGTCACATCACAATCCTCTTGCTGAATCAGAGAGAAGAAACCTCTCCAGCACATGTAGCAAAGCAGCTAGGAAATTACTGTTTTATTTAAATATCACTTAGCACCTGCTTTAAAATATATTCGTGTGTGTATATCACACACATGGCCACATATAAACACAGATATATACAGGTTTCTCTGTGCATCCATACACAGACACCTGCACACACAGAGCCCCCTCAGCAGGCAGCTCTAATGCCAGTACACACCTATCAGAGCAGACAGCTGTGTGTGTATATGGACATAAAACATAACAAAATTACCCAGAATGTTACAGTAAAAGAGGCTTTCATTAAAAATCCTACAGTGGTGTGAACAGAGAGCCTTTTAGCACCAGCAGCTGATGGCTGTGCTGTCAAATATTGTGGATTCTGGGAAGCACTGCCAATGCTGCCAAATACTACTGATGCTGCCAAATATTTTTGCCTTGGCTCAGTTGGCTTTCATGAACTTTGCACATCTGCACAAGCTGGTCTGAGCTGGTCTTGCTCTGGCTTTGGCTTTGCTGTCCTTGACATAGTCAGAGAGAGGAGCTGCAGGGCTGGGGGGGACAGTGGCATCCTTAGTGGCAGGAGACCGTGCCAAAGTCTGAGTCAGCCAGGAAGGTGATTAATGCTGATTAAAGTCATTATCTTCCAGATCAGCCCCTGATGGGTCCAGCAGCCAAGTTACAGACTCATTGGGTGATGCTCTCAGTCAGCCAGGCTTCACACAGGCACAAAATGTACTTTCTACAGAGGAAGAGCAAGAGAAAAAACAACAAAGATGAGTGTAAGACCACTAATCTTTGCACTGGTCTCCAGTGAAGTAAAACTTTAACTGGAGGAGGAAAGTTCATTGCATTAAGCAGGCTTTGATTCCAGCCACAGCACCTGCATTCCCCTCTTGGGCTGGTGTAGCTGTGACAGGAAGGGCCCCAAGGCTGAGCTTTTTAGATTTCCCCAATATTTGTCCTTCCTGCTGAGATCTTTGCCAATGGTGTTTGTTTGCTCGCTGTGTGTGGATACCCAGGCATTTACAAGCAGTTTCTTTGCATTGCAGTTAGATACCTTCACAATGGGACTGGCAGGATTTGACCATTACTGGGCTGCTAAGGCTCGAATCAGAAAACAAATGGGAGCCCTGACTCAAGACCCCAGACTGAAACTTTCAGGCACTGTGAAAACCTTGCCAGGACAGATGTCCCCCTCCAGGATTCCCATGTACCCTCTGGGATCCCCATCCTGTTGCAGGTGCCTGGCACAAAGGGGATGATGCTTTCCCTCCCTACTCTTCCCAAACTGCTGGAACTGGAGGGATCAAAGGCCACAAGGAACAGAGTGGCCTTTCCATGTTGTTCCATGCTGCTTAGAGCAGAACCTCCCTGTAATCCAGCTTCCTGGGGCTGGGGTGTGGAGCAGTGCTGGGAGGCAGGGCTGAACATCACTCACCTCCCCAGGAGCAGCCCTTCAACTTCCATGGAAACTTGGGATGCCAAAGGCTGGAAGCCCCATAGTCACACTCGGCCAGCTCTGCTAGCAAAAGGCAGGGAGTTATTCCGAGATTTTCCCACCCTTCCCTGGCCCCTCCTTCCCTCCCTGCCAGGCAAGATGCTGCAACCCAGTGCCAGGGCTGCCTCACCTCTGCTTTGAGCCCCTGGCTGGTGCCAGCTGGGCTGTAACACACTCCACAGCTTGGCCCCAGGCAATTTAGGCACATATTGCACTCTCAGTGGCATTAACACACTCCTGATCCTGTGATTCTCTCATCAGGGGGCTGGATGTGGATGTGGTGATTAGCAGAGGCCAGCTTTGGGCTGGTGCCAAGCTCATGGATGGGAAAGGTTGGTGTGTAAATCTTCTCTCACTGCAATCACTTCCCAAAGGGGCTGCTTGTTAGCTTGGTAGAGAGAAAGAAGCACAATGTTCCTACAGGATAGAGAACCAGGCCTGGCTCCACCAGGATGAATGACCAACCCATCAGATCTCTGGCACATCTGCCAGCCAGTTGTGATCACAGTCCAGAGGGTGCAGAGGGTGGCACAGCACAGCCCAAAGCAGCACTGAGCCATCCCATGGCTGGTGAGCCTGGCCAGGCAGTGTTTAGGTTATTGGCAAACAACAGGGTCTGCATTATTGCTAATGCTTTATTTAAATAATAAAGTGCAAGAACTGTGCATAATGTTAGGCAGAATTGCCACGCTCATTGCCTACTCTATGCTGTGTGTAGTGTAATGTGTGATAAAAGCAACGGGCTAAAGTTTATGGTGGGGCTCTGCTTTTGAACAGCTGAACACGCTTGTCACCTCAGTGGAAGGAATTCAAAGACTCCAGAGGGGCTGTGAAGCTATCCCCAGGTGCTGGGGCAATTTGCACGTCCATTTTACTGCCTCTAGGTCATTCAGAGACAGCTTTGATGTTAAAAAAAAAAAAAGGAAAAGTAAAACAAAGCAAAGACAAAAAGGTAGATCTGGTCTGCACAAAGTGGCTCTGTAAGAGCAGGCTGATGTAGCACATCAGTGGCTGGCTCAAAACCAAAATTACATTTGTTCATTTCTCCTCTCTAAGCACATCAGCCGGGGCAGGCAGCAGTGCTGGGGCCACATGAGACAAAGCTCAGCTTGATAAAACACATTTAGGAGAGAGAATTCGGTGCATTTACAGCACTGCTGTAAAGATACCAGAGGTTAATGAGCCCCTTCCCACCCCCCAGCTCTGGGTGGTGCAGCATCTCTCAGAAGAGAAAACTGGGAAGCAAACCCAGCAAACCTCTCCAGCTGAAGTCCCGACTGCAGCACAGGGCAGCAGTGGCTGTGCCAGGGGTCCTGTGCCAGGAAATGCATCCTTACTCCTGAGGAATCTGTGCTGGATCTCCTCAGAGCCTTCCCAGGTGGGGGCTCAGCCCAGCCACAGGCAGAGTGGATGTGGAGCTCCACCCCACACCTTTGGGAACAGTTCAGGCTCTGCTGGCCCCAATTACAGAGCATCAAATTGTTGCATGAGCAGAAAACTTAAGTGGGCTCAGATCGAGACACTGAAGTGCAGAACAACTTCAACCATTTCCAGCAACCAGTCCAGCTCTGGGGCTGGGGCCAGGGTCACCCTGAGCATCCCAGTTCTGTCCCAAAATACATAGTGCCAACCCCAAACCCATCTCTCAAGAAAAATGTCGTTTGATAATAATTCTGAAACAGGTTTGAAAAGATTCAGTTCCCACAAGTTGCTGCTACAGCCTTACCTGAGCATCCTTCACCTGGCAGTGGCACCCAGCAGCTCCCCAGGGCACGGCCTCATGGCAGCTCTCAGGACTTTTCTTCAACTTACCATGACCCACGCCTGAAGTTATAAAATATTTCACAGCAACTCTGTAAATAATTGAATCTGCAACAGGCTCAAGCGACCCCTGCATGCACAGATATTACTGCTTTATTCCTCCTGTGGCACAGCTGAACAAATTTCCTTTTCTGGGCAAAAAGTCCCATAAACAGGGCTTTAAAAGGAGCTGCAGGTTATATTTCTTTAAACACTAATAATAAATAGTTTCTGAGAGCATTAATCAACCATAAGCATATTTTACTTACAGCAAATGACAAGCAAAGCAAAACTGGTAACATTTGGAGGGGAAATGTCTTTATAATAATCATTTTTATTAAAATCATGGTTGATTTTGTAGAAGAGGAGTTTTCAGGTGGTGAAGGTCCATCCCTTGGCCACTGCTCACTGCTGGGCAGCATCACAACAGACGTGTCCCACCTCCCTGCACTCATCCCGCTCCAAAATGACCTTCCCAAGAGTCTTCAATGAGCATTGTGATGGGGAACCCTGAAAATCCCCTTTACTTCCATGTCCTCCAACACCCCAGGCTTTATTCACCCAAACATAAAAGGCATGGCGTAATGGTGAAGTTTTGTGTTTTATTGTGGTTGGCACCAGAAAAGCATTTGCTCTGTGTTATCTCCATACAGGTATGCCATAGACAAGAATGTGGGAATATTGTCTTCTGTGATTTTTGTTTCAAATTATTCTGAGATTTAAAAAAATACATTCACAAACCACCTGAGTCGCTTAAACTCAACGACTGCCTGCTATTTCATCACTGTATGCAAAAACCCATAGTAACAAAAAATCATCCAAAGCTGTGCATTTGTCACTTGAAGTAGAACAAAAAACACCTCAAAACAGTTATCAGTTTGCAACACAATAAAAGCTCTGGGCTTTATTTGATTTGTATTTTAACCACAATGAAAATACAAAGAGCTGGTGGCAATCAGTGTTTGTGATGGGATTTGAATACCAGTATTGTGATCCCGTGGCCATCCCTACACTCTCCAGGCTGCACCAGCCCAACAGGAGGTGCCTGGTGCTGGAAAGAGGCACCACAAAGCACATCCCGCCTGTTTTCCCCAGAACTCCACACCCTGGAGTCCCACTGCTGGCAACCCCTGCGGTACCAAACCCTGACAACCCTGCCCACAGAACGCTTCAGGTGAGGGTGGCCCGGCCCATCCCATCCCCGCCACCCGCCATCGCCTCTTACCCTTGATAAAGATTCAAGTTTGACCAAGTCCTGTTGATTTAATCATTTTTTAATAAAGCCATCGTTACTGAGTACACCAAGATTGCCAGTTAAGCTCTCTATATGTCGCTGGAGGTAACAGCGCTGTGATCGACAGCGGAACGGAAAAAAATAAAAACGAAACCAAACCAAAAAACAAACCCCAACCGAAACGAGGTAGGTTAAAACCAGCAACACAGACCTTGTTATGCGACACCCCAACACCACAGGCGGCCATGCTTGCAGCTACTGAGAAAGAAAACCCCAGATACGCACCGAAAACGGAAATCAACTGAGCAGAGTTTATAAGGACACGATTCAACCTGAACTAAACACACACACACGGTTCGGCACAGATGTTGTCTTTCACTGTATGTTGGGTAATTCCTAGGGAGTGGAGGGGGTGGAAAACGAGTAGATTCAGACCCTTGGCCGAAGAAACCACACATATATATATTTTTTTAAGCTCTTTACAAGCCCAATCCAGCAAGGTGGGGGACAGGCAGCTCGTTTCGTGGTCCCCATCCCTGTGGCGGCTGCTCCCGCACGCCAGTGCCCGGCTCCGGGCTCGGGGGGGACGAGCACCCGCAGCCTGTGCCAGCTTGCAGCAGCACCCCGGCAGCCTCTGCAGTCACAAACCCCCCTCAGGGGCGAGCACGGGGCTCCTCTCACCGTCCTCTCCTCCTCCTCCGATCCCCGGTGCCCGTGGCCAAGCCCCGGGGCAGGCGGGCACCTCCGGAGCAACAAGAAATGGCACCTCTGTCCCTATCAAGACACACCATTATGTGAAGATCCATATAGAAATATGGATTGACAGACTTGACAAAAATGGTAGCTGATTTTTATTAGTCTAAGGCTAGTAGTTTAGCCATTTAAAATCCATTTCCCAAAAGAGGGGAAAAAAACCTATTATTTTTTCTCTTCTTTAAAAATCCGTTAAGCCGTTGCTGCCAAAAGCAACATGTAAATGTTGGTGAAGGCAAAAGATTTCTAAAATTACCCAGCTATATGGTTATGGCCTTCATCACAAAGATAAAAGGTACATTTATTGTGCTGTCTCTCACCAGATTTAATTGGTAACTTTACAACATACTATATATTTGATGCTAGCAGGCAGACAGAATTAAAAACAGACTTTTTGACACTGTTTCTTTCCCCGTTCTTACAAAGTAGGGGACAAAGAAAAAGTAAAACTAAAAAATAAAATAAAATAAAACAAAGGAAAACTCATAACCCACTATAACACAGCGTAATCAGGAGACCTCGGGGGGTCCAAGCGTGAAAGTCCATCCCTGGCTGCAGTCCCTGCCCCGGGGCTGGCGGCGCCGGGCGAGCGTGGGAGGGGAGGGGCTGCCTCGGCGCCCTCCGCGCCTGCCTCTACAGTGTTAGTCCACGTGTTTAATGTCCTTTAAATTAGAAATAATGCCATGGTGGTGAGTGCCAAGTGCTCCTCTGTTACCAGTTCATCATGGAGTTTCTGTTGAGGGTCATGAAAAACACTTGGCTGCTTCCTCCGGATCTCACCGATGCAAAAAATACCTGTTTGGAAGGAAGAAACCCTCATTAATACTCAGGGGATTGGAGCTCACCCATGCCAGACTGGGATTAAATTGAGCCACTCATTAGTAAATGCAGTAATTAAACTTCCTTCCCCCTCACTATGAAAAAGAGTTTGGAATGCTTTAAAAATACCAGATTTATCACATTTACTACCACAGCATCATTTATTATTAAGTACTAACAAAAAACTGCTGTCAGTGGCTTGGATCTTGCTAAACATTCACCATTTGGGTCGATATCAGCCTCAGTCTGAAAAGGCTCTTTTTTGAAAAGTCAGTCCTGGTATTTCAGCTATTCCTGAAAGTAAAGCCCAGAAAAATGACTTCCCTTCAACATGCTCAAAGTGCAGAAACACATCAGGATTCTGTATGAAGAACAGGAGTTTTGGTACTTCTGGCAGGATCCACCAGCATTTGATTCCAAGGGAAGTCTTAACAAATGAGTAAGTTATAATTTGCAAATATTGAAGGGAGCAATCTGAAGCCTCTGTCCTTAATAAAACCAAAAATTACTCAATCTTACCAGTTTACCCAGTTCTCCAGAAAGAGAAACAGCTGAGTTTAGTATTTCAAACTCATCAGTGACCAGTTGATTCCAGTACTTAAGATCAAGGTGCGTTTTTTTCCAGCTTTGTTAGAATTAGATTACACTTGAATTAAACTTAAATTCAGCCTCCTGGGCAGCTTCTCATCACCTACTCAACTGTAAAGTTAGGATACATTTTCCTGCAGAGCTCCAGCCCCAGGAAGGGCAGCACTTGGC
Source organism: Thryothorus ludovicianus (assembly GCA_013397245.1). Classification (NCBI taxonomy): domain Eukaryota; kingdom Metazoa; phylum Chordata; class Aves; order Passeriformes; family Certhiidae; genus Thryothorus; species Thryothorus ludovicianus. Next base: position 332,928 of record VZTB01012677.1, read on the forward strand.
TAAGGAGCAGCTGCTCACTAAAGTGATCATGGCCTCAAAGCTCATTTACTGCACATTATTAAATCCTGCTCTGGGGACACAGCAACTGCTTTCTTCATTGGTTTTGTGATCGTGTCCATTATGAAAGATCTCCCTGCTTGGTCCTGACTTATCTTAGTGAAATCTTGTGTGAGGAGGGAACACCACCAGCAGAAAGACTTTAGCATTCCACCATCTCTTCTGTGCAAAAATGCCTTTTCCTCCAGCAATTTCTCCTCATTCCCTGCCCCCCTGCAACACCTGTGGCAGGAGTCATCTACATGACAGCCATGCAACTCTGGTGACCCTCCAGAGCAGTATTTATCACTGCTGTCCACTGAAATGGATGAGGCTGTAAGAGGAAAGTAATTTAAAATGCATCAAAATGCATCTAAAGATGCATCAAAACGTTTCTGCATCAGAGCTGAAATCAGGGTCACTTAACACACCCTTGCAAATCTCAACTTTCAGAGTTCACCTGGCAGCCTCAATTTAATGTTCAGGTGAAAGAAGTGGGAGAAAGTCAAGCCAAGGCAGTGCAGATCTCAGCTGGATGTAGAAGAGATCCTGCAGGCTGAGGTCTCCATCCACTGGAGAAAATTAACTGGGAATAAGCTTCTGAGCACTGCTTATTAAACAGGGCCTTCAGATTAATTATTAACCTCAAGACAAACCAGATATAAGCTCTAAAAGCACCTTGTAGCTCACAGCACAGATACAAGCTTTGAAGTGGACTTACCTTATCATTTCTTTCACATAGAAACTTTAACCTTTGAGCTCGCTTGTGCATAAATACTCCATCCAAATGTCCTGTCTCCACTGAGCGGATCTCAATAGCTTTCTCTCCCCAGCCCATGATTTGATTGGAATGAATGTAGGCTGTCAAAAGGAAGCGTTTGGCAGGTGTTACAACTTGTGCTGCATTAAATATTATGCAAGGGGCAGAAAAGCTCTCATCAGCTGTTCCTCCAAGCTTAAGCTGATCAATGGCAGAGCTCTGACGGCCAGGCGTGTGCCTGCAGGGACAGCAGCCCTTTCAGAGCACTTTTCATCCAGAAATTGCTGAGAAATTTAAACAGAAGCAGCATCACTTCTTACAGTTTAGGAAACTGAGGAGCTGGGCAGTGTTTTGCCTCCATGGTTTTGGGGAGAGCCAGAAGAGCAACACAAGGGCTCCCAGCTCCACACTCAGTCCCTCTCCACTTGACACAGTATCCTACCAGTGCAACAGCTTGCATTATCTCACATTTATCTTATACTTATCTCATGCTCAAAAAGTTACAATCTTTTAACTTTAAAAAGCTTTAAAAGCAAGAAACTACTTCCTTTTATTATGGAGGACCAAAATGCAGAAATTTAGCAATTGCATCTCATAGCTGGCTGAGGGAAACCCCTTTTGATAAAAGAGGGAAATCCCCTCCATCCCAAACTCCCTCTCAGCATTCTGGACTCCTCATCTTACTTGTGGTTTGTATTTTAAGCAGGTGAAGAGGGAGGGGTGACCTACCCACGGAAGTTGGCATTTCTCCCCACTGGAGCACCACGTCTTTAGTTATCCGTCCGTAGGTGTTCACATAGACACCCTCGTCCTCATAGCACACCAGCATCTCCATCCCATCCGTCTTGGGCAGGATGACAATGGCGTGGGGAGTGATATTGCCCTGAATCTGCAGGTGGAACAGACCCTGAGAGTCAGAATGGAGAAAGGGCAAGGGGGAAGGGAGCAGAGCACTGCGGGGGAAAAGCCCAAACCAGCTGGAGAACAAAGCGCTGCCTCCAGTCCCCACACAGGCAGTGGCTTTCAGAGATAAGCCTGGAGGGGAATAAACTGTCATGTTTACCCTGCCATCAAAGCTGTCTGACACAGCAAGGATAAACAGGTTCAGCAATTACAGACAGATCACAACATACACGCCCCCAAGACTGATGGCTGACACTTGGCTGGAACACAAGTAAGTGACTGAGCCGATGAATCCATCACCAGTTCAAATCAAGGTAAAAAACTCTGAATTTTACAGGCAGCCCTAGGGAGGAAATATCCTAATTTTTAGCAATCATCCTCTAGCTCCAAGGGCAGCTGTACTTTCCACCCACGTCTGCCCTTCCATAGCTAAGACAACACAAAATCATCCCAAACTGCCCCAGAATTTCTCCCTCTGCTCTTGCTAGTTCTTACAGAGGAGTCTCCTGCTTGGATCAGATTCAACAATTCCTGCATTTGTTTAGTGACACAGTTTCTCCTAGACCAGTTCATTCTGGGCCAACAGTTTAGATGAGGCCAACAAGAAAATCCTACAGAGCTCCATTACTGCTCCATGCATTGTACAGACAGATTCTCCTTTTTGTGGCACATGGCAACCTTAAACTTTACTGCTCCTGCACGAGAAGCAGCCTGTGCAGATGAACATGAAGTATGTGAGAGCTCTGAGTCCCCCTGAAGTGAGCACAGCACTGGGGAATGTCACACCCACCACTGGTCCCCATTTCTGAGCCCCTGGGGCCTGTCCAAACCTCACTGGTGACCCAATGTTCCTCAGGGTGCCCATGTACTCACGTGAGATGGGATATAGATATCGTAGGAGTTCCCAGAATCTACATCAATCACATGGAAACCAGTGTGGGATCCAAAGATCACCTTCAGCCTCTGACCCTCCTCTACAGTGAGATCCACGAGCAGGGGCTTGTGCTGGAGATCTGCAAAAGACTTTTATAATCCCTTCCATGAGCATCACAGAAAACAAACAAACCCCCGTTGCAGCAGCCTGATATGGTTTTGAAATCACATTTGTTTGACTGTGTTTCCTACCAACATGTGGTTATTTATACTCCTGCCTCTGTCAGATGCCTCAGAGGGTATTCAGCCTTCCCAGCAGATAAGTGTCTCCCTTGCCAAGCCCAGCTCTCTGTCACAGGAGCCCGAGGCCAACACGAGGATTTAGTCTCTAAAGGAAGGAGACAGCTCAATTTTCCATGAGTGTGTTCAGCCTCTCTCAGCAGATCCGTGACCACCCACCTCCTCTCCTGGCAGGGATCACTGCTCTGCTTTGGGCAGCTGAAATGATTCAGTTTAGCACAGACCTACTTTCCTTCTCCACCTAACCTGCTGCATCAAGGCTGGGACCAACCCCCAGCCATGCTCAGATCAAGCACCATGGCTCAGGTGCTCTGCAGGAAAGTGAAACACCTGTGGGAAGTTGGACCCCAGACCATTTTGAAGCTGCTGGGCTCTCCATGTCACTGAGCCCATTTATTCTGGCTTTTGATCAGAAAAAGCAAATGTGGCCTAATACTGTGTAAGTCCATTTTTGTTGGGAAAGATGTAAAATGAGATTACTCAGCATGAACATCTCCACAAGGCATTGCCCCTTGTGACTCTTCTCTGCACAGAGCTTGGGATGAAAAGTACTCTGAAGGACTAGGCACAAAATACCCACTGGCAGGCTGGAGAGGAGGAAGGTCTCACTGAGGAAACCAAGGCAGGTGAAAAGGAGGAAAAAAGAGAGAGAAAGAGTAGGTCACTCTCCCAAATTTTCTGTCTTGAAACAGAATCCACATTGCAGAAGGGGAGAGGACCTTGCAGAATGAAAACAGAAAATCATGCCAGCCTATTTTTGTACTGTATGTTAAAAATTAGTCAGAGGGAAAATAAACCCACCAAACACAAAAAACCCACAAAAAACATCCACCAAAATCCCCAACACAATTTTACTCATATGCATTTGATCAGCTTTCTGCAAATTGCTCAAGTAAAGCCTGCTAGCATAAACTAATAATAACATTTCATTGTTGGCCGTAAGCAGAACATATCCAATCACTTCAGCCAGCAAGGATTTTGTCTCCCATGCCTGCCAGGCATCCTGAGGAGCTCAGCTACAAAAGCAAGATGCTTTTCTGCTCTGCAGAGTACAGAAATCTCATGTATTTACAATTACAGAGTGTAAAAGACAAACATACCTTAAATGCCATAAACTTATGATATGGTTTAGGAGCCCAAGCGTAGATCTCTACAGCGTTCTTTAAGGCAATCACCAAGAACTTGATTCTTTCATATTTCACTAAAATAAAAACAAACCCAATTTTAAAAACGTTCACTCTCTTTCCAACAAATCCCCACGAACAGCTTCTCAGGCCATCCCTCTGTTGATTCTCATTACATGGAGACTACCTAATGCATAAAGATGAATTCTAAATTTACTTGTGGCTGTGGTCTACCCATGCTTTTAATATCAAATTGTCAGGTCAGACCTAAGACTAGAGAACAAAACCACATCTCTTCAGACGTTTATTTCCACTCACCAACTTTGTAGTGGATGCATCCCTCCAGGTCCCCAACTGTGATCCAGCCCTGCTTCTTCTCCACCTCAGGGTCATTGTGTAAAATCCTGTTTCTCAGCCAGGACAGGTAGTACACACGCAGCTTGTTCTTCTTTCCTGTTGGCAAAGGAAATGTCCCTGTCAGAGCAGAGCACGTTTGCATGGACCACCTTGAGGTTTCAGTGCTTATTTTCAATCACAAGATGATAGAATTTAAGTCCATTTCATGATAAAAGTCATATAAACAGTAATTGAAAATAGAAATTTAGTTGTTGTGTTGGATTTTCACTTGGGAAGAAATATATGGAAAGCAGAGCCCAGACCTGTCTCACAGGCTGCAGGCAGGCACTGGAAAAGCCAGGCTTTAGCTCCCCACAGGCTGGAAAGATTCCTTTTCCTATAAATCAGTGTTCACAGAGGGACAGTGGGGCTCAGTGGGGCAGTGATCCCAACCCTCCTACAGCTCAAAGCTTACCCAACCACTCAGCTACCTGGTTTCTTTCCTTCCCTCTCCTTCATACAACATTAATTCCACCCTGGAGATGAGACAGGAGCTCCTTGGCCTGAACAGGCACTGCTGTTTGCCAGCCAGCCTGGTGCTGGGCTCTGCAGTGCTGAGGGGCTGCCAAATTTCTGCACGGCTGCCTGCTCTTGGATGGCTGTGACATGGCTGCAAAATCTCTGTGCTGCAGAGCCCCCGTTACAGGGGGGACACAGCTCACACTGAGCCTGGTGAGACAGGACCCAAATCACAGACCCTGCCTGCTCACAGGTCTCCAGAGGTCCCCAGGACTCATTCTCAGCATCATCCTGGGGTTTGGTGCTACTCCCATCCCAGCTGCACTAATCCCCCTATCCCTAGAGCTGTATCCCAAAGCCACAGGGGAGCTGCAATCCAGGTAAATGATGGAGCAGTGAGCTTGGAGCTCTGGCTGAATGGGGGGAGCAGGAATTTGCAGGTGAATGCAGAGTAAGGCCAGGGGGCCATAACAATGCTAAAGGAAACAGAAGGATCAAACAATTTCCTAATGAGCACTTCTCTGGCAGCCCTCTGTGAGCTTTGCTGGACAGGCATCAGCAGGAGAAGGCTCTGCCCTGGCTCTGTCACCTGTGTGCTCCTTGGGGCTGCTCTGCAGCAGGATGCTGGATGCTCTCCTCAGAGACTGGGCTACAGAGGTTTTGCTTTTTTTTGCCAGAAATCACCCCATGAGCCTGACATGAGCACTCTGGAGCTCCCAGCTAAACATAGGGACAGTGAAAAGCCTGTGGCCCTCACAATGCTTGGGACAACCCAAGCACATCTGTGGTGGTCTGAACTGGAAATCTGAAGCCATGGATCATGGCTCCCTCAGCCAGAGCCAAACAGACCCAAAAGCAGAATTTTGTCCCCTCAAGCTTCCCCCCTCTCCCTTGCTGGGCCACCTGCCTGTATCCTGCACCCTGCTAAAGGAGACTGAAGTGCAGGCAGCAGGTGAAAAGAGCAAACTCTCCTGAAAGCAGATTTAACTAACTTGATTCCAGAATAAACTGAATCCATCTCCCCTGGGAGCCTCCCTCTGACACCAGTGAGCAGGTTTTGTGTGAGCTGCAGCCACTCAGGGCTTGTGGCCGAGCAGGTGAGTGATGGGGTGAAAGCAGAGGAGCACCTGATATTGTCACCAGCACGTTGAGGCCCTCGAGCACGTCCATCTGCTGGAAGCGCCGCCTGTTGATGAGGTTGTAGACCTTGCCCTGCCCGCTGCGATCCAGCAGCATCAGGCCATTCTCCGTGCCCACCAGCAGATTCACACCTGGAGGGGAGAGGGAGAGGGCCATGGGTGCCAGGAGCTCCCAAGGACAACACCCTGAACTCATCTCTGCTGCCACCAGAAGCGTGACCGACCCAGCTAAGGCTGGCACCTCAGCACGGACAGGGAGGGTCACTCTGCAGTGACCCTGGGGGACGGAGAAGGGGCCGGGCAGGGGCTGGGTGCTGAGCTGCACGCTGCCACCCCAGCAGCAGGCAGGCTGAGGGCAGGGCTCACCCCAGAGAGCAGCACACAGGATCTCCGAGTTGAAGCGCTTCTTGTACTTGCGGATCTCGGGCGTGTCGCTGTGGGGGCGGATGTTGGTGGGGTTCACGTTCACCACCGAGATCTTGCGCGCCTCGTTCAGCTTGGCCTGCTCCTGCCTCAGCAGCTCGCTGGTGAACAGGGCTGCCGAGGGAACACAAGAGCACAGACAGGGTGATGGGTTAAATGCTCTGTCACCTCGTTTCTGGGACAGTGACAATGCTTGGTTTATTTCTGTGTTACAGGATGTTAGCTTGCCCAAGCAGAGGGGAGGGTGGGTTTCTGCTGTGCCCTGTTTCCCCCCAGATCTTTCTGGAGGCATTTTGCTGGTGGAGAAGTTGGATGGGAGCTGGAGAAGGGAAGGAGACAGACACCAGCTATGCTTGGAGTGAGTGAAATGTGAGAGAGGTTCACTGGGGTTAGTCAGGCTCCCTGCTTTCCACAAGGCCCTCCCATCTCAAACTGGCCACACTGGCTCTTACGATTAGCAGATGACTCTTCATCCTCATCTTCATCTTCATCAGTAGGTGAGGTCTGATACACTCTGGTGTCCACAAAGGGGGTGAAAGAGGCTTTGGTGCTACTTCCCATACCATACTAGAAAATGAACAGCAAAAAGAGAGCTCAGCACACAGAAATAACTAATTCTGTACATCTGTGTGCATCTAAGACTTTCTAATTAGCAAACAGTGCCTGGCTCTGAGGTGCCCTTTTTGAACCCTCTATGATCATCTGCTCCTCCTACCCATAACTAATCAGAAACAAACATTCAGTTGGATTTCTGAGTGTTTGTGAGCAACAGAAAATGGGAGGAGCAGGGCCTGGCTCTGCTCTCTCCTCACAGGCAGAAGCACAGCCATGAGGACAGTCAGCAGAGAAGCTGCAGAGCCAGAGGCAGAAGCCAATGCAGGTAAAATCCAACCAAGAATCACAGAATCATTTATCCTGGAGCGGACCTTTAAGATCATCAATCCACCTGTTTACTTGTCTGCATGTCACACAAATGCCTTTAACCTTCTCTGGGATGTCAGGCAGGTGAGCGTTTGCTTGTCCCACTTTCCCACTGCAGTCGAGGTTGGCAGGATGGTGCTGGGAGTCCCTGTGAAGCCCTGGCCTGGGGCAGCTGGCTCCAGTTTTAAATTGTCCCCAGCATTTCAAGAGGGACTGCAGAAAGGGACATTTCTAAGTTAACAAAACTTAATCTGAGGGCATTGCAGGAAATGTCAGAGCCAATACTTTGCTGAGGGAATCTGAGGATGAACAAACTGCAGTGCCACATTGCTTTCTTTTTAAAACCATTGCTTTAAGGCAGAAAACGAGGCTAAGACCTCGTTCCAAGCAAAAGGAAATCCTTGCCTTTGGAGTCAAAGTGACGTGAATTCCCCCTTTCTTTGAGCAGCTTATCCTTCCTACTCCAGCATTTACCCAGGACACGCTTTATGGATGAGCTCAGCTTAGAGCTGCAACAGCAGCAAACCCAGCTCACTCTGCAGCACCACTACAGCTCATATTTTTCTCCTCTGGGACACTGTCCTTCTTCTGAAATAAACCTTCCTCAGCTTTCAACCAGTCACCAAGCCCAGGCTGCTCCCCATACCCACTGCCACAGTCCCTGTGACAGCTGCCATGGGGAAAAGTCCCCCATGCCCAGGGAGATGGGGGACACCACCACCCTGGTACATCCCCACTGGAGCCAGACTGGGCCTGTGCCAGTCCTCCAGTGGGCCAAAAAAGGATTCAGTGGCACAAAAAGAACCAGGTGTAGGAGCAGCTTCGTGGCTCGTGACTTTTCCAAGCATTTTGGGGCTGGCATCCATGGGCAAGCCAGCATCCGTGCCAAAATCAGGCTGCACATCCTGCTTCCCTCCCAAGCCTATTCCCTGACAGCCTGGCTGTTTCCATAGAAACCAGATGGATTTCTAAACAGAACATGGTAACTGAGGCCCATGGAAGGAGTTAACAGAAGCAGTTCCCTGTGGCAGGGAAGGCTGTGGGCACAGATACCTCTGCTTTGTGCTTGTCTCCTATCCCAAGAAATACACAGATTGTTTCCCTGTGCTGGATGTCTTTTCCATAAAACAACAGCAATTTAGGAAGAGAAGATTTCAGTATTTGCAGAGATTTCTAGCTGAGAGCCAGGTGCTTTCCAGCAAATGAATTACAAAGAAACCCCTCATACCAACACACAGAGCATTTTTCCTTGCTCACACTCAGTTATTCTCCTCAGAAGCTGACATTTTAATAGCTTCCAAGTCTGATATTTAAATATTAAGACTTCATCTTCCCCCAGGTCCTGTTCAACAGCCTATAAACCTGTGTGGTGGCTTACAAAGAGCATCAAGCTGCAGGCTGAGGTCGTGCTTGCATGAGTCACCTGGAAGCTCGTGAACAAAATCCCCAAGTTTCCACTCACACCCACTCCCTGCTCAGTCAACTCTAAAAATACAATTTTAGAAATGGAGAAGATCTTTCTGGTTGATATTCTATAAATGAATACATTTAAACCCAATCCCAGGCTGCATTTCAGCAGCCCCAGGATGACTGTGGAAGGTGTTACTTTCAGGATCGACTCTCCTATTGCTGCTTTTAATGCCAATGAGGAAACAGATAAAAACTTGAGGTCAAGTCAGGCACCATCTGTTCTTACGTTTTATCAATGCCCAATTCCAAGAAATTTTTATTTTTATACTGCTAGTAAAAGTACACCATAAAGTGAGAACATCATTTCTATGAAAGAACATGGGATGGCAGAACACTTTTGATGTACAACCCACCAAATGAAACAAAAACATTAAATACACTAGCTTAATTATCATCAAATGGGTTGATTTCTCCTGGGAAAAATGAACTTTGTTTGGTTCCCACAGCCAGGGATGGTAAGCTGGACACATCAATTCCCTTGGTTTATTTGTCATATCTTGCACTAAGACTTTTTACACTTTATATACAATTTTATACACGTTCAATCACATGCCTACAAAATACCTACCTGAGAGAAACATTTTGCCATGACAGGAAACACATGACTTTAAAAGTGTGCAGGTTTATTCTGCTCAGAAGAACTATGTGGAATTTTGTTGGCTTTGGTTTTTGGTAACCTTTTCAGTCATGGTAACTATCAGAGGTTGCACAGATGGAAGCTGGGCCCAGTTGAAGCTAATGGCATCACTGGCTCTCTTCACCTCCTTTTATATCCAAAAAAATAATGGGGCTTTCTTACCAGTTGGCAGCACTCATGTGGGCTTGAAAGACCCAACAAATCCTTCTCCCATCATCCACAGACCCCTACAGCAATAACCCATCCGATTCCCTCCTATTTCCACTACGCTCACCCACGAGGACCAGAAACGGAGAGAGGGAAGAGCCAAGAAAGCCAGAGAGGAAAGCAGGAGAGCCCCATCAGGAGGGGGCAGAGATGTTAATACTTGATTTAAAAGTGATGCAAAGGAGAAAGAGGAGCCCCCCACCACCTACTTCAGGCACCGAGTCCATGTCCTGCGCATGCGTGGAGACTCGCCCCAGGGCCTCGGTCGGCGTGCCCGCCGGCGAGTGGCTTTGCTGCACCAGGTCAGGCAGATTGATGTGACCTGCAAAGCCATTGCTGGCTGCGTGGCCAGAACGCTTTTTTTCACCAGAGGTCTGCAGAGACACAAGGCATGAGGAAGAAACAGAAGGGGGTGGGGAGAGAAGAGAAAAAGAAGAGGAAAAAAAAACCAAACAAAACGAAGTCGTCGGCAGTCCCCCGGTCCCCAGGGCAAGCGCAGGAGAAGGACCCTCTCTGTCCCATCCCCATGCAACCTGGCAAGCAGCAAACCAACCCCCCTGCTCCAGGAGAATTAAAGACAGGATTAATGACAAAGTCAGTGCAGAGTGATTAGCCATGAAACAGCGAGAGAAGCCTGGTCACTGTTGTCTGGAGACGAGGAATGCAGGGCAGATTCTGCGCTTGCCCCCGTGGGTGCAAACCCCATGGCCAGCTCTCCTCCCACAGGGCCACTGGTGACAGCAGAATCTGAGCCCCAGTCAGCGTTAGCCTGGACAGCTTTGCCTAGCTGTGGCAAAGAGCAGCCTGAGTGCAAGTGCCAGCACAGCCCTGTCCCATGTTTCTGTGACCCAAACCAGCAGTGAACAGCAGCAGCAGTGGCGCAGGAGTGGCAGAACCACCAGCAGCTCACCCTGCTGAGATTCCTTGGATTTCCACAGGGTTCCCCTTCCTTTCCATCCCCTCTCCATGCAAGGCAGGCACTGAGAAGTTTCTCCCTTCCTCATTCATTTTGCCATTTCAATGAATCTCACCCACTTGGAGCACATCAATGAGATTGTTACAGAGATTTACCCATTTACTGGGATTTGTGGAAACTTTAACTGGGCTCACCAATTCCTTGACTAGTCCTGATGATATTTATCTTTTGATTGCTCATTACCATCACCTTCAACCACACTCTGCCATCCCACCAAAGAGTGAAAAGCTCTTTGCCCAAAGCCCACTGACCTCAGTGAGATCATCCTCTCATGGCTATGGTGGTGGTGGTGAAAAAGCAGGAAGCACCCAGCACAAGGCTACAGTTTGGATTTCTTATCCTGCTTTCTCCTCCCAGTGGGGTTTTCCAGTTGCTTGTCTTGCCCATGGCTTTTAAACCTTTCTGCATCTCAATTCTCACACAGCCCTGCTGGCACAGCCTGGGTTTTACTGTTGTGATGCTGAACACGAGCTCATTTCAGGAACAGCTGCTTTTTACACAGGGTCTTGTTCTCCCACTCACGCACATCACTGTCCCTGATTAAGGGATGTGCAGAAGGGATCCCTGCTCTGAACAGCTTCACCCCAGAGAGGGATGAGGTGGACTGCATTACCACCCTCTCCAAAACTGATGGAGAAAGGCAGAAAACATTCCATGACTTCTCCTGCAAACTCATTCCTCTCTTTCAAAATTGCATTCGTCTTTTTCCTTCATATGTGAACATATTAGATAAATGGAATTAAGAACTAAAATGCAGCTCAAGTCTTGTTTACATGTGATCTAAACATCCCTCCTTTACAACTGCTGACTCTAAGCTGCCCTCCCTCTTTCTCCTCTCCCATTCACCTCCCTGCTGTGCTGGTGGGAGAGTGACTCTCCTGTTCCCTAAGCACCAGAGCCTCCTCCTCTCTCACCAGGAGTCCAGCTGCCCATCTGCACTTCCACCAGCATCACCAGAACGTTCCAGCAACTGGGAAGCTGAGAATCACCGAGGGAGATCTTCCATAGCCACTGAAGGTGCCTCCTCTGCCTCCCTCCTGCAGAACCATCCATCAGCATTGCTCCCACCCCTCACCTTTCCCGGAGCTGGGGATGAGGGCTCACATTCATCTGGGATGCCCAGTGCCTCCCAGAGCAGGCTCTGAACAGGACCAGCCTCTGGACCTCTTCCCCAGATGCTCTACAAACACTGCAGGGCTCTAACAGGCACAGGGTGGCAAACGCTGGGAAGAAAAGGGGAAACTTTGGGCCAGCTCCAAGAGAATTAACAGGATGCTGTAAACCGAAGGTAACTCCTGCTGCCTGGAGCCATGGAGGGGTTACAGCAGAGCCATTTGCAGGAGCCTCCTCCCCGCCGTGCCCGGCACTGCCATTCACTGCTGTTTGTAGTCCTGAGAAACATTTGCACTTGGCACATTTGCTCCGAGTGTAAATTGCATTAACGAGAGCGCTAACGAGCACAATTTACTCCCTCATTTTGTGTTCCGGACACACAGCACTGTTAGTTTTTGTGCTTACATGGGCAAAACCTCCTGAAGATGCTCCATGGAAGTGTTTGTTTTACAACTTACCTCCCTCACCATTAAAGTCCCTTCCCTTGAAATATTGCTAAACGTATCTGCGTGGGAAGTCTCTAGCCCGTGGGTTGTCACCATTCCCAGGTTGTAGGGCTCGTTGCTTCCAGGAATTCCTGTTGGTCTGGGGACAGAGTGGAAAAGTATTAAAATATTTAATTTAATTAAAGATTTCCATTATTAAACTAGATGAAAAATCCTCTAGTACAGTGTTATTTCAATAAGGGTAAGGCTCTGCATCTCACAGGATGAAAAGTTAGAAAAATATATCCACTTAGATTTATGGGGAAATGATAGATACTGCCAGAAATACAGGACCAGGGTCAGGTTGATAAATTACAGATATCAAAGAGAGAAACCATTCTCTTTCTTATCCCAAAGTGTCCTGAGAGGAGCACTGATGAACAGGTAACAAGGAGTGGCACTCCTGCTCTACTTTAAGTACTTTTTTTCTACCTAAAAAAGTTGCAGAAAATCAAAATTCACTCCCTTTAATTCCCATCTCAACCCCTGAAAAGGAAACACCAGAGCATCTGATGGCAAATGACAAGGGAGGGGATGGGGTCTGGAGAAGGTGTGGGCAGGAGGACAAGTTGTATCCTGTAGGTTTCTGTTGTTTTTCGGGTGAAAATGTTGCCCTAACCTTGAAACTTCCATGTTCCTACTTGAAAAAGGGGGCTGGAATTTATTAAATTTTAGGACTGCCTGAGATTGGATGTCACAGGTGCTGAGCAGCCCCCATTACTTCACTATGACATTCCTGGCAGCCTGGCTGCTTAAATTTAACTGGAACAAATCCACAAGCAAACGACAAGCACCCCTGGATGATCAGACCTGTTACTTTGCATTTAAAAGCCACACGGATCAATTGCTTCCATCAGTGTGAGGCAAAACAATCTTTAACTCCTGTGCACACCAACAAGCCTGGGGGCTTGTGAGGGAGCAAAAACAAAAGTCAAAACAACCTGGACTGTGAAAAACCAAAAACAAGCTGGATTAATCATGGGGTTACCGGTCCAAGGTGAGATCTGAGCCCTGGGGACCCCAAGGTGGGACTGGCTCCTTGCCTGCATCATATCAAACCTACAACTGGACAGGCACAAAGACACTCCAGACAACAGCCCACAATACTCCTACAGCATCTTCCATGGGAGGAACTCACACCTCCCTACCATTAGCTTTTCACCAAAGGATGAGAAAATAGCACAGTTATTCTAGTTTTAAAATAAGAAAATAGGGCCAGAGGAGGTTATGTTAATTTTGAGACTGTACAGTCAGTGAATGAATGGCTGAGGTAGCCTTGAGGTCCCAAATTTCATCAGTGCAGTTTCCATGTCATCCTGCAAGGATTCCCTGGCCATGGGCAAGAGCTGGCTTGCACAGCTCAGGGAGAGGGAGCTGAAGGGAGTCATCAGTCTTCAGATGGAGAAATGGCATGTGCAGAGGTGGATGGAATAAACAATCCCTCCTACCCACTGGGACACAAAGCAATGGATAGGTTTATCCTGCAGCAGAGGAGACCTGGATGGAGCTGGAATGAAGAGCAGCCAAGTGCTCAGGGAGGATACCCAGGGAAGTTTAAACATGGGTTATAAAAAGATGACTCAGAAGGTGCAGCAGAAGATGAGATGATCTCTCTTGGCCCCACTTTCCAGTGACAAACACTGAACACAGGAAAATAAATCTCGTTAGAAAAACACTGAAGTACATTGAGGCTGAACTCAAGTTAAGGTTCCTTTTGTGAAGGGTGTAACTCAGAGGATTTCTTTCTCCCCAGACATGGGGCAGTGCAGCTCTGCCTGCAGACACCCCTGCATCTCCACCCACTGTCTCTGGGACACGACAGACAGGACACTGTGGGACATGTGGCACTGGGCTGGCAGGGGCTGGGGGCATCCTGCTCACTGCTGTGCCTGTCATCCCACACCCGTGGCTGCAAGGCACCCAGCGAGACATTTATCCACTGGGAAGTGCTGTGTCAAACCCAAGGTGTCTGAAGAAGGATGTCAGCACAGATTAACCACTCCTGCTTAAACTCCTCTTCCACGAGCAGCTTGAGGCCCCTTCTCGCATGCCTGACTGCCCACCCGACTGCTGCACACTCAGAGCCATCCCTCTGCCTCCTGACTTGCCCCAGCCAATTCAACAGCTCTGATTTTAATTCTTCTGCTGGAAAGAAGCTCCAGACCAGGAGCCTGGCACTCTGAATAACATGGGCCCAAGGAGCATGGTTTCCCTACCATTTAGAGGTCCCCTGTGCTGCTCCATGCCCCACCACCATGAATCAGAGATTCAAAGAATTGTTTAGGTTGGAAAAGACCTCTTAAATTCCTTGAGTCCAACCATTCACCCATCATGTCCACTGCTAAACTATGTTTCTGAAGCCAGGCATGCCTGTATTACCTATAACTCATTTAGCAGGAAAAATGGAAATGAACTGATTAAAATGCAAATAATGCCCTGAAACCTTCCTACAGTACCTCTGAGAATCCAAAGGAGCAGGATTCAGATCCTGCTGCCAGGCACAAACCTCCAAAAATGCCTCTGCAAGCATAAGGTGGGAAGCCCGAGCAGAGATGCTCCAGGAACTCTCTCAGAAAGGCAACAGAGAGTGTTGAAGCTGTGCTGCCCTGACCTGCAGAGACTCTAAAGCACAAGTCTCCCATGGGACACAACAGTCTGCTGATCTCTTCATTTCACCATTTTAACCCACCAACACTGACTGAGCCAAGGGCAGAAATCCAAGACAAAGATTCAGGATTATTATAATCCTGGCTCTACCAGTTGGCACTGGGCAGGCCACCAAGTACTGACACTTTAGAATGGCTTAATTTGGGGCTAGACCAGGCTCAAGAGCAGGCAGAGTTTTAACACATCCATCCCATAGGCAGAACCCATGGTGTGGATGAGGTCAGCTGTGCCCACTGTGGCCAAAAACCTGCCTGGCTCATCAACAGGAACAGCTCTATCAGCTTTGAGCCAACATTCACTGAATGTGCAGCGGAAATAGCTCAGTTTTCCCCATTAATTATCTCTAGTTTGGAACAGGAAAAGCACTCATGTGAGTACATCATCCCTTGCAGCCATGATGCTGTTCCCAGTGCCAGCCACCAAACAAGGACACGCTCTGGACAAGTCCTTTATCACAGCTACTGCTCCTCCAGGCCAGGACACGCCCGGGTCTCTCCTCCAGGCTGAGACACGTTGGGGTTTCACCCCCAGATAAACACACACCGGGGTTTCACCCCCAGATAAACACACACCGGGGTTTCATGGTTTGCCCCCCCAAAAGAAAGCGTTCCTCACATGAGCCGTGGGATGTCACTGACAGGCACGGTCCCATCGTGTGTCTCGTTCTCCCCATCCTCCTCCTCCTCCTCGCTGCTCTCTGACTCCTCGCTGGAGGAGGAATAGTCCGTCACCTTCTTCAGGGGCCGGTTGGTCTCTTCGATGCGCAGCTCCCTCAACTCTTTGGCTAAAGCCGTCAGATCCTAAAGGGGATGGGGGCAAGGAAACAAGGAAGTGGTGGATGTTACACTCAGAGCGAGGAGAATGTCACACACATCTCTCCAAAAGCCAATGCTAACAGCACGAGCAACAAGAAATAGCTTTACAGAGTCGTTACAAACATGAGACAAACGTAAGACAATGTTTGTAGCATGTAGCATTTATTAAACAAAACAAAACTGATTTACGCTCGCTGTAAAGTCAATAGCCAACCTCTTCTTTTTCTCTTTGGAACGTGTATGTGCATATATATACACACACTTATATGTATATACACGACAAAATTATATTTGTTGGAAAAGGTGAAGTTCAGTCACCATCATAGTAAACTGGAAAACAACGTCACTTCAAAGATTGGCTCGGAGAATTTCTCCTGCAGGGTTTTCTCTTCTTTCAAACTTCTCAAAGAGACCCCGTAATGGTATTTATTCTGTAATAAATGCATTTGGGAAGGAAGCAATGACAGCATCTCCCATGGAGTGGTGCAATCCCCACGTCAAGAGCTGCTTCCATGGTGAGTCTCCGCTGTCGGGCGGCTGCCGAGAGGCGGTGAGGAGCACGAGGTGAAGCGCCCAGCTCAGCCAGACTTTGGAGTCACAGCTCTGAGTCAGCCATACGAACAAAAAATAATAATAATAATAATAAAAAAAAAAAAAAAAAATCCCTCAGCGGGACCCATTAAGCACTTTATGTGAAATGTGGCAGCCTACAAGCTAAGGGAAAAATAAAATAAAAAAAAAAAGAAAAAAGAAAAAAAGCCTTGAAACAAGAAAAAAGATAGGAGCAGTCCCAAAGCCTAGTCATAATTTTTCAGTTTACCATGACTTTGATGAGGTCTCAGACCCGACAGTCATATAAAATAGACACTGCTATTTCAAAACAAGGAACATGGCAGGCACCGTGTAGAAAAGAGACTTTTTGTTATCTTACATGCTTTTATAGCAATGCAGGGGGAAGCAGTAGGGCAGAAAAGCATGAGAGCTCAAATTAGAATGGGTTAGAGAACTCTGTTGCACAAGACATGCACATGACGAACAAAGCATCGCAATTGTCAGTCTTACCATTTCTCCCTATATTAGTGACCGAGGTAGGCATCAGTGCATTCGGTCAGAGATAAAGGATTAGGGAGAAAGAAACTCATTGAAAAAGACTAAATTCCACAATTGTCTTATGGCCATACTCTCATTTACTGCATTTCCAGTTTACCGTTCCAGCAGGGCGACTACGGCAATATTAATTACGGTTGCAAAAGGAGCTCTTAAAAATCTATCCTGTCGACAGGCGAAGAAAAGGATGGAAAAGCTCTATGGCTGAGATGCAAACCCAGTTTATTTTTTAATGGTGAGGTAGGAATGCTTTGTAAGCAATCTGTGCTTTGGTTGCTGATGACCCACACCTCCCGGCGGGCTCCCACCGGTGACAGCCACACATTCTGCTCCCAGGTCTGCCCTGCCCAGGCTCTGACATACAGACTCCCCTGGATATTGGAGAGCTTTGCATCAGACCCATAAGCATACCAAAAAAAGGCCTTGTTTTTTAGGAAGAAGAAAAATTGTTCAGTCCCTGTTTCATAGCAGGTACCTGTGATGGGTTTTATATGGGTTGTTCAGCCTGGAGAAGGGAAGGCTCCACAGGGAGATCTCAGAGCATCTTCCAGTACCTAAAGAGGCTCCAGCAGAGTTGGAGAGGGACTTTGGACAAGGGTATGGAGTGACTGGACAAGGGGAAATGGCTTCAAACTGACAGAGAGTAGGTTTTGATTAGATATGTGGAAGAAATTCTTTATTCAGACTGTGGTAAGGCCCTGGCACAGGGTGCCCAGAGAAGCTGTGGCTGCCCTATCCCTGGAAATGTCCAAGGCCAGGTTGGACAGGGTTTGGAGCAACCTGGGATAGTGAAAGGTGTCCCTGTTTATGGACAGGGTGGGGTGGGAACAAGATGAACCTTAAGGTCCCTTCCAACCCAAACCATTCTCTGGTTCTGTATCCCTCCAAATAGTCTCTGTACCTTTAAAGAAAGGCTCTTTATCATAATTAAAGAGAGACTGTGGTATTTCAAGAGTTCCTTTTCAATGCCAACATGTTTGGGATTGAAACAGAGTCAAATCTGCAGTCACGACAACTAATTATTTTAATTAGTGCTGTAGCAGCTTCTATGATACGACTGCTTCTTTTCTTAAATAAGAATCAGTGACAATTTCAGCAGCTTAACAATGCTTTCCATTTAGAGTGTCAAACATGCTCTTTATTGAGCACTTGCCTTTGAATTGAATTAGAGCCTCCTCCTTTTAAAGGGATTTCAGGACAGTGCAAGAGCCTCTTAAAACTGCAGCTGGACTTCAGCAGCACAGGACTAGCACTGAACTCCTCCCTGTCACAGCACTGGACTATGAAAATTATTTATTTTTTGCACTTTCCACTTCTAAGGTGCTTCAAGGCACCCTATCAGCCTTTTTTGGCCATCACTAGAAGACAGTAAAATATTTTAAAAATCAGCTTAATTGCTTTTTAGTAACTAATTTGCAAGTTATAAGAGCAATAATACTCCCAGACAATATTATCAGATAACTCATATTTCCCAGTTAAAGCTTTGCCTCGGGATGGTTAATTCTTTGATGCTATCATTTTCTGTAAGTAATGAGCACTTTGTAGGATTAAATGGCTTCACTGAGTTGCTCCTGGACCAAAAACAATCTGACAACTAGAGAGGAAGTGCTCTGTAATTCCACACATGTTCCAAGTGTTATTACTGAGGGTGACATAATACTTAAGTTAGTGGTGTCAGTGCTCTTTAATTATTTTTAATTACAAAGCCTTCTTTAGATTTAATATTTGCTGGAATCAAGTCAGATTGCTTTCCAAAATCACATCGCTCCTTAAGCTTCAATTTAGCACACATGCTGCCTCTATTTAGACACTGATTTATGTGCTTTTTTCTCAACAAAGCACCTCATTAAACAAAATGTATTGCTCATATTTTATCCAAGAGAACAAGTTAACTAACCAGCACATTTTCCTTCTTTCATATCTTCTATTTTCAGAGGAAAGAGGCTGCTGAAACCAGAGTTTTCCACTACAGCCCTGCAGTTACCAGTACCAGCAGTGTGCACAGACGTGCGTGTGTGAGGCAAGTTAAATGTTAAATCAGGAATGCTGGGTCTTTTCCCATGAATGTTTAAACATTCACCACTGCCAGATGCACATTTAAAATACTGCCATAAGTGAAAAAAGTGTACTTCAGGACACATTTTTTGAGAGGATGAATGAGGACCAGCACTGCCATCGATATCCAAGATGGCTCTGCGGTGGATGCTGGTCCATGAGAATGAATGACCCACTGCATTTTCACTGCTCTGTTTTTCAAGTGCCTTCTTTCGAACGAAGCTTAGAACGCTTTTCAAACAGCACTTGATGGCCCCACTGAAATCAGCAGGTGGCCAGGGGCTGTGGCTGAGAGCAGAATGTGGTGAGAGGGCCAGGCTGCCCGACCTCCTCCACCGGCACGGGCAAGCTCCGCTCTCGCTCCTTCTCCTTCCGACACACCGAACAATGGCAGCACCACCTGCTCCCCCTCGTGAACGCTGGGATGCCTCTGCCCTGGCCTCCATGCAAGTGGCGTGGCCAGCAGGTTTTGGGCAGCCCAGGGCTGAGCAGAGCACACCAGCAGTGCTGTCCCCTCCCCGCGGGCGGGCTCCCGACGCCGGAACGCCACCGGTTCGCTCTCCCGTCCGACCCGAGATCGCAGCGCCGCCTTAATCAACGCCAGCACCAAGAAAACCCAGCTCGGAATTTAAGCACTAACTAGTCAACCTTGCATAGGCATGACCCACTGAGAAAAGATATCACTAACCTCATCTATAGCTTTCTTATAGCTCTGTGGGTAAAGGAAGAATAATCAGCATCAGAGGAAACAGATCGGGACAGGAAAAAGCCAGAGGAAGGGCAAGCAGGTTAGAAATAAAATTAGAATTGTTAGCTCAACGCTGTGGAGTGTAGAGAAAAAAAAACACATCATCAACAAAACATTAATACACATTAAAATAGAGAAGCAGTGGAAATTCATATTGTTTTTTAGGCCGACTCTGCAGTTTTAAGATACAAATGTCAACAGGATTAAGCCAGGAGGAAACACTTCGGATGAGATTTTGCTCAGAATAATAGAAGGGGAGTGTACAGAGACCACTACCAGGTGGGGTTTTAAGCTGGGAAGGCTGTCGGGGGCTGGTTGGCTGCCCAGCCTTCAGGAGCAGAGCATCCCTCCGCGGGTGCTGCGGGGGACATGCAGCACGGAACACAACAATGTGCCATCGGCCACCGCCGCGCCCAAGCTAGCAAAGCCCTTAAGCATCTGCTTCACCTGGAAACACAGGCTTAAGTGCTTTCCCCTAGGCTTGGGCTCCTGGTAAAAACTCATGCACTCTCTTAAGCATTCAGATCTCCCCAGGGCTCTCGCTGTACTGCTGCTTTCCAGGCTCTCTGCTGGAGCAGCAGCAGTACTAGCCTCGTTTTTGGGGTCCCCGCGGCTGTGCCACCACACCGAAGGGAGACGTGGCCAAGGCAGCTGGCAGCATTCCCGTGGGAAGGAAGGGAGGACTCACAGCGGGTCGGCTCGGTCGTGTCACGTCCCTGTTGTCCTCCTGCTTGACCTTGGCGGGCTCATGGGAGAGCACAGGGGACCCTTCGGGCTTGGCGTTCCCTGGGTGAAAGGCAGGTGGAGAGAGTGGGAATTAAAATGCTGCCACAAAAGCCACCACTGCATCCTGTCACCTGGGGCAGGTGGGAACGGGGGCTTCATCATCTGCTCTCTTGAAAACCCCTCTGATCCTTTCTGCTTCTCCATCAACAGAGCAAAAGAAGCCATAATCCTGCCCAGCCTCCACCAACGGCCCTTTTGTGGAGGCACTGCTCCTTTTCTACTAAAAAAAATAATTTTCTTTGCAGAAGAGCAGGGCATGTGATAAATGAAAAGCTCTGCAGTATCTGACATTGCTAGGACAATACTTGTCACAGGATTCCTCATTAGTAAAACCAAAACCAAACCCAAAATGACAACGGGTTACAAACTCTTTTTATTGACAACCTAGAGGACTGATTGTTTCAACAACAGACACCATCATCTTATGGCCAAGTCATAAAATATTCAAGGCATGGAGGCAGCATTTGTCTTAATGCTCTTCAGCCCTGGGAACTGGAACTGTGGGGCTGTGCCAGAATGCAGATGTGTGGGGTGTACGGGCAGTGGCAACTCCATTGCCATTAAACAGGGGAATGGAATATCTTTAAGAGGGACTCTAGGATGAGAGGGAACAATTTGGCTACAAACATAAACCCCATGTGAGCACAGCTGCCTGGTGAAAGCATTTGAGAGAAATGAGAGAAAGTTTCTTAGATTACATCACTCCTCTGATTCCATCTCAGACACAAAGATGAAGCCCACACAAAAAAATTATATATCAATTACAAGTGAAACACAATCCCAAAAAAACCACAACATAAGAGGTGCACCTGGGAGGATGAAGACAGGGAGCACACTGGTTGTTTTTTTTGTTTACCCTAAGGCATAACCCTCATCTCCTTTTGTACAGGCTACTTGGCAGTGTGATGCCATGGGCATCCTACATCAGCCTCCAGGGAAACGGGGCTGTTGGCAACTCTCTCTGCAAGGAGGCCAGCAGGTCACAAAAGCATGTCAGAAATGATGGATCCTTAGATTTTTTAATTTAAAAAAAAACAAAAACAAAAGCATGAGATCACAGGCCTCTTGTCCCTCCTGCTTGTCAGGAAGCCCCACAAAGTGTGCCTGGTGCTGAGGGATCCCAAGCTCACCTCGGACTCTGTTGCGCTCGCTGGAGCCAGCCTGGGAGCCAGGCTGGGATCCACCCTGGGAGCTGGGCTGGGAGCTGGGAGTGCTGGAGCTGGAGGAGCTGCCACTGCTGGTCCTCTGCAAGGGGCTCTCCACGATGGTCTCTGTCCTCCTCAGGTCTGGGTTGCTGCAGGAGCACAAAACAGAGGCACCTTCATCCAGGGTCACATCCACCCCCAGGGCTCCAGACCCTTCCCACACTGACAGGGCGGCTGCAAAGGCCAGGAGAGTTCTCCTCAGCTGGAGGAGACAGGGCTGAGGTCACCAATTTTGGGTGCACTATAACCACGACAAAAAAATAAAATTGCCTAGAGAAGCTTTCTGCTCTTATTTTATCAAATTTGGCAACCATTAAAAGATTCTTTGCTCTTGATCCCCTGTCTGTAGATTTGCAAAGCTGAGTCACCTAATTAGCCACCAAAATTCTTCATAAAAGCAGGAATTTGCAACGTGTTGTTAGACAAAGACTTCAGCAAAGCAAGGATCTCAAGTTTGCAACAAGGCTGCAGATCACTTGTACCACTTAATTCACAGTCCCCAGTTTTCATGGCTTCACTTCAAACTTGCATCAGATATTCACTTCTCCTCCTTGATTTCTCTCACCCTTGTGAACACAGATAAATCTAGAATAGAAAGTGCCCCTGATACACAAGGAATGACTAATATCTCTCTGGGTATCAGATGCCTTTAGGAAATTAATTCTCACTTGGCATTGAAATGACATCAAAAACATGTTCACGCAGAGTTAGACAATTTGGTTTTATACAATGTTTCTGGAAGTGATCTTGTTCAGAGGCCTCTTTAAAACGTATAGTAAATATTCCCTCATTTGTCACAACAGGGTGACAAATAAAAGAAGGGATATTTTTGTAATATTTGCATTTATGCAGGGGGAGAATCAAGAACCAATAGGAAAAATGGGGAAAAAGGAAAAATATTACATTACTGTGAGAGAAATGAAGCATGAAATAATTTCAATGAATACTTAAGTTTAATGGACATGTGGTAGCATCCTAATAATTTCCAATTTTCATCAAACTAAAGGTCTCCAGCTCATGCTGTATGACTGACATCCTTAGCTAAATTAACTAATTAAGTATATTTGAAAACTTTGGCAACTGATGTATTTACCTGCACTGATCAGGACTGGACAGTGAGGGTGCAGGAAATACTGGGCAACCTTGAATTTGAATCCCAGATTCCCACTATCCTTTTTACTTTCAATACCATCATTTATAAAGACTATGCAGTCCAATATCCCTCTGCATTTTAAACTGTCCTTCAAGCAACAGCTAATTAAAACAACAACATTTTCAAGAATTCAAAATGTTTCAGCCTTTGGCAAAGAAGAGCAACAAACCATGGAATGCTTTTTCTCTAATTAAAAAAAAAATACAACAAAAAAAGAACAACAAAAAAATGCTCTTCCTCCTACTGCTGCCCCTGCCAGCGACTCGGGGCTGCTGCCTGTGAGTTTGCAGAAGCAGAGGGGGCACTGAGCTGGAAAGGGAGGCGTATGCTCAAACTGGTGACAGCACACACGGTGAACATCCCCACATTCACTTTTTGACCTCACCCTCTGAGGACAAGGCAGGAAGAAGAAAGCGAGGAGCTCCCTCACGCAAGGCTAATTGGAACTCGCATTTCTCCCGGGATCTGCCCGGCTGAGGTCCTGCTCTCTGAGGCAGAGACAAGCTCTCGCATGACTAAGCTGTGTTTTTTGCATCCAGCTCTGAGCAGAGCCTGTCAGGCTCCCTGCTCGTTTTAAACATGCCCAGGGATAGCTGTGACACGGCAGAGATGGGACCACAGCAGTGGCACAGCACCTTCCTCAGGGGCTCACTGCTGAGCCAGAGCTGGATCTGGCTAAGCTAAAGGCCCAGTCCCAAGGAGCTGAAAGGAATTTAATCCTTGATCTACATCTAGAGAGATCTCAGCAAGCTGTATGTCTGTCCTGCAGCACATTCCTCAGTCGTTATCTGTGAAAAATCACTCTGATGCATGAGAAATGTATGGAATGTACCACTGAGACCTCCCCGCTGGCTTATAGGGATTCACTGGTATGAAAGAGGTGAGAACCAGGACTAAGGAAACCCAAACTCCTGTCTGATTCCACAGCAGCAGATGCAGCATCCACCTCCAAACCCTGCAATGCCCAGGAATGCATTCAGCCAAGGGAGCAAAGCCTCCAGGGCCTCCAGTGCTCGCAGCCTAGTCAGTACAAAACACTAACGGATGCAAAAATCCATCCTAGGGACAAGAGAAGCCTTTCAAATGTCGTGGTGTCCAGTCAGCTAAAGCAGGGCTGGAGCCCAGCCCATGTCTGGGTCCCCAGGATCACTGCTGCCATCCCCTCCATGTCCTCACCTTGCCCGAATGGGCTGGGAGCCCAGCCGGGGCCCCAGGGCGCTGCCATTGCCCGGGGAGTTCTTCCTTGCCAGGGCAGGGGATATGGAAGTGGTTCGTTGAGGCACCTGGAAAAGAATGGAGACATCTGCAGTCACCCAGCCTGGGCCCCTCTCTCCTGAGCCATCACGAGATCACCTTCCACCACTGCCTTAAGGCTGATTTACAACTGATTTCCCACTCAGAGAAAGGCAGTATTTAGGGCAATTATAAAATGGAAGGTTCTCAGCTTTTGGAAGGAATCACTGAAGTGTGAGCCAGCAGCAAGGTGCAAAGGTGCCCTCAGGGATGCTCCAGGCATGGGAGCCCCCAGAGCAGCCTGGCTACCACCAAACAGGGCACCTGCTTCTAGAAGGAATGTATGCACACATACACACACAAATATATCTAATTTAAATCTAACATAACCCATAAAAGTAATTTTTAAGGTAAAATTCAGACTGAAGTGCATTTCAACAGCCACAACGGAGGTTTTCTATCTAACTCAGATAGGACACAGATCAGCAGACAGAAGGTGTTGACTGGGGGACAAACAAGAGGGTTGACAGTGGGAAGATCCAGACTGACCCACCTAACACTGGGATTAAACACTGTGACCTCCATTGAGCTTCAGATGCCACTGCCAAAACCTTGCTGCTGGAAGAATGGCTCAGCACAAACACCCAAAGCCTGCAGGGGCAGTAACAGGTAACCCTGGAACTCTGCCCCATCCCGTGGCAGCTCAGGCATCACTGCATGACCACAGGTGCAGTGGCCTCATCCCCCAGCACCTCAGGTGATGTGGAGAGGCAAGACAATACTCACCGTTCAATACCTTGCACCAGGTAACAGAGAGGCCAAGGGCTTGTCAGGATTAGCAAGAAAAAGGATTAGGCTTGGTTTTTTTTAAGAATAAACACATGGTTGCATTAGGCAAGATAAGTAGAGAGCTGGCAATGCTTTAGACTGCAGCATCACCAGCTGCAGCTTGTCTCAGTACAAAGCAGTCTCCTCTCAGGTAGGGTACTCTGCAGTCAGCACTTGGGGAGTTTTCCACCTTCCTCTGAAGCATCCAGCCATAAGCACTGGCAGAAACAAGACCCTGGACCATGGAGACAGCTGGTCCTGCCTCTCAGGGCAGTCCTTTAATTCCTGCTTGCAAACATCAAACCCACCTCAGGCAGTCCAGTGTGAAATCAGGCTCCTCATGGGTTGGCACTGCCAACACAACAGCCCTAAATGTGATCTGGTGGGGGTCTCTGCCAGAGTCCACGTTCCCCCAGCCAAGGGGGAAAACACAGCATAGTGCTGGGGAACAGCTCTTCTCCCAGCAGCCATGGTCTCACCATGCAGGGCACCACTGCGGCTGAGTGTCCTTCTCAAAGGACTCATGGCAAAAGCCAACATTAAATTGCAGGGGTTTTTTCTTAATTAGGTTAAAACCAGGCAGCCACCCGCCTGCACTGTGCAGGAGCCAAGCACACAGTTCCAGGAGCTGTTGGCTTGCTGCTCCCTTCAGCAGAGCACTGATGTCTCCTCTTGCTTTTTGACAGCAGAAATAGGAGCATTATTAACACCCATGACACCACCACAGATCCCTTGCACAGCGAGGCTTACCTGGTAACTGTGACTTTGCTCTTGAAAAGGCAAGTCACTCACTTTGTAAATACACAGAAAAATTGCCTCTCAGTCAGGGACAAACACTGCCTCCCTGTCACTAATCAATTTATAATCATTTCTCCTCTGTAAAAATCTTCCTGGCTGAGCACTGATTCACTCTAAGGGGAACTTTAATGGCCAAGTTATAATTCTTCCAAAGTGAAGGTGTATAAACAGCACAATTGAAATACTGGTCCAGAAGAATCCTAATTAAAGAGGTACTGCCAGGCACTGCCAAAATGTCAATGAATGTATAAAGCTGCTGGAGCCCTTACAAGTCTTCCATCAAATATTGATCGCAACTGGAGGCACGGTACTCAACTAAAAAGGACCCGTCTTATTGAGTATGACAAATTTTATGTTCCTATAATTCTATTTAAGCAGAAGGTTGTTTTTTATCCAAGGGAAAGACAAGATTAATTTGTTTTGGCCTCTGTCCGAGCTCGAGAACTTTCTTTGCTGGAGGGCAGTGCAGTTTTGTGGCTAATTTGCAGCCAAGAGCAGCTCCCAGCATGTCCTGCAAAGGCTGCCTGAGGAAATGCAGCCCCTGGGCAGGCCAGCACCTGCTGCAGAGCCTCGGGGTGGGCTCAGCCCTGCCCACTCTGCTTTGCCAGAGGGGCTCAGCTCTGGGACTGCCTCTGACGTGCTGAAAGGGAGGAGTGATGGTGTTACCTTTGGTGGAATGTCTTCCTCCTGCCGTAACCAAGAACTTCGGTCAAACTTTTCAATGCGAGGGGGCAGAGGAGGATTTTCTGAGGTGGGGTCCGAGTTCTGCCTTGGCATCTCAGTGCGGTGAGAGGTCACCGTCAGAGCCTCCTGAAACCCAGCCAGTCCCTTTGCAGGCTGTTCATGCAGTGACTGAGACCCAGACAGGGAGCTTCCTTGGGATTTCACAGTGACCAGATGTGGAATCTAAGCACCAAGTCAAAACAGAACTATCAGTCAAAATGGAGAGTAAAAAAAATAATTTTGATTAGCATTTTGGATGCACTGAAAAGCCCCCTTGGTCTGAGATCAGCACTGCCTTGGTTTCAGGAACTTCTGACTTACACCACTTCAGCAAGATCTGTTAAAAATCACACTCCCGCACACACCGTGCCCGCCCCAGGCTCTGCTGCTGCTGGCCCAAAATCCAGCTTCTACACCTGCACCTCTGTGGCTGTACTAATGAGGTTTGGCATGGATTTTCCATGTTAAAAATGGAAAAAAAAAAAAAAAA
>VZTB01012677.1:359775-479595 GCA_013397245.1 Thryothorus ludovicianus
AAAAAAAGAAGGAAACAATAATAAATAATAATTGATTAAAAATAATCATCAGGAATTCTGAGGCATAGATGGCTTAAAAAAATATCTTGAGGCATTGAGCTTCTATAGTCTTGGTGGCTCCCATGGATTAACCCTACAGGTTGCAAGTTTAAGGAATAGTGACATCTGTTCTGGGAAATCTGAGAAAATCTCAAGGTTACAGTTTATGAAATCAGAGCTTCTTCCCAGGACTCCGTGAAGCTGCACTCCTTTGATATAACAGGGCTGTGACTTTTATTTAAAATTTCTACATACGTGTCCATGTCTCACGGGTACGTGTGTGTGCACACACTGACACAGGACTCTGGGCTTCAAGCAACTCTTTCCTGAGTATTTTATTGCCAAACACAAATCTTTGTAGCTCTGATGGTATAGGACATCAAGGAGGTCACTGAAAATTATTTGGTTAGTCAGAGGAATGACAGCAAAGTGGGGTTTTGCCCACTTTTCCAATGCATACAGAAAAAGTATGTTTCAGGGCTTTCCCGCACATTTTTGTTTAAAGCTGGCTTTGTATTGGAGATGCCACATGTGGCTGGCACTTAGTGGGCACATATTGCATAGAAAGCCCAGCTGAACTTGGAGCAAAGGCTTTGTACTTCCCTCTGAAATCCCTGCTGGAGTCTGTGGCTCTCTGGGAGCAATTCCAGGGGCTGGACCAGAGCCAGTACTGACACTCCTACAGCTTTTGGTGGCAGAGTACTTGCAGACCTCATGGCTGGGAGAAACTTCTAATGTAATGATGCCCCTCCTCTGTGATAGTCATGGTGATCTATGCCCTCTCCAGATGTGCTTGTGACTGATGTCAACTCAATGGAAAACCAAAACAAAACCTTGAATCAAAGCAGCAAAGAAAGCAAAACCTCTTTCTGATGATCCTCAGCATCAAAGCATCCCGAGTCTTTTGTACCAGGCGTTGTGGTTTTTAGTCCTTTACATGGACCAGATCCAAAGAGGATCAGAGCAACAGCTGCACTGGACCAGAGCAGCAGCTCCTCCTGGCCCTCCAGCTTGTTTCTAGCAGTAACCAATACGTGATGCTTCAAAGGAAGGTACAAACCAGCGTGATGTTGCTAACACATGGAGGTGACAAGAGGAATACACTCATGCATGTAGATGCTGCTCTTACTCATGAATATGCTTAAGGCTGAGAAATCCAGACGCTATTTCCCTTCCAGCCACTCTTCCTTGTTTCCTTACCAGCACCCCCAGCACCCTGGTGATGGGGAGCACCATTACCTGCGGGTCCACGGGCCGCAGCAGGGGTGGGGTGCGGGCGGGCTGCACGCCGCTGATGCTGAAGGACTCGGAGCGGGGAGGAAGGTTGGGGTCAGAAATCCTGTTGGCCACCTTGTGCGGCATGGCCGGCGAGCTCTGCCGGTTGAGCCGGGAGCGCTCCTCCACCTGTGGGACACGGGGACAGGGGTCAACGCCTCAAAGAACCCAACAGAAATTCAATGCATAAATTAAAATTAAAATAAAAACCTGATTCTTCAGGTTTTTCTGAGGCACTTTCTAACTTGCTGTTTTTCACAGTTTTTAGTTTCTTTCTCATGCACACGGTGTCTTTATCAAAAGACTGTTTTGATAAGACGAGGTTGTTTTCAGACTTTCTCTTGGTCTGAAGAACAACTGATGGGCAGTTGTCTTGACCAACGGGATGGGAGAGGTGTCAGCCTTCTTCTCTAATCCCTGGTCTGTGGATTCCACTATAAATGTGGAGTCAGATGTTTTAATAAATAGTTTTCAGCCTTCTCAAGAGAAAGTGTCCATGTGTGTCCTTGCATGTCCCATAGTGACACATAGAGAAATTCTCTTTAAGTATATCGTATCTATTGTTTGAGCAAGGTGGTGACCAGCCACGGGTTGGACTTGATGATCTTGCAGGTCTTTCCCAGCCTAAGAGATCCTGTGATCATGGTATCCGAGTTACCCATCAAACTGTGCAACGAATGCACTGTAAAGGCATGAAAATGACTGCTTGAATTTATACGCTTGATTTCTGAATATGGAATGGAAAACTAAAGAAACGAAAAAGAAAAAATAAAGAAAAGGCAGCAGAGACATTCCTAGAAGATGACTCTTGAGAAGCTCTTGCTTCTTCTCAAATGGATCTTTAAGCAAGGGGACCATTTTCCTTCACTGTTATAAACATCACAATGAGTAGTTCTGTTTGATCTGAATAAAAGAATAAACATGGCAGCCAGAAAACTGTTGGCTTTGATCTGAATTCATTGAGTCTGGCACCTTGTCATGTACAGGAGGGGTAAAACCTCTTTTACTGAGAGAGAACATCAACCCAAAGCCCACTGCTTTCAGCTACCCTTGATGGGAACACAGTGGTTTCAGCTCACCCAGCCATGCCATCCTGCAGCTAGGCTGTGCATTGATATTCAGGCAGCATATGCTATGCAGAATTTTTGATACCTCAGGATCTGATGTGTATTTTATTTATATGTCATTAAAGTGTTAAATACCCCTAGCATGCCTCAATTCCACCGTGGATGATGCCATGTTAAAAGGTGATCTTTACAACAGGTTTGCTTGGAAAGAACCACACCTTTAAGTAAACACTCACGAAACAAAAGAACCATTATATGAATAAAAATGAATCCTTTTCAGAGACTGAGCATGAGACAGAGTAAAATCGTAACTGAGAAATTTAAGTTCATGAGGGGCCACCTGGGCTACTGCTGTGTCCTAAAAAGTTGCCACCACTTCCTCAGGCACTGCCCATCAGCGAGCAGAGGCTGTCCAGAGTTCTGCTCAGCACTGCCCTAGAAAGGGGACACAGGGATGAGAAGGGGAGCAGGCTGGGAAAGAGAACTCCCTCTGAAAAGGGAGCAGCAGCACGAGTGCAGGGTCACAGGCTGCTCCAGCCCCTCTCAGCAGCCAAGCCTTGGCAGTGACAGCCACGGGCGGAGACGGAGCCGCTGCCGAGCGCTGCTGCTGCTCCCCGGCACGATGCCAGGCCCTAATGTGCAGCTGATTGTGGAGGATGTCCAAGCTGCTGTGGAGGAGAAGGCAGCAGAGGGATCAAATGGGGATGTCTAGGTACTGGGAAGGAGAAAGATGCTTGATTTCCCACTGCTTCTATCTCCACTCTTGCACCTTGTGGCACCAGCACAGCAAAAGAGGCTCTTGGGACTCTCCAGCTGTGCTTGCTGCGGCCCTACTGATTCCACTGCTAAGCAGAAAGGGGGAAAAAGCAGCAAAACCGTTCAGGAGGTTCATAACTGCTCAAGTACAGACCATCTCTAACTGAACCAAAGATTCCCCAAAACAGGAAACATCCTTAGCAGAGTCTGTGCAGTCCCAGCAGAAGGCTGGTAATGTTTTAATACATCACTTCAAAGTGAGAGCAGGATAAAAGCCACGGGCACTGAGGGAGGAGCTGATGTGGGCGTTGGCTACTGCAGAGAACAGAAGAGCTCGTGATGCACAGTTGAGCCCTGAGTTCTCTCAGGGAAGCACTGAGCAGTGGGAAAGCACCACAGGGGCCAGCCAAAATGTGGAAAATGTCTGATTAAACCTGTCCCCTCCTTTCTGCATAGTCATGTGTGGTATATTCCTGCCCAAACCCATCCTTCAGCTAACCAAGCTCTCCCTGGTCATCTGCAACACCTTCTTTAGGCAAATACTGATCCATAACAGAATAGTCAGTAACAAAGCTGCAAATTACAGGACCACAGCTCAGAGTGCTAATACCACATCCCTGGCTGGATCACCAGAGGGTCTCAAAATCATCTCCAAAAAGGCCCAAATGGTCCATAAAAGATGTGCCTGGATAAACAGGGCAGGTCTGGGGCAGCACCCAAGCTACATCCCAAGTTAACTTCCAGTGGATAACCCTGGTTAACAAGAAGATGAGTAGAAGGGGCAGCAGAGGGGAATGTGCACCCATGCGTCCTGGCAGCACAATCTGCTCAGACTGTTTCGTTCAGCATCAAGAGAAATCCTTGCCTGTGCTCTGGGGAAGCTGTGAGAGACACAGCACAGGCTGGTTCCTCACCCAGAGCTCTGTCATCACCAACAGGCCACAGCCTCACCTTGATGCTTTATTCCACTTCTGCAGGGTCTTGGGGTCACCCTGTGAAAATGAGTGAGGTGGGAAAATGTGTGCATAAAGGAGAGGTGTGACAAGCAGAGATGGGCACAACATGTGGAGGGCTCAGCTGTGGTAATCAAGCTCCTAAGAGAGAAGACTCGAGACCAAAAAAGCTTAAAAACAAGGGCAGTATGGAACATAATGCACAATCTTCAGGAAATACCCAAATATGCTTTGCACAGCCTCCAGAAACTGTAGGCTGAGCACCAGACTTGTCTTTTCATTGTTCCCACAGGAAAACAAAGTCTCAATATTTCTGTTAAATTAGCATGCACGGGTTGGGTAGGGAAATTGCTAAACTATTGCAAGAGCCATGGTAGGCTCATTAAGGATCAGCACAAATCTAGCTGTGGAGCCAGCAAAGGTGTGCCTTCAGTATATGCAGCAAAGTATCTGAATTGTGTTAAAAGTAGGACTAAACAAAAGATAAAATGGGATGGAGGCAAGAGGAGTCATTCTGGGAGATTCCCAAGGGTGCTTTGCTGAGGCAGTACATCAAACTACTGCTCCCAACAGCAGAAATATGCCACAGCTTGGAGCATTTAATTAGAAACCAGATAGAGTGACACAGGTAAGGAATAAATGGCTTGAAGAGCTAATTGGTGGAAGCTGGAGAAGTTCCCCAACAACAGGAAACCTCATCTTCCCTATGATTTTGGCAAAGGGTAAGAGGCCATGTTCTGCTGCTCTTATTAACACTGTGCAGTTCCCAATGTCCTGCTTCCAGCAACAGCATCAAAAAGATGCCAGCCCCATGAAACAGAAGAAGTGGGCCTTTGTGTTTGAAAGGAAAAGCTAAATCCAGCACTCTTCTCCTTCACCCCAGATAAAAAATAGTATTCCTTTTTATATATCTTTGCTAAAGTTTTGCAGACAGTGCCAGAAGTATTTTAGCAATGTAGAGGGCTTACTTAAAATCAGGCAATGAAAGACAGAGTTTATTCCCTTTTCCCTGCCCACTACCTACACTCAGCACTCCAGCAGATGGACAAGAGTGACCCAGTTCTGCATAAAGATGCAGAGGCACCACCCAGGTGGAAGCTTCTCCCATCAGAGGCAGCTCAGCACATCTAGAACACCTCATCTGCAATCCCACTTTATCAAACCTCTTCTTTCACTGGAAAGGCTGGAGAATGATGATGCAACTCCATGAAAATCTATTATCTGGTGCATTGCCACCAGAAGAGACTGAAGACTGAACTGGAAGGTAACAAAATAAAAACCCAAGCAAGTGTATAAAGAGTTGAAAAGAATTTTAGACACCCATATCTATCTCTGTGATGGTTCAGAAAGGCCAAGAACGTATCACTGGCCTTTTCTTAGCAACAGGTAGCTGAACTCCTGAGCATTCAATGCTTGCAGGTATTGTGGATGCAGCTGAGGACTGTCAAGAGGAAAGACCAGCTACATGTTGGATGCACACCACATATCTGCCAGGAGTAAAGGATGCCAAGCAGTGCTCCTGCTTAGTAGGAAGAACAGGGAAGTTACTAAAAGATCTTTCTGCCCAGGTGTAGGGTTATAAAAGTAAACAAAAAAGAACTTCAGAAAAATTAATAGCAAGAGCAGGCACCAATCCTACTGGAGCCACCACAAAGAGATTAAGGAGAAGGAGTTTGCACATGATCCTGAATCTGCACTGCGGACAATGCATGTCTTGAAAAGATTAAGACAATTCAGACTAGCAATAATTAATATTAAAGATCTCACAACTATTATAATCTCCTCTTTTTGCCTGAGAGAAAAAATTGGCAAGAGTAACCCCAAGGGATACAACTCTGAGCCTGAGGGGAAAAGCTGCCCAATCCCTGACTATGCAGAATTAGGGCTCAGCAAGGAACCTCACAACCATCACCTTCTGCATTCTCCCCTGAACCCTGCAGACTTGTGGACATGCCAGGAAGGAGAATGAGGAGATGATCTTCAAGGTCCAACCCTTTAACATTCTATGATTCTATGTCCACAAGCCCCCAGACAGGCTGAACCCCTCCAGGAGGGATCCACTCTCCTCCTTGCATGCCTTCATGGAAAAACCTCCCTGTTTGTACAAACACACAGAGACACACTGCACCGAGCTGGGAGCATTCCCAGCACAGCTGATGGCATCTCCTGGATCCCCACCCTGTGGAGCACAACCTGCTGTGTGTATTTCAGACACCCTGTGGATGCAGACAAGCACCATCATCCCCCCTGCTCTCCCTTACCTCCTTGGCCCACGCTGGCTTCTCGCTGGCATTTATCCCTTCTTTGTAATGGTAGAGGGGTTTCTTCTCTGCTGGCCTCTGGTCCTGCCTCTGCTGCTGCTGCTGCTGCTGCAGGGACACCAGGTAGTCCCTCTCCTGCTGGAGCTGCCTCTGCAGCCTCTCCGCCTGCCGCTGCTCTTCCAGCTGCTTGCGCTTGTACTCCTACCCAGGAGAAAACACAGTGACAAGGTGCCAGCCAGCCTGCAACCTGCAGATTCATCTGTTTGGGTCAACAACGGGGCCTGAGCATCTCAAAGGTTGTTTTCTGGCAGAGCTCACTGATTTGAAAGACTTTGGGGACTGAGCTGTAAAGCATCCCCCAAGGGAGACAGCAGAGCCAGCAAATTCAGAGTTGTGACTCTGCCAGTGATGCTTTGCTGCCACTGAACTGCCCTGTTTAGTAGGAATGGGAGATGTGAGTGTTGCCTTGTCAGGAAAACCCTGCAAGAACCACTGAGGGGTGATGTTTGCTTAGGAGTTGCCACTGACTTTGCCCAGGTTTTTCTGGATAGAAAAATGAAGTATCAATTTAATGAGGTGCCAAACATCACTTGGTCAAGATGGGGCTCACTCAGAGTAACCTGGTCTAGTGGAAGGTGTCCCTGCCCATGGCAAGGGGTTGGAAAGAGATGATCTTTAAAGCCCCTTCCAACACAACCCATTTCATGATTTTATGGTCAGACAAAACCCAGCTGAAGCCAACTCCTCTGCAGGACCAATTAAATGACCCTGGGAAGAGCCATACTGCAAAGCCAACTGTGTGATCCTTGCGAATCCCTACAGTTCTGTGAGTTTTAAGGAGTAAATAATTTTGAGAAGTTATTTTAAAAGGCAATGGCTTTTGTGTGAGGGCTTTTGTTTTTCCTAAATAGCAAGACAAAAAAATATAACCCCTGTAGATTAAAAGAAAATGCAATAAGAGTAACAGCAACCAGCAGTAAAAAGGATAACTCAAACCCAAATTAAATAGAGGACATCTAGAATGCAAACAGCACACAAGGGAATAGAGTGTTCCTGCGAGGAAATTGAAACAAAAGCCTTCACTCAGAACACGAAGAACAGCATGGCAGGGTGGGTTTGATGGATGCAGGCACACAACAGCTCGAACACACCCCAACATGCTGCAAACAGCCTCCAAAACTTCACAGCAGCCACGAGGGCTGCTCCTCTCATGAGGGCACACACGCCAATGCCGCGGAGGGGACGCAACGAGAGCCGTGCACCATGAGGGGACCCAGCCCCGAGCAGAACGGGGGATCCAGGCATGCTGCAGCCATGGAGCGGCACAGGAGGCTCCAGGTGGGGTGGTGACAGCAGTGTCCCCCATGTCTGGGCATGTCAGGAGGCACTGGGGGGACACGGGTGCATGCGGACACGACACAGCAGAAAGCGGCAAGCGTGGCCGTGGCCTCCCATTTACCAGAAGTAGAGCTTGCTCCTGCAACAACTGCTGCTGCAGGATCTCTAACTGTCTCTGCTCCTCCTCTAACTGTCGCCTGATGTACTCCTGGAGGCATGGGCAGCAAGGATCAAAGGAAAAAGAGAGAGAAGGTAAAAGAGCCAGTATTTCCGGAGAGGAAGGAGAATGAGGTGGGCACCCAAATCCGCCCCGCCCAAGTGATCTGATCAATCAGCCCGGGCACCCTCCATCCCTGCCCAAAGAGCCCAGGGTGTCCACCACTCTACAAGAATGGAAACCACTGGGAAATGACAAACATCACCCAAGAATAACAAAAAATCTGACCCCAACAAAAGCGGGCGTGGAAAACCTGCATCAAGTGCCTTCACATCTGCGGGCCAGCAAGTGGATCCACACAGAAATAACAGCAGTGAAAGCGACACACGCAGTGTTAACAATTAAGCAATTTGCTCTCAAGTGGTAAAAAATGAGTGTTTACAGGAAAATCTCTGATTAGAGGCAGAGGAATCCGTGCTGAAGGCGATGGCCCCGCTCCCAGCCCGTTACCTGCTCGTGCTCTGCGCGCCGCCGCTCCTCCTCCCGCCGCATCTGCTCCTCGTAGTGCCGGCGCTGCTCCCGCTCCTGCTGCTTCCGCAGCTCCTTCTCCCGCCTCTGTTGCTGTGGGGGGCAGGAGGCACAGGTCAGCCTCCCTATCCCTCTCCCCGGGAGCTCCAAGTCCTTCTTCTCATAATTTTTGGGGTGTTCCCTTGCCCACAGACCCAGAATGCTCCCACCCGTCCAAGGAAAAGCCTTGCCAGCAGGTTGGTCCATTTGGGTGGTAGAGGGGCTCCTTGACCCCACGCCATCCTCACACACTCTGGTGCTTGGTGCTGGCTGTGGAGAACCCACAGCATCCTCCTAGCCAGAACCAGACCATTTCTTCTCCCACCTGCAGATGATGAAGCCATGGGGGCAGTGCATGGTCCCCACATTCCAGCATGGCCAACCAGGGGGTTCAGCAGGTCTTGGACACCTGGGAGCTACACGAGCCCATCACCTACAGTAACAACTCAGCCCCAAACCTGCCCCTGAGGGTGAGGGAGAGAGCTGGGGGACTTACAGCCTACTGAGAGGGAAATGCATCCCTCTATGTCTGCTGAGACCAGAAACCAACAAGGAAGACTCAAAATCCAAGGGTCTTTCCTTTTTGAAGCACCAAAAGAGAAGGATGTGACTTCCCCTACTATATTCTCAGGTCATCCCTGCCTGCTCCACTCTGTAGCACCTTTGCTGACAGCAATCTGTGGAGTTTTGGGGCGATGACAACCTGCAGCTGTTGTGAGTCACCCTGGGCACACCTGCAGCCCCCACACGCCCTCTTTTAACCCAGCCTAACTCCTCCAGCTGCCCAAGCCATGCCGGGAGCAGGGGCTGGCAGCAAAGTGCTGCAGTGCTGCACAGGCTGCTCGGCAGGGCAGCCCCTCGCTGCAGCACCACATCCAGCATCAGCAGAGGGCACCCAAATCCCGGGATTGGCTACTGGAGCTGCCTGCCCTGACTCCATCATCTCCATGCAGCCACACGCCAAGGGGAAGGCACCCGATGAAGCAGAAACCTGGCCCCTTTTCTCCTTTTTTTTTGTTTCTCTGCCGTTGCCGACACGCAGTGGCTGAGCAGACTGCAGTGGGAACGCTGTCACCGGAGAAGCTGGGAATGCCATGCATTCACCAAATCGTGGGGAGGGCTGGAGCAAGCTGCTGAAGAGCTGGCTGAGCCTTCCAGAGACCAAGATGACCCCGTGTGAAACTGCTGCTCTGCAGGAACCTGCACTGTACAGACATTGAAAATCTCTATCTCTCTGTAGATACTCATATAGATACTGTATTTCCCTTCATATTCTGTACATTTGTGTCTCTGTGGAGATAAATATCTAA
Organism: Thryothorus ludovicianus; assembly: GCA_013397245.1. Taxonomy (NCBI): domain Eukaryota; kingdom Metazoa; phylum Chordata; class Aves; order Passeriformes; family Certhiidae; genus Thryothorus; species Thryothorus ludovicianus. The sequence goes on from VZTB01012677.1 coordinate 369,499, forward strand.
GGATATCTTTACAGATAGATATCCATGGAGATAAATCTACCCACAGATATTGTAACAAATATTTAAAGACCCCAACATTTCCATCAGGAGCCACTGCCTGCCCTGCAGCTGCCTCCTCACCCACAGGTAACATCCACATGCAATCCAACAACTTCCTTGAGCTACAGCACAGCTTTAGTGCCACCATATTTAGCAGAGCTGCTCCACTCACCTCAGGGAAGGAAAAACAGCACCCAGCCTCAAACAACCTGAAACCATGGCAGGCACAGTCCCTTGTGCTGCCCACACAGGCAGGGGATGCAGGTGCTGCTCTGTGTGCACTAGAAATTGCAGAGGGCTGACCACCAGGACACTGTCACTCTGCAGCATCCTGCTGATATACAGGATTTTCCAGTGCTCCCCGAGCTCCTCAGGTGATGGTCACTGCTCCCACGACCTCTGAAGCACAGATCTTCAGACTGATGTGTTGAATAAATGTTACCCTGAGCTTCCAGTCACAGTTGTGGCACACTGGTTTTGGGGTGGGTTTTAATGGTTGGCTTTTTTAGTTAAACTATTGTGCTCTGCTGAATAAGGCACATAATGCTTGTGTAGGCTGGGCTTGGCTGGCAGGAGGCAAGGCCCTGACTACCACAGCTATTTCTTAAATAAAAATCACCCAAATGGTCCTCACTTCCAATCTAGCAGGCGAACAAATCCAAACCCTTCCAAAGAAGGAGGCCAGAGCTTGCCTCACTTCTGGCCCCTTTCCTTCAAGGCAGCATCTCACCAACAGCCTCCTAAAAGCCTATTTAATCCCAGGAATGAGAATTGAGGCCCATAGGTACCACTTCCCTTCAAAGGCAGGCCTGATGCTCTTTTGGATGCTTTAAGGCCTCCTGCACCCTGCTGCAGCCAGGCTCTTGGGGCTGAGGCCCTGAGCAGGATCCAACACACACATTTACAGAGGCCAGGACTGTAGCACTTCCCTCCAGCTCCACAGCACATTTGTCAGGTCACATTATAAGCAGGTCATTTGTCATGGTAGCATTACCAGCACCTTCATCTGAACACTGCAGCCCAGCAGAGCAGGGCTGAATCAGCTGCCTCCCCTGTATGGCCCTGCTGCAGCAGCTGGCAAACATCTGGAAAGGACCTGGCACTGCAGTGGGCAAATCCTCCAGCAATGCCCCAGTCTCCCCAGCAATAAGATGATGGACCAGTTTTGAAGGAGGGATTTGGACCAGGGAGACACAGCTGAAAACAAGTGCATGTAGAAATGGCAGAAGAAAGAAAGAAAAAAAAAAAAAAGAAACATTTGAAGATCTCTCCTTGCCTCCTTTCCTCCCTGTTTTCTGCCCTCCCTCTCTCACTGCAAGAGCACACTTCCCACATTTCTTCAAGCTTGAAACTACTGTGTGTATTTACACTATCCAGATCCATTATTCATGCAAGGCAAGAGCACCAATTAATTAGGGCTGCATTTATATAACTCTGCAGGTAAAGCTATATGTAGCTGCTCGTAAGCCAGAACGGGATCTTATTTGCGCTGCACCAGATATGACAGGCTTTAAATATTGATGAGAGAAGACACACGAAGGCAAAACCTCTGGTGGGAAGGCCCTTGGAGGCCTGGCATGAAACAAGGACTTCAAAGAGCAAAGCTCACTCTGGTGGATCAGACACAGCCTGGGCTATGAGCAATGAGAGAACTGCAGCTGCCTCTCGAACCCTGTGAGCTCAGAGAGGCACTGACACTTGCAGGAAGAAGCTCCTGGAAACCCTGGCTTGCTGCTCCCAAACACCAGCATGAGCCAGGAAGGAAGTGGAAGGGGAATTCCAAGTGACAAATGAAAACAAATATTCTAGGTGGTTGGGTTGTAGTGACAGGCTCATTTATCTGAGCCACCAGGGAAAAGAGTGACTGTGGCTGGAACATCATCTTTCCTGACACACCAAGCACTGGAGCATGGAGAGGTGTTCCCCACTGGTAGGGAAACTGGGTCACAACTTCCCACCATGGCAAACAGGGATCTGATTTGCTTTGAACCACTGCAGAGCTTTTACTCAGGACCACCATGAAGGGATGCCCCCGTGCAGAAAAAATCTCATGCTTCAGAAACCATGAGCCCTACATGCCTGCAGACCAAAGGAAAATGAGAGAGTTATGAGGTTTAGCTCATACCTGTACTACAGGAGCTGCTGTAACACAGCTCTCCTTCAAAATGGGTGCAGGGATGCTGCTGGGACCACTGCAGTGTCCCCATGTGCCACACCACTGTGAGGGGGCTTCATCTTAATGACAAGGTTCCTACAAGCTATAGAACACCTGCACATGCAGGAGAAAATAACAAACCACCATTTTACATAACTTAAATTTACCTATAATTAACTGCTGAATATTTTTTTTTGGCATTGCTTTTCATGAGCTTCTAGTCAATGGTCTTCTGCTGGTTAACATGTACAGGAGCTTCTGCAGTTTTTTATCCCTTGAACATCCAGCTCTGTAAGTGCACTAACTGAAACCTCACATGCAAACAGCAAGATGCTTAGATTTCCCTTGTACATTCCCTGTAAAGATCTGACCTTCATTTTATACCTAGAAAGGAAAAAAATCCACAATATGGCAGAAAAGTGAGGTTATGTAAAGCCCTCTCTGACTCCATCTGCCAAGGGGTCTGCACAGAGATTTGTCTTGCAGGATCCCAAAGGCTCCTGACCCCAGGATGTGTTATTCCTCCAGCTCAGCTGGAGTTTTAGTGGTTAAACCAGTGCATCAAGGCTCATTCTGTGCCAGCAACAAATGGAAGGCTGATTAGGGAACTATATATATCTAATATATGTATATATAGGGAAAAATTAAAATATATTCAAGCCTATTCACCCTTCTGCATGACACAAACATTTTCTGCAGTGCTGTTGGATCTATTGATATTTAATTCTCTAATTTGAGGGTTAGTTCTGGTGCACATTTTGAATTCATGAGACCAACTTTCTGCACGAGGGAAAACAAAGCTGCAACTCTGCTCCCTTCAAAGTCCCAGTTTCAAAGCCAGCTTGGGCATTTTTACTTCCACTGCAATTAAAGACAGCTGCAAATCTAAATCTCTTCAGCTGCCTGAAAGAAGATTCAGCCTCAGAGAAGGAAATTGGTCAGCTCCTGAAAAAGGAGGCCCAAGTGTCCAGCAGATGCAAGGGGACACGCAAAGGATGGCAGCAAGGTCTTGAGGGCACCAAGAACTGTATACAGACACCACCAGACTTCTTCACTTGACTTTTTTCTATATGCATTTGACTGTTAGAGCAGCATCAGGAGATGGTGGATTTCCCCAAAAAAGCCCTAACGTGGGAGGTACTTTGTGAGAGGTTCAGAAATCCCCATTTAGGAAGATCAAGGTGACAGAAAAAATGAGATTCCTTCATTTAGAGCTCTGCTAGATGAGACATGAGGAAGGGCAGGAGCTCTATCCCCTGCCAGTATTTAGAGACAGCATTGGAAAAGCACCAAACTAACCTCCTGAAGGTCTGAACTGACAGAGGAATGAGCCAGCTATCCCACTAAGGCCCTTCTTCAGCTCTTCTCCTGCACATCTCCAGCACAAATTAAGCCCAGGCATTTCTGAGCTTGGCATCCTTCTACATCAGTCCTTTTGGAGCTGCACTTGGGCCCAAATGCCAACTCACTCCCTCAGCCTGGACACCTCCACAGCACCTTATGATGAGTAGGAGCTCTTTCTGTAAACACAGTAATATGTTTGGCAGCTTGAACAGGCTGACTTAGGAGACCCAAAAGCCACCAGCTCCAAGAGTTTATTTGTCCCGGCTGCTCTACTGTGTTTTAAAGGTCAAATTTATTTGGAAAACACAGTAATCTGAGTCTTCCACTGGTCTCTTCCCCCAGAGATCTGCTGGTACCAGTGCTGCCTGCTGGAGGCACACCCCATCTTAGTCAGACCATGAAGTAGCATGGAAGAAATCCTGTTCCCATTAACCAAAATAAATCCATGGCCAAGAGTCATCAACCAAAGTTTGTGCAAAGCTGGTGTAGGAAAAAGCAGAGAGGCCCAAGAGCAGCAGCCTGGCTGCTGCTGGAGCCTTTGGGTGCTGCTGGGATGGGTATGGATGCTGGAACAGCACTCCACGTCCAGGGAATGTGCTGGGAGCCTCAGGACAGCCACATCAAACTCAGCACAGCTGTGACAGCTGCTACCCTCTGCCTACTCATCAAATGCTTCCTGCCCCAAAATATCCGGGAAAGGCAAGGACCAAACTATATCCCTGCAGCAGCGATGAAACTTTATTTGCTAATCTCTGCTAATTTACAGATTTTCTGGTTTTGCAGATTCAGGGCACCTTGCAGCTGGCAAAGCCACAGCCAGCCATGCTGGGGAGCATCTGTCCTCACCACTGCCACAACCCACCACGTTTGCAACAGAAGGTCTGTACCTTTCAAGGACTCCAGCTTTAATCCTCACCATAGCAACTCAGCTGCTCCTTGCTGGCCACGCAAACTGACAGAGAACAGAGCTCATTTTGCTCCGTGCCTGGATGCAGGTGAAGCTAAACCTGGCCAGATGGACATGAGGAAATGAGCACTTGAGAAGATGCCGGGGCTACCACAGCTGCCAGCTGGCCCCAGCATCTGCCCTGATCCTGGCTGAGCCCGTGGGATTGATCACACCAAGGGAGGCAGAGGATGCTCTTCAGCTACAGCCCCCCTGCCTTTCCCCACTCCTCTGACACGGCAGGAGCTTGCTAACACCTCTTGGCTTTGCTTCAGCACATCCCCCTTTCAACTGAGGTCCAAAAGCTGTAAGGCAGCTGGGAAGAAGGCAGTGGGTGAAGAGCCCAATGGGACTGTTCAGAGCCACTAAAAAAGGCATTAGGTTTAAATCCTGGCTATGGTGGCATTAACTTTTAATGACTTGGGGACACAACAGAAGGGAACAGGCAGAGCCCAGGGGACTAAGCACAGCCCGGCCCAGCAAAGCAGCAACTCTGTAGCTCAGGGCAGAGCTCTCCAGCTTAGCAAAGGGATTAGTCCTCCATTCAAAACCTGCCTGGGAAGCAGCAAAGAGAGAACAATTTTCTTCTATGTGAAAAGAACATATTAATACAGCAGCAAGCATTGTATTCATTACAGGATTGCAGCTAATCTGGTGTCTGCTTTTATTCTGCTGTTGTTCTGCTCCTGTACTGCTTGCAGCAAGCAGGCTGGGACAAAGGCAGAACCAGGCTTCCTTACAACAGTCCCCACAAACATCCACGGGGGATTCTGGGGTGCCTCTATGTGCAAACCTTGTCCTCTCCCAAAGCAGCTTGCCAGCCTTGGGATGGGTGCAGGGCCCTAGCAAAGCCTGACCTACAAAGTATTGAACACTCTGCTCTGACAACACACAGACCTACATATTTACCAGACTGAAAAAATGCTTTGCCTGGGATTTGCCTGTGTTGATTTTTGCCCTGGAGGGGCTCAGAGGACCACCTCGAAGAGGGGCCATACCATCACCATCATCACCATCAGCTGCCTGAAATTCCTTCTGTCTGTGCCCCTGGCCTGAGGCATTACCCAGTACAGGGAGAGACTGGTCACCAGAGTAATAGACCTCTGGCTTGTGCAAATTAAGGGGGTGGATGCTCTAATGGTCCATTTACCACAAATCCTTTTATCAGACATATTGGTGACCTCTTCAGAAAACTAATTTAATGACCCTCAACAATGAGTCACTTGGGCTGAGTTCAGAGCAAGGCAATGGGTGTCTTTTTGCAAAATCCCATCAAAAAAGCCCAAAAGATGGGGAAAAGCCCCTTTATTTTTGGATTAACTTCTTCAACACAAGAACCAGGAGCTGGAGTGCTCCAGAGAACATGGCCAGGCTGAGCAGCTCAGGGACACCCAAAGTCACACGGTCAAATCCTGCAGCTGGATTTTAAATGGGGTGGATAATTTTATGACCGATTGCATTTGTGGCTGGTATGTTAAGACAAGGGTAATGAAATCTTATCCTTCGGGGCACATATGGATCATTGCACAAGTCAGGCAGGCATCTGCCCCTCCCCTGCAAGAGAAATTGTAATTGGCAGGGACTGTAAGAACTGAAGTTGAAATTAGGAATTAAATGGGACACAAATGGCAGATGGATCTGTGGATAGGGCAAATGGAGCTTTTCAGCTTCTTCTCAACTGTAACAGTCCACAGGAGCAAATAATGATAATGAACTTGACAGATGCTGGACTGCCCACCTCGACTGAATACAGCTGTCACCCCAATTATGGGCTAACTCTGCCCAATAGTTCCAGGGACCCCTTTAGGTTTGCTATTCCAAGGGTTTATTTATAGCAAACCAGTCCTATTACCTTCACAAAAGTTGCCAACACTTGCTATGGTGGTGAGGATGGCCGAGAGGATGAGCAGAGGGGCTTGACCAGCGTAACAAAATTCGGGGGCTACTGACCAGAGAGGCCAGAATAGCCCCTTGGGGACCTGTCACCAGAAACCCTTCTGCTCCAAAAGCAGCTCAGCCCTGGCCAGTTACCTCCTCCAGCCTTCTCCTCTGCTCCTTCTGCTCCTCGATGCGCTTCTGCCGCTCGGCCAACAACTGCCGCTTGTGCTCCTCGTTCTCCCGCTGCTGCTGCTCCAGCTGCTGCCGCCGCAGCGCCTCCGAGCGCTCCTTGTTGGCCAGCTGCAGCCGCAGGAAATCCCGCCTCAGCGTCGACTCCCCGGGCAGGTTCAGGATGGAGCTGCACACAGGAGAGGCATCAGAGAAGATCCCTTCCCTGCAGCCTTAAATCCTCTTGCCCCTGTCTGGTTTTCCAGCGTGGCCCCTCTCCCCTCCATCCCAACAGCACACCCGATGGAGCAGCAGTGGATGGAAGGATGGGGGTCTGCAAGTGCCAGGGCAGGGGGACAGAGCTCTGCTCATGGCTCACCGGTCATTTACTCACTGTAAATGGAAAGGTTTCCTTTACATTAAGTTTCTAACCAAAGCCTCTTGTGCTGCAGTGGCTGGCACACACTATATTTAGCTGTGCACAAAGCACATTTAGCATGAATCACTGCCAGCTATTAAAATACTACATTATCTCAGTGAAATAATGGAATAACCTGATACTAATTACAATGGTTCTAAAAAATGTCACCAAAGAAAGTTCCAGCCCCATGGTGCTTGCAGCAGCACCTGGGAGGTTTCATGGTGAAAAACTACATGGAAGCAGGGAGTTACACTTGGATGTAAGGAACCACATTAAAGAGTTTTTTAATTTCACCTCGCATTTTTCCACATCTCAATATCCACATTCCCATGACAGCACCGTGTCATGCTGCAGACCCCACAGGAAATGGGGTTTTCTTCCCCAGCTTTCGGTTAAGGTGATCCAGAGCATGAGTTCATACCCACGCACCACCCAGCAGTGAGAATTTCCCTAGTTCTGCCAGGGAACAGGACTCAATGCTCAGATTGTCCTTTTTCCATTTCCAGTTCATATGAGCCCATAATCCAAGCTGATTTTATACAGAGCTAAAGGGATATAAGGGCACAAATGAAATGCTGATTCTTACCTCGGCTCTCCAGAGTCATTTTCCTCCTCCTCCTCCTCACTTCCACTGTACTCATACTCTGTCTCATCTAGGAACAGAATTGCTCATCAGTGCCCTTTGCTGGATTCATTTGTTTTTCCAGTGGCTGAAAACCCCAGAGCTCTGAAGGCAGAAGAGCCAATTCTCTTTAACTCGCATGAACAAGAATAAGCAGCATTACTGCTCTGCATTTTGTGCTTTTATGGGGGCCACAAGGCCAGGGAAGCACCAGCAGAGTGGGCAACAGCCCTGACAACCACAGCCCCTTGATGTAAAGATGGGAGTATCCCTGAAATAAGAATTTATCCTCATATGACAGTGAGTGACCCTTTTCAGGATTTTTCTGTAAGAAGTTGTACCACCAGCTACTGGAGCCACAGCCACAGGATGGTGGGATTTAACCAAGGCTCTGAAGCACCAGCTCCCCTTTCCCTAAACATATGCTCTTCCTATCCAAATCCATGTAATTTCCAGGCAATGAAGATATCTACATAAAAGCTCACTGCAATGTTGTGTTACATACTGCAATTTCTGTTGGGATATCATCTTTATCGGATGAAGGGAATTATAGTCAAAGAAAGGCTTGCATTTATCCAATTACTCTCCATCTCTAGGGTCCAACCTTCATTTGCCAGACTAAACACATTTAATACTTCACTGGGATCCCATTTTATTGTTTTGATTGTAGTGAAATCTATTACAAGGGGCTGGAAGGTACGCATGAAAAATTAATTCTGCTACCAATAAGAAGAGAAATAGCAACGTATTAATTTGCTGGATTCTACAAATGAGCTTTCAAATTATAATTCAGTTCACAAGCAGCTGAATACTTTAACAAGTTTCTTCTGCTATCTGATCTTTCTTGCAGAGGACTTTGATAGGGCCTGGAGAGTTCACTGAAAACATTCAGTTTAATAGGTTATTCCTAGTCAGCGGAATTGCTTTGGGGCAAGGGTCTTATCTGGATGTTCATTTGCACAGCTCTGCTCATTGCTGGTGCTGCAGGGATGTCACGTAGATCAACACACTTGGCATGGAGTACGTGAGCTGGGGAAAATTCAGCCTAGCAGCTTCCCCCTCCCACACGCCAGCATGGATCTATGCAAACGTAAATTTTATACACACACTTTAATGAATCAAAGCTTAGATGTTCCATGTGGAAATTACCACCTGGACTAAGAAAAGGCATAATTTTTTATTAGGGAAAAAAAAAAAATTAAAAACACTGATTAGCTCTAATGGCAGTCACCTGTCTGCTTTGCATGAACACCCATTGTTCAGTTACAGGTATTTATTTTCATTTCAATGACTGAGGGGAAACAAACCAAACAATCTGTCCCCAAAACCACATGAAGAATCACACCTATTGAATTTAACAAGACTGCAAACAAACTCAGCCATCTGAGTGAGGGGGGACTGGTACTGAGACTATGGGCAGCCCAGTCCTCTCTGTTTTCCCTCTTTTATCCACACGCTCCACCTGCACGGATGCGCTTTGGGCTGCACTAGGGATTCCCAAGCACATGGCAGAGGTCACAGGCTGCCCAGACAGGAGTATCAGAGGTCAAGGATTGCTCAGAGTGCTGCTCCTTCTCCCCTAACCCTTTTCTCTTCTCCACTGACCTTTCTCTCCTCTCTTCTTTTTAGTCCTGTCGATGTGGTCCTTGAGCTGGATGCGGACCTGCCGCTCGTTGGGCTGGTCTCGGATGAAGGGATGCTTCATCAGCTGCTCCGTGGTCGGTCTCTGGCTGTGGTTCTTCACTAGGCAGCTCTCAATGAAGGACTGAAACTTTTTAGACCTGGTCAAGAACAGGGAAGGAAGGTACAGAAATGACGGGTAAATATATGGATGTGTAAAAGATCTGCTGGTATTTGAGGAGATTTTTCTCAGTTCTTTCTCATTATCTCAGAAAGCTGGGAACCATCAGTATGACCAGAGAATTACCAGAGCAAGATGACACCAATGGCAAGCAAGAAAAAGCAAGAGAGTGTTCCTGCTCCCTTCCCTCTGAACTTGTGAAACTGCAGGTAGAAATGAGATACAACACACACAGATAGAAACACAATTCCTGAGTGGACTGTTTCTCACATTTTATAGCCCCCCTGGCCAGTGTTTCAGGAGATGAATCTTTGTGAAGGTGAGTGGGAAAAGTTAGGTTAAATTTATATTTTTTTTTAGATTTAAGTCCCAGCATTAAAAGGCTTGCTAGAGCTCAGGCAACCTTTGGGTGATGCTGCTGCCTGCAGCCCTTCCCTGCTCTCCCAGCAGCATCACAAGCCACCAGGGCCAGGGGGCCACCAAGCCCAGACCCCCTGACCCAAGAGACTGGGACGTGCTCTTTTGATAGGGATGGGAACAGAGCCCTGCCCTCCTCACAGCCTCCTTGCACACAAAGTTACACTCAATCTCAGCTAAAACAGTTTCAGCCAAATCTTTAATACACAAATTTTTCTTAGTCTCAAGTGCTGCATATTCAAAGTTTTCCTGGAACTAATTTCACCACATTATAAACTCAAGAGAACAGGGATTTACAAGAAAGGAAGATGTTGACAGGCTACTGTAGTCTATGCTGCTTTAGCAAATAAGAAAATGAATATAAATTAATGTCAGAAGCCAACAGATACTACAGAATTGCATTAGAAGTAAAACAATGAGCTTTCAGGGATTTTACTTTTAAGCTGTCAGACTAAATGTGATTTATCTTTTAAGTGCTAATCCATACAATTTGAGATGCAAAAATAAAATATGCTACTGGATCCAATTAAACCCTCCCTCCAGCTCTGCTAATGAGCAAATCTGCCTTCCCCACCTTGCCTTGAGAAACAGTGCTTTAATGTACCCAGAAGGGACAATCAATGTGATGCTCAAAAAAAATACATTCTTAAAATAGGACTCTGCCTTGCTGGTATGAAGCAGGAGAGACTCCAGTCCTGGATGTGTGGTCCAGAGCACATGCAAATAGTACAGGTGAAGTAGCTGAACAGTTATCCTCCTGGAAGTGATGGGATGGGGGTCCCAGTGCCCTGTGATGCCCTAGGACACCTTTGCTGCCTGAGCAGCTATGGACAGGGATTTCCTGTCAATTTTCCATCTCAGGCTGCTGCATTTCCCAAAATCCTCCTTTCTCAAACAAGCCAGCCTGACCACTGGCACAGTTCAGCCCTCCCTGGAGCTGAAGACCAGGGGCTTTTTCCCTGGCTGTGATCCAGGAGGGCTCCACCACACATTTCCTCCCCTCTCCAGGCCCAGGTCAGCCCACCTTCCCAAAACACACGTTCTCTCCAGCTCCTGGGGTTTGTAAAGCTTAAATCAATGTTTGTAAAGCCTTTGCAGCTGCTTGGATGAAAAGTGGTATCACAGTGCAAATATCACCTCATTAACAAAGAGGTTTCATGTCTTTTACAACACAGGGCTAGAGAAGGTTTATGGGAAAAAAAAAATCACTAAAGTTTGAGTTCATTTTGCCTGCAACCAGGGGAAGAGGAAAATAAAGCTTCATTGCTGGCTGGCTTTAATTGGGAAAGAAAACGATACACCAAAGACTTTAATTTTATAGGAACACAGCAATGTTTTTAAAAAGCTAGTTTGAGGATTAAGCAAGCAACAAAATTATTTTCCTCTCTGCAATTTTTAATTGAGGGTAGGCTCCCATGCCAGTGTTCTCTCTTGGCTTTCCTGACTCCTCAAAGGAGCTGGAGTCCCTTCACTACTTTTACATGTAAGGAGAAAGGTGGTCTGCCTAAGTAGTGTACTTTTATTTATGTGTTGCTGTGCATAAAAGCAAGGACAAACTCAAGTTGAAAGTTTCACAATTTTGCTTTGCTCTTGTGACCTGTGGCTGTGAAAACCAGCCCACTGACTGCCAGGGATCCACCCTGAAAGCCTGGTCAATCACCTCCACTCTTCCTGGGATGGGTTTGCAGAACTCCAGGACTCATCCTGGTAAGGCCCAAAAACCTCCAGCTGAGAGATGAGCCAGGAACAGCAAATTTGCCCAGTGCCACATTGAAAATGCTGTAAAAATTTGCTTTCAAGGAGTTGCTGGAGCTTCATCTAGATCCTTTGGAGCCTTCCACTGCAACAATAGCTTGGAAGATGAACAGAGGTCTGAGCTACCTGAGGTACACATGTCCCAGCTCTGATGGACACCAGGGATGCCTGCTTGCTCATGGAAGGCAGCAGAGACCAGGTGAGCACCAAGCTGCCTCCTGAAGATGGAGTTTTATTACACTGTGGCTTCCCAGGAGATCCTTCCATCAAAGCACCCAGGATGCCAGCCCAGGCACAGGCAGAGCACAACTCTGGGCAGATCCAGTGACCCCAGGCAGACCCTACAGGATGTGCAAACCTGGGACAGCTGCCAGATGAGTGTGGGAAGGTGGTGCCCAGGAATATCCCACCTTGCACTAAAAGCACATCCTGCAATCGCAGGGCAGGGACTAAAACACAAATTCCACCCCAGCTCCATTTTTACCTTAAGGACATGGGGAAACATCCTGCTCAGAATCTGCTTTCGTCAGCTCCCCTCTGCCTGGAGGCTGAGGGAGTCTTTGCTGAATAAACAGCACTTTTGTATGGAAAATAAACTCTCAAGTCTCACAATCCTTTTTGTGCTGTAGGAGTGAGGATAACAAAGGAGCAGACTGGTGATCTGGCAGAAAACAAGCACCTACACTATTTTCTCAGCTGACTAATGGTGTCCTCAAAAGGTCGTGCAAAGAGAGCAAGAATAGCTGACACCCTCTGCAGATCCAGCTTGGAATGGTCTCTCACCTCCTGGTTTGGTACTGGAGCAGCTGATGATGAGGCTGATAAAACTGAGATGCCTCCTGTCAAAGCCTGGGTGAGTTTTTAGGCTGTCCTAAAATCCCAACACCATGGGCTGAGCCCAAAGCAGAGGACTCCAAGTCCCTCTCACTCCTCTGTCAACAATAAAACAGCTGCTGCTGTTGCCCCAAGTACCATCAGTACATACCATGGGCTCTTCTCTTTTTTACTGGTGTGAAATCAATAAGACACTAAGCAAAATTTAAAGGATTAAGGCAAAGCTTTCCTCTGTGAGCTCAGCCCATCTGGGAACAAGGGGCAGTGCTGTCTCCGTAACATGTGGCAGTTCTTTCCTGACTAAACCACTGCTGTATCTGGGGCAGGGAAACAGCACAAACCAAAGACAAGTGTTTTTAAGGACTCCACTTCCATCAATACAGAACATACAGTAACAAAACAACATGTGGCTGGGCTTCAGGAATATTTTTCCTGTGGGTTTTTATTGGCATGTCTCACTTTCTTTCCTTTTTCTTATTTTTTTTTTCTTTTTCCAAAACAGTGATGTATCTTTTCCTGCAAAATTTTAAAATAAAGCCCAAACTAAGTACAAATCCCTGCATTCCTGGGCCTTCAAGATAAACCATCCTCTTTTTTTTTTTTTTTGGCCTGAATACATGTTTCCACTTGAGAACGGAACCTGACTGGAACTAAAGAGGAGCCAAGCAAAGTGTCATCAGATTTCAGGCTGCACAAATGGCCCTGGAAAAGCCAGCTCTGCACTGTGAAATGGCAGGGTGAGCATGTTGCTCTCTCTGCATACCAAAGAAGGCCTCCATCCCACGGTGGATCCTTCAGAACAAATTTCCTCTCAGTAAGAGACCAAAACCCAAACCTGCACTCACCAGAGTGATGCTGGAGACCATTACCAATCCCCTATAACTACAAAAATATCAACACCATGTCCTCAGTGTGCTCAGCTGCAGAAAAAGGTTTCTCCAGAAATGTTTTTAGTCCCTGAAGATTGAGAAAGACACTCACCACTTCTTTGATTTCAACCTCGGGGCCGGGTTGCGGGGGATGAGGAAGAGGGCTCTCATGGGATGCATGTCACACAGAGCTGCAATTTGTAAGAAGAGGCATTAAATACTGCACAGACATCCAACTGGGAGATCCGAGTTTCCCCTGAGGCTGCCAGACCCTCATGGCAGGATGACTGCAGCAACAACCCCCCACAGACAACCCCCAGCCCTGGGGCTCAGGTGATGTCCCTGTCCAAGGGCTGTGAGTGTCCCCAGGGGCTGGCTGGGGACATCTCTGCTCCTGCAGCCCCAGGTCCCAGCACCTGCCAGGTGCTGAGATCAATGGGTCAGAGCATGGGACAGCCACAACACGTGGCATGATTTTCTGCTTTATTTACTTGCATTTTCCAGGATAATGCTGAAAACTGTGGCAGTGTGACTTGTAGGTGCACCCAATGAACCCAGCATGTCACTACCAGTGTCACACCAGCTCTGAGGTGTTTTACCTGCTCCCAGACCTCCCTCCCTTCTTCACCTGTGTTTTATTTGAGGAAACCATGTTCCAGAGTGCTCAAAGATGTATCAGGTGTCCAGAGATCTGTCTCTGCTCACTGCCCACCCCACCCCTTGGGCCATGCTGTCCTGGCAGCTTTGTCCCCATGGGTGCTGCAAGCTCCAACTCAGCAAGCCCAGGGAAACCTTGGGGGGATGTTTCTTGCACAGAGCCAAGCTCTGGCTGGTGCTCAGCAAACCCCAGCAGGTTACAGCCCAGGGATAATGAACAGAGCCAGGACTACTCACGGGGAGCACCTTCGGCCATCTCGATGGCTGTAATCCCCAGAGACCACAAGTCACTCTGAAAGAAAGCAGGGGGACATTGCAAGGACAAATGCACATTTATTTACCCTGCTCCCAAGCCTTGCTCAGCCCTGAGTCTCCTGAAGGATCAGTGCAGAGACAATGGATCTATTTGGGAAACTCTGATTTCACACCTTTAACACTCTTCCTTCCATCTTCTCCCTTGCCAACAGGAACACCCAAATCCCCAGCTCCAATGAGCTGCCCTCCAGTGCCTCCTCCCCACCCCAGCACCACTAATGAGCTGTGGCTGCACCCCCAGCCCTGGTAAGGAGCCCCATGGATGGATTGGCTCTCCTGGCAGAGCAGGAGGCAGAGGCTGTATGTGCCCAGTGAGAGAAAATGAGTACAGCCCTGGACTGGGAACATGACTCAGACCAGTGCTGGTGCTTTCACCTATGGAAGGGATGGACTCTGCCTTCCACCCTTCCTCTTGCACATCCAGCTCTCCCTTGCCCTGCTTTCTGCCATGTCCCTGCAGTCTCACTTCACTTGTCTCCTCTCCAGTTCAAAAGCTGCTCTTTTCTAAACTGCCTCAAGCCTCTAAACCTACCATTTAGTGAATAAATCCCAGAAAGGTTGTTTTTCCCAGTACAGAGTCCCAAATGCCAGAGCTAGAGAGAGCCTCTAGGAACCACAACCACCTTTTCACATACACCCTTCAGGAAAGGCAACTTGGATTTCCAGTTTCAAGGCACTTTCCTCATTTTCAGTTCAAGTTCTCCCTCAACAAATGCCGTCTTTGCTACACATCTCTGTACCTGCTTAAAAATTCTCTCTCAAATCTTATTTTCAACCCTTTCACAGCACAGTCTCATCCATTCTTTGTTTCTGGTCAGCTGGGATTTCTGCTGCATACTTAATTATCACAGTCTTTCCACATGATTCAGCACACATGACCCCTTCCCTCTGGGTTGCCACTGAACTCCTTCCAAATTCCTAATGTGTCTTTCCATATTGAGGTGCCCAGTATTATATGCAAGATGCCAAGTGATCCTAAAGCTGGAGGAACACAGAAAGGGATTATCACCTCTCTGAGTCTCCCAGAGAAAGCAGAAAACTCAGCGGGAAGCACACATTTTATAATGATCTGGAATTCAGGATTTTTTTTGAGTGGTTTTTATTTTTAAGACTGAAAAGCCTTTCAGTCCATCCAGCAAAGGGATGATGCTGTGCTAATGTATTTGCATTGCCTTGACTTGGGAAGGGAAGCAGGCTCCCTTCTCCCCCTCCTTTTGATTCTAAGCTTATTGACAAGATATCTCTAAAGAAAAAAGGAAGACTGGCTAGGGATAAAAAAACAACAAATAACCTCAACAACGGGGGGTTTCTATTTGTTCTTTTTTAAAGTGGTTTATTTATGTGAGGAGGTATTTACTGCCTCCTTCCATAGATTACATAGGCATCTCTTTCTGGCAAAGAAAACAGTGAGATCAGAGGCTTTTTGTCCAACAGATTAAGCCTGTGAGGATTCCTTTTCTCACCCTATAAATCTCATTTTTTGTATTCAGTATTTTAAGCCAGTCAGCTAAACCTGAGAGCATCTAATTTGCATCCCTTTCAAAAGAAATAATTATCATTTACATCCCTCCCCACCCTACTTCAAAGCATGAGCATCAGGTGCAAGGATGTGATCTGGGGTATGGACTAATGTCCAGTGGCTCCCACATCAGCAGGAGCTCTGAAAGCACCCTGCATGGAGTGTGTCAGCAGCAATCAGCTCCTGCTCCACACCCCCAGCCATGTTGCACAGGCCAGAGCCAACTTCAGAGAGGCTCACTGTGAGCATCTGATCCTCGGGGACAATAGAGGGATTCTGGTCCCGGAGCTTGTGCATCAGTCCACGGCATATTAAGTGCCCCAGTTATTCTGGCAAGAGGAAAATCCTCGGGGATTTCAGAGGGTAGAAGTAGTCTATGAAGACCTCAGTTCTTTTTTTGAAAGACAATAACAAAAAGCTGTGATTAATGAGTGTTGCACAGGCAGCTGTCAGTGGAGAAGTGGTGAGAGCAGCCAGTGCAGGGTGCAGCCCTGTCATGAAGCACTGCCCTCAGCAGAGCTGAGGAAATGCCTGCTGTAATTGGTTAATCAAAGAGTAATAAGTAATTGGAGATTATTCAACATGTCCCCATCATTAACAATTTCCGTAAACCAGAGTCTGAACTCAGACTGGAGAGCTGCTCTCTGGAAAACCATCAGTTCAAAAGTTGACTGATGTGCTTAAATGGCTGCCATAGTGAAGCATCATTTGGCTTCTTTAAAATCATTCATTTCTCAAAAATTTCTCTGAACAATCAGTAATTGCAGCCGAAATTGTATCACAATGGTGGGCTGTGGCTCTATTACATTGCAGTGTTCTACTTTTAGAAAGCAGCTCACACCAGAGGGTCTCAAAATCCTTTTTAAACATCACCTTGCAAAGTGACCTCTCAGCATGCACATGAACAGAAGTACAGCAAGCTTCTCATATGCCTGAGCTTCCCCCCCAGAGTTTATGTGTCAATGCCCTGCCCTCCTCTCTGGACACACTCAGTGGACCTTAGGAGGTTTGGGGATAGAAATTCAAGTTCTGGACACTTCAAAAAACCAAGGGACAAAAACCCAAGGGATATTTCTACAGATGTGTGTCCAGAACCTTGTAGTAAGGCAGAAACAGGATGAACTATATTAAGCTCTCCCTGCTTTAAACACCAGACCTCACTGTAGTCTGAATAGGCAGGTGGGATTCCTAACCTTCCTGTGGATCTGCTGCATGGCACAGGGCTCTGTGGCACATTATAACTCAGCAGCAATGTTGTGCTGCCACCGATCCAAAAATAAACTTCAAACAGGCTGGAGAGACATGTGAAAAGTAGGTCAGCCCCCTAAACGTCTGATTGTGTGGCAGCCTTCACATCTCCCTGCGAATATCAGCCTGCAGGCCAGAGGATGTGATTTTACCCTTTCTAAACCTGACCTGACTCCTCTCCAGAGTAAATAGAGCAAATACAGCCTGTTTGACTGGAGGATTTAAACACACAGCACCAAAAAGCACAGTAGCAGGTAGGAAGTCTGAGTCTGACACCTTTCTCCACACTGGGAAAGACTCCTCACAGTAAATTTGGATACGTCAACAGCACAAAAAAGATTCGGATTGGACCGGAACTGGCATCCCAAAATCCCACAGCCAGCAAAGCAGGAGTCTGCACTGCCTGCCAATGTGTTTTTCAGTGCTGCAGGGATATACTGAATTCCTGAGCAGGAAGATGCTCGTTCAGGTACCTTGAAGTCGTAGGTGGCATCGGGATTTTCGTCGCAGGCGATGACCTCGGGGGCCATCCAGTAAGGCGTCCCAATGAAGGTGTTCCTCCTGCCCACCGTCCTGTCCAGCTGGGCACTGACACCAAAATCCACTGGAGCAGGGAGACAACGGGGCATCGTAAGGTCAGAGACAAACCTGAGCAACACTCTGCTGCTCAATGTAAAACACTGTGTTCATTTAGAACAGCTCCACCAGGAACAGTGGATGTGGCTGAAGACATTCCTGTTTGATCTCTGCTGGCATCAACAGAGGTCAGTCAAGGACAAACCTGATCATCTGATGTCCAGGTTTTGTATGAAACCCTGTGCCTTTTCCTCCTTGCCAGGAGGCAATGAAAAGAAATCACAGCTCCTCATACTAATGAGAAACAGGGTTAGCAACATGAATAAGCAGCAGCCTTTGTTCTACACTTGCTCATTTGAATTAAAGCCTGCCAAATACTGGTGGAAGCCTCATTTTTCTACCTAAATTCTTGCTGCAAATGGCAGAAATGCAAAAGACTTAAGGAACTAAGGGCCAAGGACAAAGGCGCATGGGAAATGTCAAGCAGAGAGCTGCAAAATGAAGCAAAAAATGATGAAATCAAACCAATGAGGGAATACTCTATGGTCCACTAACTGCACTTTGCACACCAAATGGCTGGAGATTTGCCCTGGAGAATTTCCCCTTGGAGAGGAATCTTCACCAGCATAAAGCCCAACGAGCTGGTGGTGCCATCTGTTAAGCCAGGGTTTTATTCTGCTGTAAAGGGAGAGAGGAGACATGGGAAAACCAGGCTTGCACCACACATGACCCGTTTAAGGGAGCTTCCATCATCAGCATAAATTAATTGTGCAAAGACAGCCTTAATAACATCAGTACTGGACAAGTGAGGATGTGAGTACATCATCTGCACTGATCTGCTGCCTTCCATATGATCTCCATATCGATGCCTGCTCCTCTCTAGGGCGGCTAAGAGAGTGCACAAAATTCAGAGTAATTCTTGCAAATTAAACCCCTTCCATCAGGTTATCTTGGAAAGGAGTCTGCATTATGTCATGCCAAACTGAAAATGGATTATTCTCCAGGACACTGCTGCGTAGCTGTGGGGGAACAGCCCCCAACATCTGGCGATGAACACCGGGCAATTTTCAATCCAGGGCATGAAAAATTGGTGTTGGTTGCTTAACCTGTACCTGGTGGCAGAGCTGTCAAGAGCACAAACACCACTGCAAGTGCATCTCTGCAAGCAGAACTTGGCCATCAACCCCTGGCAGCCTGAGGCACAGCACTTGGTCAACACCCAAGGTCACGTATCAAAGCCAACATAACAAAACCCAGAGAGGAGCTCTTGGTACTCATCCACTTTCTCCAGGTCATGTACAAGCCAGTTTTGATGCCTCTCCCCAGCCAGCCCACCTGCAGTTTCCAGGAGCTCCAACCCACTCTTACCTAGCTTCACTTCTGCATTTTCCGTCAGCAATACGTTCTGTCCCTTGATGTCTCGATGAATTACTTTGTGCTGGTGTAGATGACTCAAGCCCTGGAGAATTCAGAGAAAGGTTAGAGGAAGCCAAGTTCAAAGCATGTTATTTTCTGACATTCCTCCTCAACCAATTATGCTCCAGAAATGAAAGGTTCACAGTTGGAGTTCAGCACTGGAGAATGCTTTTGTTTATCACATGCTCCAAACACTGTCCCATGTCCCATGCTGGGAGGACATGCCTGACGAGGAGCCTGCCAATTCTGGAGGGTTTTAAACCAATCTTTCACATTCCTGCAGGAACCTGTATTAACCCAAATTCTTCTGTCACTCCAGACATGATTTCCCCCATGTGCTCCCTTGCCTCAGGGAGCCATTTCTGTGGCAGAAATAATAGAATGGGTTTGTCTCCTTTCTCCATTTCCATCATCCAGGAACTGAAGAAAACAATTCTCTTGTTATATCAGTCCAATAAACTGGATTTCAGTACATTGAGAAGCTTGTATTAAAAAGTTACCATGCAAATACAAATTTTATAACTTGCACACATCCCTAATAGAGATATAGCTCAAGTAAAAAGCCTGTCTCAAAGGCTAGAGGTAAACTAGCTTTGCTGTTGTGCTGGTTTATTAGCTCATTAATTTCTTTTTGCAACCCACATTTTTATTTCATTCATTTATTATTTCAGTTTCAAGTAACATACACCCAGATTGCCAGCTTAGGAGAAATATGGATTACCTCAAAAACTAATTTTGCATTAGGTTTGAGCTTCACATTAAACATTCATATTTGAGGAAGAAAAGGATTTCTGCTATCACTTTAGGTAGTTATTAGTCATTTTACGCTCGTTACCTGGGGAAAACTGTGGAACAGATTATATCTGTACAGGAGTCCTTTTTTAGCCACATTAGACTTGCTACAGGCACCTTTGAGCATTGGAGGCAAAGCGAAAATTCCACAGGATTTCAATAAATCCTTTAACAACATGGGATTGAGCCTCGAGTTAGAATTCCAACTGTCCATCACTGTCTGCACCAAGTGTGAACCTCATTCTGCAGTGTGAAGCTGGGAGCCTTTCCTCACCCCAAACCCCACAGGGGTCACCCACCACCAGCCCAATGTGGCCAATATGCAGTAAGGTGACACCCGATGGTGGCCCTGGGACATGAGTCAGAGGCTGGGCTGTGACTCAGTGCCAGGCACTATTTTAAGGAGCAGGCTCATGGAGCTCATACACTTAAAATAAGCCCCTGTAACCGTGGCCTCCTGGCACTGAAAGCAGCATCCATAGAAAAGCTGATGAGTTGCAGTGCCAGCATCTTCTGCACATCACCCTGGTGTGGACAGTGGCATTCAGGGACAACACACAAGTGCTGTGTCACCTCTGGATACTCGTGGCAGCCTCAGTGTTAGGCACATTCATTTGGAGAGATCATTCTGCCTCATTTTCTTTCACAGAATCCAAGAATTGTTTAGGTTGGAGAAGACCTTTAAGATCGCAGAGTCTAATCATAATCTTGACAACTGCCAAGGCCACCACTAAACCATGTCCTTAAGTGGCACAGCCACATCATACCCCTTTTAAATCCCCCCAGGGATGGGGATCTATCCTTCCCTGGACAGCTTAATAACCCCTTTGATGAAAAAATTTGTCCTAAATCTCTCCTAGTGCAACTTGAGGCCCTTTCCTCTCATTCTATCCCTTGAATGGCTCTTGTACAGGTTTCCTTCACACACCAAATATTCCTGTGTTCTCTTGAACAAATCTTCAGTTCAAAGAGCAGTAGATTACAACCCCATCCTCTGACCTCAGCAATGCAAAATGCAGGAGAGTCTTTGCTGAAGCTGTCATCTCCCAGTACAGGAAACTCTGGCATGGCCCATTTTAAGATATTTTAGTCAAACATTTATATCGTGAGTATAAAAGCTGCAGCACCCTCATTAAAATCAGATGTGTGGATTTAATAAAACATAGGATGCTTTTTAATCATGAAGATTCTTCTTTCCACAGCCTTTATTAATCCTCACCTTTCTGTTAACTAAAAAGGTAATTCTAACGTAAATAAATCTTTGCCCTTTTCATACTAATAGGAGATTGTATTTTTGTTGAAGGA
The DNA here is from genome assembly GCA_013397245.1 of Thryothorus ludovicianus. Taxonomy (NCBI): domain Eukaryota; kingdom Metazoa; phylum Chordata; class Aves; order Passeriformes; family Certhiidae; genus Thryothorus; species Thryothorus ludovicianus. The sequence goes on from VZTB01012677.1 coordinate 390,576, forward strand.
AAAAGAGGGTTAAAATTCAGGCAACTGACAGAGCTAAAGGGCATTAAGCAGGGCTTATTTATTATGCATCATACAGGCACATGAATCATTCACGCCTGCCAGCACCACAGAGGCTCCAGCCCATGGCAGCACAGCATCCACGAAATCTGTGGAGCCAAAGGCTTCCTGTGTCCCCTGAGCACTCAGCTGCCACACTCCCAACAACATTCAGCTCCCCCTGGGCACGTACCCGCAAAATCTCTCTGCAGATGTAGGCAATCCACTCCTCCTTCAAGGTGTTCCCCTTCGTGTTCTTGATGAGGTCAGTGACGGAGCCCGCGCCGCAGAACTCCATCACCAGCTGCCAAAGGGAACAGGAATGTAATTAATGACACAAATGTCAGGCAGTGACACCACCAGCAGCATCCCAACGCTGGCATGGCTTCTCTGGGGACCCCACGGTGCCACACAGAGCCATTGGAACATCAGCCTGAACCTACCAGCTTGTAATCCATTTGGGATTTGTTACAGAATGAAACAATAAAAGGCTGGAAGGCTTGAAAGGCTTGTGGCCCTCCAGAAGACTGGGAGCAAGAAACAGGAATCAGTCCAGTGCTGAAAATCAGTGGAGGAGATCAGAATCTTAAACCCTACCCCTACATGCCCTACTTTATACTCCTGATCAATGTTTAGTATCAACAGCAATAAAAAACCCCTCTGCCTTCTTGCTTGCAAGTTCTTCAAATCTGAAAATACAAAGGCACAGAAGCAGATATTTGAAAGCTTCCTATGATTTAGGAACCAGGTGTAATTTTCAATTTTTGTTTTTTATTTAACCAGACAAACTTTGGTTCTGATCATGTTTTTGAGCAGGAAACCTCTGAGGGGAAGGTTGCCAAGCAGTGTCAGGCTTCCCAGGAGAGAGCTGCTGTCCTACAGCTCAGGCTGGTTCCAACACGACTGGCCACCACCACTTGTACCACATCCAAAGTTTCAGAATATCAAATATAGAGGTGTAATGATCTAACCCAGCCCAAACTTAATCTTGTCATTGAACAACTGTGAAATAAACATTACAAAAATAGCATGGGATGTGAGTCTGCCTGCCAGGGATTTCTCAGATCCCCAGGGTGTGCAGGAGCCCTCAGCGTGCTCCAGAAAGCGAGCACAGCCCATGTGCAACAAGCCTCCTCCAAGGCCTGTGCAAGTGCCCTCCTCTCAGATGGGAAACCATGTTTTCCAATCAGATCTGCTTCCTACTTGAAGATATTCCCCTGCCAGTGGTTTCTTGCCAGATTCTTCAATGTGCATGTTTCAAGTTCCTTATCACATGAGTCTTACATGGCATTTAACGTTCTCCAAGCAAGTGACATCATTATTAAAAGCACAGGCCAAGAAGAGAATTAAATTAAAGTGGCAGAAGGGTTACTCCTGACCAAACTGCACAAATGCAGTGATTTAAGACAATCATAAATTATAATGATCATAAAATCCAGACACAGGACTGCCATAAATCTTCAGGCTAAATAAAATACTTGAGCAGACTATACCTTACTCGGCTTTGACCATGCTGCTATCTTTAGTTTTGATGTTAAGTTTCTCTTTTCTTCCTGAACTGGTCCTGAAAAATTCTTGGACTACCCCTGTTAAGTCATGAATGTGGCTTCAAGAAATGGAAGAAATAGCAGAAATGGATGGGTCACTGGCCAGAATCTGCCCCATGCAAAGGCAAGGAACGCATCTGTAACTCTTTCACCCCAGCAGCAGCCAAGTCATCCAGCTGGGTCACTGACACAGCCTAACTCCTGGTTATTCATTGCTCAGTGAATGGGGAATAATGGAATAACTGGTTTCAAAGTAGCTTTTCCTCTCTTTCCTCCCTTTGGACCACTGACACATGGGGAATATCAGTGTCTGCAGGCGTGTCTGACTAAACTAACATTTGGGACACCACAGCAGCAAATTTGGAAAGGATAATCCTGCATAGCTGAGCCAGCCACAAACATCTTGCAAGCCAAAATGCTGCCCTCTCCAGTCTTCATGGAAACTCTTCCACAGGCTCTCACCAGGATTTGGAACAAGAGGAAGGGTTACTATGCTGTGCATGGCAAACACAATGATTAAAAGAAAATGGAAGAAATCCCATTAAAAGTACACAGTGCATCCATTAATTTGCCAGATTATCTTAGTGGAGCTGGCAGTTCTCTTGGCCTCTACCCTGCCCTTGATTTCCACAGAGCAAAGATTAACTTTGCACCAGGAGGGGAATAACATAGCCACCTGCTGATGTATCCCAAATCTGTAACTGTGAAATCTCCTGGGGATTAACAGAGGAAAAGAGAAAGTCACAGAAGGGGTATTTCCAACTTGGTTTTTTTAAGAGGTGGATAGTCCCATAACATCCAGAGGAAAATATCCAGCACTGGCAGATCTCTGCCAGCATCAAGAGGCTCCAGATCCAAGGGGGCTGAGCCCCATGAACAGCCTGAAAGCTCTGCCATGAATTCCCCAAGAAAACCAGCAGGAGAAAGGTGATGAGGCTGCCTGAGGATGCTTGTCCCTGATGGACACCTGATGTGAACCCACTGCCGTGTCTGAGAGGCTGCTGTGTGCAGCACTGGGATCCCCCTGTGCTTTCATGGCTTCTCATGCCCCTCAGGATGCTACAGAATTCCCAAAGACAGCCCAGGCAGCCTTCAAGGAGCAAGAACACAGATGATGGCAGCCCAAGGAGACACCCAACAGGCCAGCACTGATGTCCTGCTGGGTGATGGAGCCCAAGAACAATAAATCACACTGGAGTGGGTACAGGAACATGACCAAGCCTTCTCAGAGGAGATGAGGGCTTGTTCAGTCATGCAGAGAATAGAGGGTCATGGTCGGTCTGTGTTTAGTGTAAACAAGGACAGGGAAGAGAGGGAGAAGAACAATGCAGATACTGCCATAATATCAATTTATGAACACTGTGGGTATGTTTAGGCTGGAAATCAACATTCTTCCAGGAGAAAAATTAAAATGAGCAGAAATTCTTGCTGATTTTAGAGCAGAGCTTAATACACTCAGAAAAGGTTTCAAAGGGCATTTGGACACTAAAATACTTTCTCACCAGTCTCATACCTCTGGGTGAGTGCTTTGCCCTCACACACTTGCATCATTACCAATTTTCTTAAGGGATGAAGTCATGATGGAGTAAGACAATAAACTGGAAACGCATACTGAATTTTTATTAACTGTAATTAAAATTATCATCAAGATGGGCTAAAGGTAAGATCGTCTTCTGAAATTAAATTTGCAAGGACATTTATTGAGGAAGTATTTTAAAATACAGTTCATTTAGCATTTACTTAGCTCTTCATACCAGAGTGACAGCAAACTTCATAAGCAAGGCAAATTCAGAAGCTGCAGCTGTAAATCCCTGTGTCCTGCTGTCTCATGAATTTCTTGTTTAAAGAGCCTTTTCAGTTTTCAAATCAACCACTACTTTCCTCAGTTTGGGAATGGCAAGACCTCTGTTCCAATCACTGCTGTGGTAATACCTGGAATAGCTCAAACCTGAGCACCTCCAGAACACCAACCCCAATCCATTTTATACAGTGAACTGCTCCAGCTCGTCCAGAGAAACTCCCCAAATTAGATCCTTTACTACACACAACAAATCCTTCTGTGCTCCTATTCCTCTGCCCAGGAACAATTTGACTTCTTTTAAGTTACAGAAAACAATCACACAACACCCCCAGGCAAAATGCTGCTGGAAATCAACCCTTCTGCTGTGTGTGTAAACAGAACCTGGGTGCAACGTGGTCCCTCCCATATGCCCAGGCCACTCAAATTTCTCATCCCACCCCACAGCCTGGCTCCCATGCAGAAGAGTCCCTCTTGACCCACATCGTGGCACCTGGAGGCAGTGACAGAGCATTAAAAACACAGAGACCTTCCCTGGGTGGATCAGCAGACAAGCTGATGCCCATTTCAGAAACAGAAACAGCAATCAAATCAACATTAACCAGCAACTAAAATATTCAGCAGCAAGAGAAGGCCAGGCTTTCATTGCTTCTGTTGGTGCTGGGGTGGGCACAGGCCCAGGTAGGAGCACAGGGGCCAGCACTGCTCCATTCTCTCCTCTCCAACAGCAGCATCCAGCTCTTACACAAGTTCCTCAATAAATTATTTGCTTGCATCTCCCTGGATGTCAAGCCCAGCCAAGCAATCCATGCCCCTTGGGGAGGCAGCAGGCAGCTGATGCCACGGGTCCTGAGCAGGCTGAAGGTTTTGGGTTAGGGATGGCAGCAAAAGCAACTGGGCTCACAGTCCTGCAGTGTTTACAGCACTGGCATTGCTTTGAAGAGCAATGAGAGTTAAATAATGCTGGATTAATCTGCCAGACAGCAGCAGAAAGCTGCTCTGGTAACCCTGAGCTCTCAGTCAGGGGCCAGAGGAGCAGCCCTGATCCCTTCACACTCCCCCAGGACTGCAGAGCTTGGAGGGACTAAAGAGAGATACAGCTCAACCGAAAACTGACCCCTCTCAAATGTTTCATGATCTAATTTCTGCAATGCAAAGAACCAGCAACTGCCCAAAAATATTTTCAGGGTATATAAGCAGATTAAGAGCAATCCTGCTCAGAGCTGCACAGGTGTAACCCAGTGCTTTGACAGCTCATGCTTGATTTTCAATGGAGCCTTGCTGTCCCCGTTTTGGCTCTCCAGATCCCTGGTGTGACTTGTTCCCATCACCCTAAAGCAATTCAGTGGCCCCTAGGGCACAACAGAGAGAACAAACAGATTGCAGCTACACAATCCCAGCCCTGAGCATTGCACAGCTGCAGCAGTGCCACCCTGACCGAGGGGCTGTTCCCAACTCACCCTCATTCCTTTTTCCCCCCACACTGCCCCAGATTATCTGCTGCAGAGGACACCCCAGAGGCCACCCCACCACGTGGGTATCTGGCAACCTGCCTATTAGCAATTTGTCCCCCTTGGTGACAGATGCAGCTGCGGGCAGGGTTGCCATGGCAGCCCATCCATCGAAGCCAGCGCTGCTGGCCCTGGGGACCATGTGGGCTCTGCCCTGCCCTGGGTGGGCTCTGGGTTGCTGCCAGCCTTTGCTCAGCCCCCACACTCTGCACAGCCCCTGCACATGGTGGGGGGGCTGCTCTGTCCATGGCCTGAGTGCACAGCAAGGGCAGATGACAAGTGTCCAGCTGAGTGGCATCTCTGTGACCCTGCACACGGGCACAGTGAAGGGGGATCACAGGAACTGCAGATCCCAGCAGTCCTCAGGGCAAGGGTCACCTCCCCCATCCAGCTCACACTTCTTCATGAATGCCTCATCTCCCACCATTTAAAAAAAAACACTCACCCCAAAATATCCCAACAAACTCTCTGGGTTATGCACAGCCTGGTATCCCATAGCTTAGATTTGAGAAGAGCAAGGGGAATTTAATGAGTTTAATGCTGAGAAGCAGCAGTTAACTGATTATCTGGATCTTCACATCCCCATGGAATTTCCCCAGTTTCACCCTGCCCCCTTGCACCAGAACAGGACCCCCTTGCCTCAGCTAGAGAAGCACAAACCCTCCCAAAGACCCCAGAATGCAACACATTATCCAATATAAGAATAAACCTACCTCATCTTTTTAAATTTCTTTTAATATGTTCCATAAAGGGTGTCCCTATGACCTTTGCTTCCTTTTTTTTACCTAACATATCAGATTTGTGATGCATCTGCTAAAACACCCTCTGCACAGCCCCCTCATTTCTGAAAACAGGGCTGTTTAGGTAGCTTGAGCTCACCTTTCAGGGCAAGTGGCTGCTGTGGAATGGAGCAGCAGCACTGACAATACTTCATGTCGGAAGCCTGCCACGTTTCTGAGAGATCTTAATCTCCACTGAAAGAGTTCCCTATTTTTTATTTCCGTATCAGCCTCCCGAGTGTCGATAAAAAGAATTACTTGGGCATTATCAGAAACCGTTTTATTTCAACAAAGAGCCAATGAAAAATAAACAAGCCTTTATCTGTGAGGCAAGACTGATAGAGTTCACAGGAGTCCTAATTCAATCAGATCCTGAAACAACAGCTATTTAACACAGTGGCACCAGCACACCTCTCCTCCCAGGTATACATCCACCAGTCCCAACACTGGGTGTAGACTTAAAAAAATCTCCCTCACACCCTAGTGTAAGAAAAGTAGCTTTTGAAAAAATCTTTTTCACAAATACACAAGAAAGGCTCCAAATTGAGAGGAAAGGCAGTGGTCTGGTAGAGAATTCAGATTATCTAGTCTGCCTTGCCCAGAAGGCAAGAACAAGCAGCACAGCTGGATTGTGATCACCTTCTCCCCCTGCATGACTGGGTGACCCACCAAGGAAAACCCAGGCTGCCCTCCTGACCTGGGGCATGTGAAGGTGATACAGCCCCTACAGCCTCCCCTGCTGTGCCATGGTGACTGGGATTGATGGAAGAATCACAGGATACCCTGAGCAGGAAGGGATCCCATAAGGATCAGTGAATCCAACTCCTGGTCCTGAACAGGAAAACCCCAAGAATTCCACCCAGAGCCTGAGAGCTTTGTCCAAATGCCTTCTGAATTCTGTCAGGTTTGGTGCTGTGACCACTTGCCTGGGGAGCCTGTTCCAAGGACCCAACCACCCTCTGGGTGTACAACCCTTTCCTAATACCCACCCTAAACCTCCCCTGACACAGCTCCATGCCATCACTCTTCATGCCATGCCTCTTAGTCCAAGGAGTTCTCTGGTCAGCTTTTCTTTTTGAAAATCTGGACTGTTCTTTTACTAACACTTGTGTATGCCAGGAGCCCTTTTTACTGGAGCTGAAGGAAAGAAACAAAACCAAACTCTCTTGCCTGGTCCAAGCACACAAACCCCAGACACAACCAGTGCATAGGCACTGGGCAGAGGCCAGCACCAGGGAGGGCTCCTCTCAATACTGGGGGACTTGGCAAACAGCTGATGGTTTTTTTTTTCCCCTCCAGGCACTCCTGCAGCACAAGGAGGAACATTGTGGGTTGTTTTAATATTTCACTTCAAAAAAAAAAATTATAAACCAGTCAAAGCCAAATGGAATTTCATGGAATGAAGGAGAATTTCTCAACCTGACAGCTTTTGCTTCACTGAATCCCAGGCCAGCTGCAAAGAACATGGTTTTTAAGAGTTCCCATCAAAAATAGCTTGGACACGCAGGCTAGGGATGCCCCTGGAGTCCAGTCCCCAAGTCTTCCCAGTAATTCAGTGTATCAGAAAGCCTTGGGGAACAAACTGGCACAGAAGTCTATCAACTGGAATTTTCTCCTGGGAGGAACGTCCTCTGAATCCCTCCACTTCCCACTAGATGCTCTGGCATGTGGTTGCAGGGGCAAACAGATGAAGATGTTTTGCTAAAATAAAGCCTATGTTATACAGAAACTTGAGGGAAGAGCATGTTGCTGCCCTTCAGCATCTCCAGAGGCAGACCCATTGATATCTGTCATTGATACCTGAAAAATTAGGCTGCAGCAACCTTGCTCAGGCACAGAAAAGCTTTGGAAACCAAACATGGGGTAAGGCAGAATTGACTGGATTTAGAAGAATGTGAGCAAATAAAAACTTTTTCAACCACAGGACAACATCCACGTCGTTGTACTGACAATAATTCCAACAGTGCTTTCTCTCCAACACAGCCCTAAGGAAAGCAGGGTCCTACACTGCTGCTCTGACAGCCACAGACACTGCAGGCTGCTGCTCCAGAGACTCCAACCAGCACAGCCAAGCTCAGAACACAGAACAACAATTTTAATTAATTTTACAGCAACAACGGGAGCCCTGACCCGCGGTGCTGCTGCCCTGCCCGGCCCCCCGAGCAGCAGCTGCCAAAGGGAGTGGGCTCTGATGCTCTCTCTCCCCAGGGGTAGAGTGGATTTAAACTCCATCCTCCCTGCTCTGGGAATGCTGAATTAATAACCAAGAAGGCCCTGACAAGGGAAGAGCAGGAGGAGGCAGCCGAGGATTTATGGAGATGCAAAGCAGCTCGGAGCCCTTCAGCATCCTCAGGCGTCTCCAGCAAAGTGGCTGAGCAGCCACAGATCTCCCTGACGTCCCCTCACTGTCCCCCTCCTCTTTATCTGCCTGCACAGGCTCCATGAAATGTGAAGCACCAGAGACACCACCAAGGGCTGGCAGGAATCAGCCTCCATCTTCCCAGCGAGGTTCCCAGCTCCCTCCAACTGCCAGAAGATGGAATGATTTTCAACTGACTGTTGTAATAAGGATATTGCTAATGACACTTCAGGATAAAAATGGGTCGACCATCAGCCTGCAAAGATTTTATGGCAAAATGGAGACGTGTTTTGCAGTGCAGCAAGAGCCTGATCAAAGCCGTGACTTCGAAAAAGATGGATGCAAAATAAGGGGTTTTGTGTAAGCTGAGGACAATTCAGAGCAAAAAATCTCTATCAAATCCCAGTTATTTTAAAGAAAAGAAAGCAACTTACCCAGAGCTGATCATCCATTCCTGGTGGGTTCTTTTTAATAAAAGCACCATAATACGTAGCAATATTTCGGTGATGAGAATACTTCTTCAGCATGTTAATTTCTTGTTTGATCTCTTCCTCTTCATCCTGGGATGAGGTGAAAAGAAAGACAAAACCAGAGGCATTAGGAGACTGCACTTCACAGGGTCTGAGCTGTCTTTATACATGGGTGAACTTTCAAGCACCACAGTCCTGACTGACCTCTCAGGTTTTTTGCACCATTTTTTACAGCCACTTTGCACCAGATCCTGGGAGCCTGGGAGCTGCACTGGAGACTCAGGTTGCTCTGATGTTCAGACATAGCTGTGTTACCCCAGTGATGCATTAGCACACCCTCACAGACACACCAGAGGCCCAAGAAGGTGTTTTTCTACAAACCACTGCATGGCAGAAGTGCTCCTGAGCTCCCAGCCCTCTGGCACATCACTCCTGCCCACCCTGGAAGCAGCACAAGAGCTGCTGGTGGTGGGGTGGCACCACATGGGGAGCAGGCAGGCACTGCCTGTCCACAAACTCCATCAGAGTAACTCAGTCCTGGTGACAAGCACCATTCCCATGGGGTGTCCCAGCCCCTCTCTGTCCCATCTGCAAAGTGGCATTAGCTGAAGCAGCAGAGGCAGAGGAGCCACAGCAATACCTGTTTTAAGTCCCACCTCTTTGTTCTCACACCCATCAGACGTGCCCTGGTTTCATTTTAAGCTGACTGAATTCCAGCCCGCTGTATTTCCACAGGCAGCACTTAGCACCTTGATGTCAATGAGCTTTATTATAAAGGACCAGAAGGGCTGTTTGCTCTTTATTCTCCTTTATTCCCCTCGTGTCCCTCACCTGCTGCTCTTGACCTCAGTTTTACAAATGGGCAAAGGACAAGACACCCACAGAGCAGCAGAGCTGCAGGAGCAGCTTTCCTTGAGGAGCAGTGCCCCCTGACCAGGTGTCACAACACAGACAGAAACACATCTTTCTTCCCAAAATACCATTCAGGGAAGAACAGCAAAGGTGAAGACAGGACGAACAAGTACAAGAAATATCTGGATGGAGCTTGCATAAACAACCTCCAGTTTTATTTTCAGTAAGAACACGGAGGGTATAAACACCAAAGAGGAGAAGGAACAGGCTCAAACATTACAAGGAAAACTGAGGTACTATTCTGGAAGAGCCTTTATCCAACTCTCTTCGAGCAGTCAAACACAACTTCACTTGTTTTCATTTGCCCAGGAAACGAGGGCATATAACATGAAGTTTATCAGGCCACAGAGGTGATTTTATTAATTGAAGCCCTTTGCAACAACAACTAAAAAGCAGCTGGATGCTCAACAGTGCTGGGAGCAAGGAGCAGCACTCATCACAAAATCCCTCCAGCTCTCTGAGCACCCAGCCAGCTTTTCTCTTATCCCTCAATTCATGCCTGGCTCTCTAGGAAAAAATGGAGGCAAGCCAGAGGGACATTTGGCCTAAAGTTTTACTTTGACTCTGTCTTCAAGCTGAAGAGCTCAAAATGGGTGGGAAAACCCTCCAAAGCCTAAGATCTGTGGATGGCACCTGAGGACGTGTCTGCACGGCCGGGCTTGGGGGCTCCAGCCAAAACTCCTGCTCCAAGCAGGACTACTGAGAGCCACCATCCCCAGCAAATGCAGAGAGGCAGGGAAGGAAATGGAATCATCACAGCAAGCTGCTGCAACTACTCCAGACGCAAACCCAACAAAAGCCACAGGCCAGGCTTTGCTGCCTCGCTTTGCCTCCACCAACTGATTCTGTTACATCCCTCACTGGATGTAGGTCATGCAGCACATGGCAGGACCAGCCCCTGGAAAATCTGAACTCTTAATTCAGAGAGAGCAGCTGCCCAAACTGATGAAGTGCTGCAATTTGAGGGCCTCTATTCTGCAATCTTCCCTAACAGATAATTAGTAAGGGCAGAGATGAGTTAAACAAAGCATCGTTGTCAGGAGCCCGCTGGGGTTTAGCACAAAGCACATGCTCAGGATGAAATGCTGTCTGGGAGCTCACTGAATATGGAATCATCATGGTTTGGGGGTTGGAAGAGACCTTAAAGATCACCTGGTTCCACCTCCCTACCATGGGCAGGGACACCTTCCACTAGACCAGGCTGCTCAGAGCCCCATCCAACCTGGGCTTTACACTCCAAAAGCTGCAGGTGGCTACGGCTGGGAGGACCTCACTAATTCTGCTCTGCTGACCTCTGAAAGACACACTGTCATCAGGGATATCCCAGAAAAACAGGTGGGATGGAAGGTCAGGATCAAATGAATTATGTGTGAGGAGGAGGTGAAGGACTGAGTTTGGGTTTGCAGCAGCAGCATTTGCACTGAGCCTGGAGCAGGTGCCAAGTATGGCTGTAGGCACAATGCAGGGACCAGCTTTAGAAATTCCCTAAATTTAGAAATTCCTCCAGGACCATTCCTGCAGGCTCCAGAAGTGCCTTCAGCACCAAGAGCTCTGAAGCACAGACAGTTCTTACCAGAGCACAGGTTAGCACTGCCTGCATCATGGTCACTGCCCATCCTGCCCTGAACAAGCCTTCCCTGCCTAAAAACAGCCTAAAGGGAAAATAACCAAATATCCAAAAGCCACATCCCATGACAAATATCTGATTTACACCTTGTACATTCAGACACAAGGCCCAGCTTTACAAGGGGAAGTCTTAGATCAGGGACATCTGCTTAAAGATGAGTATGAAATTATTATTGGCAACATTAGATTTCAGGTACTTTACTCCAATAGCTTTCCTTGATGGTATTTTAAAAGCGCTGAATTAAGTGTGGATTCAAATTTAAGCCTGTGTTTGGCCTTAGAGTAATATTTTGATTTCTCAGCTAAAATTAATTTTAACATCAGACTTCATCCCATGGGAATTTCACTGCTATTTTTGCCATGGGTTTATGCTTGGTGGGTCTGCCTATTCCCTTAGAGCCTACTTCCCACGGGAATGAGATAAATGGCACTTGTAGATACTACAAGTAAACAGGAACAAAACTCATTCACATTTACAGACTTATTTTCACACACCATTTCACCTATTAGCACCAAAAATAACCTGGATGAAGGTCCTATAGATATTAATACCACACCACAACATCCAAGGTATTTAAAAATGGATTCCCAAGGCCAGCTGACTGCTTTCACAGAGAGTAATTTCTGCATGTGCTGAGCTCCTGAAAGCTATTAAAACATTAACTCAAAAATTAAAGTGGGTAGATTGTGATCGAGTCCGAATTTTGAAATGTGTTATTCCAGTCAAAGAAAAAAAGACAAAACAACAAAACACATTCTTACTCCCAAGCCTGGCATTGTTTCCAGTGCAGGAACTTTGGGAGGGATAGTACTGCACTTAGGGGAAAAAAAACCCAAGAAAAAGCATCTCCATGCCATGCTCCTAAATGCATCTAGGTTTTCAGATCATAGCAGTTCATTTTTTCTTTTGTGGCAATTGGGAAATAGTGAAACCATCCTTTCCCCTCAATTCTGTTATTCATTTAACGATTTGTAAATTCTTGGTCCTCAGTCTGACACAAGTTTCAAAAGAGCCACCTCTGAGACCAGGGTGGTGTGGGTTTTTTCCTCTTCCTCAGTAGGATGCACAGGAATTTTTCAGCTTGCCTCGTGAAGTTATTCATGACAATAACTGCAGCATACTTTTGGTGAACAAAAGCTCTTCAGTGAAAATCAAGGATGCAGAGAAACAGAAATGAGTTATGAATACACAATCCTGTTGCTACTTTTGACAAGGTCATGTGCAAAAGGACAAGAAGGAATGGCTTCAAACTGACAGGGGGCAGGGTTAAATGGGATATTGGGAACAAATTTTTTTCTGTGAGGGTCGTGAGGCCCTGGCACAAGGTGCCCAGAGAAGCTGTGGCTGCCCCATCCCTGGCAGTGTCCAAGGCCAGGGTGGATGGAGCTTGGAGCAACCTGGGACAGTGGAAGGTGTCCCACGGCAGAGATTGGAACTGGATGGTCTTTAAGGTCCCTTGCAACCCAAATCATTCTGTGATTTTCTTCAGGATTTATTAGGGCATTTAAAAGAGCCACAGCTGGAACTGGATGCTGCTTGGTTTCAACATGAAAGTACTTCATCTCCAAAACTCTTCCCGATTTATTTTTTTCTCACGTATTTATTAAAACTGAAACCTCTTAATGGCACGTATCACATTAAGACAAAGGCAGTCTACTTCCCAGGAACATCAGTCTGCCACCCAACCCCACACATTATCACACCCCATCCCCTTTCCCCCCTTATCTGTAATTTAAGGATGCAGAAGGAGGAGGATACATTACCCCGGTGACGTCCATAACCTTAATAGCAGCAAGCTGGCCTGTTTTAACATGACGACCCTGCAAAAGAAAAGGGAGAAATTTGTTTGGTTTTGCTCAGTGACAATGTTTTCCTCACAGTGAACAATATCCTTAAACAATCTCCTCGCCCTGGCAGCATCCACACATTATTTGTTGCTTTTTCAAGAGCATCTTCACAGCAGCCATGATGAGAAAGCAATTCCCTCCCCATCCTCCTGCCATTACAATTAATTAGTACAGGGCCTTCATTGCTGTATTTTCCTGGCAAACAAGTGCTGGAAATACCCTTTAATGCTCAGCCATGCACAAAAATCCAGCTCAGGGCCTCTCCTGAGCACAGAGCATGACTCGGCTGGAAAGGGGCTGCTGGAGCTGAGATGATGGGAATGTGCTGGCTGGGGTACCCACACTGCCTCCAGTCCACTCCAGTCCCATCCCAGCCCTCATGGACCTGGGGACACTCCAGGGACACCATATTCACTCTGACCAGTAATATTTATTTTCAGAAAGACTTGGTCAGTAGGCTAGAGAGGTTTTTCAAATTTTCAGCAACTGAAAAAATCAACAAATCACTGCAATGAACTGCTTGTTGCAGAGTGCTCGACTACATTAATCCTAATGGGAAAATGCCTGGGAGAGATGGTGAAAATATAAAAGAGCTCCAACTATTTATGAGGTCTTAAAACCAACACAACTGCTATCAAGCAAGGCACATCCCAGTTCTCTTTCCTGAGAAATGGATCACCCAACACCATATCCAAATGGCTCATATCAAATCATTCCCACCCCCAACTGAAGGACATGTGCTCTGCTTCCAAACCAGGCAGCCTGAGGAAAAGATGTTTTTCCTCCAGGAAAGCCAGCAAATGCTGATCCTAACAGGAGAGCTGGGAGGCAAAGGGAAGCATCCCTATTTCCCAGTTTACATCCCTATTTACTGTGGGAGCTGCCCAAGGCCCCATCATGTGAGATATGGTGTGGAAGACACAAAGGGAATGGCAGCTCCTGCCCTGCAGCGTTGATAATTAACACACCAAGGACACAATCAGGAGCAGAGGCAAAGAGGGTCCAAGCTGCAGCATGGCAGAAACAGGGAAAAATAGAAGCTTTTCCTAAAATGCAGGCTCCTCCTGCCCCCACAGCAGTGTTCATGAGCTGGGGTTTGTGTCAGGTCTCCTGGCCCTCCTGCAGACCTCTTTCAGACCTTCTCAGCTAAAGAACCCTAAATTACCAGACACAGGAACCTCTCCCTGGTCCCTCAGGTTTCCAGGCATGGCACTGGGAAGCAAACCCACGCGCTGGCTGCGGAGCAAGGCAGCATCATCCTCTCCAAATTTATGACTTCACCAGGAAGCCAATTCACCCACCAGGGCTCCTCACTCATTTATTAACACAATTTATACGGCCTGAGCAACCCCATGTTCTAAGAGCTTTATTTTAAAGTATGTGCAACATAAAAAGCAATAAAAGCGAGCTCAGCCCAGCAGCCCCAGGCTGTGGCTGAAGCATCCCCTGGATGCAGCCGTCGGGAAGGAGGGACACGTCACTAGACACCATCTCTTCAGACAGCATGATCTGCAGAAACAAATCCTCCTCTTCCTGAATTTGTCCTTGATGGAAGACCCCACGTGTACTGACACTTTAATTAAAGCCCACAGAGCACCAGCAGGGTAAACATTCAGACTATGGCAAGCCCCATCTCCCATGAGGAGAGGGAAGCAAGCTGGGGCATTTCAAACCATGGATTTAGGACCTGCCTTCACATGATGCATCGCCACCTCATTTTGTATTTTAAAGAAGTGCTCCAGCTTTGCATGGTGAAGTGCTCCTGCTTCCCTCAGTACCAGCCAAGGAGAAAGGGATCCCTTTGTGCCCACAGCATCCTTCTCCCAGAAATCTGCTGCCTCCTTGCACACCTCCCAAATATTTACAGACAATGTAAGAACTTACTATCGTGTAAGCATTTACCAAAACAAAATAAACCACTTGGAAACATATGTTAATGTAAGCCATGAGGGGCACTTAGTCACGCAAAAATCAGGCGGAGTAGAACCAGTGTTCACCCTGGGATATTGTAGCAAAGGTTTGCTTTCTCTGTGGTTTATTTGTGAGGATGGATTGCAAAGCTTCACCCTGGCAGATGAAACCATCCAGGGAAAACAGGCATCTCCTCACCAGTCAACCATCCCTTTTAATTCAACCTACTGCTCAGCACTGAGACCTGCTGTGAAACCTTCATAAATAGTTTACAAAACCCAGCTGATTTTTACCCTATTGCAGATGTTCTTAAATCTTCAAAAAAGATACAGATAGGCTGGAGGAAGACACCAAGAACTGTGAGTGAGAGATGCAACAGAGGAATTAAATCAACATCCAACCTGTACCCATTAAAAGATGCCACAGCAGCAATAAACCCCTCTCACAGCATCATCCACCTCCGGCACCTTGGCCACACAGATTCCAGTGCCTGTGCCCAAAGCCTGGAAGTAAGACCAGAAGCACCCATGCCCCTGCAGTCTCTCCAAAATATCCAGTTGGATCAGGAAATGGAACCACCTCTGCCAAAGCCAAGGCAAGCTGAAATTGGGAATTAATTAATGCCAAGTGTTAAGTTGTCCAGTGTTAATATGTGCTTCTGTAAGAAAGCTACAGAAGAGGACTGGGATATCAAAATAAGAAAAGCACCAAAAAGCTCTGTTGTGATGCTTTTACCTCCTTTGTGTGTCCTCCACCCATCAAAACTTGTTGGTTTTTTCCTTTAAACCATCACCACAGCAGTGTCCTCCACCCAAAAAACACATAAAGACTGAGCCCCATTCCTGCTCCCCTGCTCAACTCTCCTCCTTGACACCAAAGATGCGGCTCAAAACTGGCAAGAAGTGATGTGGTTCAACAGAAAATCTCCACTTTTTCAAAACTTCGCCATTTTGATGCCCCCATGGGCATGCTGGAGAGGGTGCAGCTGTCTGAAGGCAAATCCTTCAGGAGGGTGGGACCTTTCCTGGGTAAAACAGTCACTTCTGACCTTCAGACCTTCAGGCCCCAGCACCAGCAGTATTCTTTGTGACAGGAGCAAAGGCAGCTGGCAGGGAACAGCCATCATTGAGCCACCCATGCTCCGTGTGCCCTCCTCTCCTCCTGCCTGCCCTCAGTCACCTGTCTGCTGGTGGAAAAGCAGCTGATGCTCCTTGGCAATCTGTAACATTTTGTCTTCCCACCCTCTTTGTCTCCTACTGCTCAGGATTTTTTCCCTTGGGGGTGGTTGGCAGGCAGTGAGCTGCTTCCAGATGTTGCCAGAGAAGAGCAAGAGGGGCAGGAGAACCAGGATCACTCTCTGAGCCTTCCACCACATCCCAGCATCCCACCACCACCCCCAGTCTGCTGCAGGGCTCCAACTCCTGCATGGCACCACCTTTGCTTTGGATGTGCCCATGGGTTTTTTCCCAATGTTCTCTCCCCACTCATGTGGGACAGCAACTGAACCTCCAGAGATCCAAGGAGAGGAAGGGAAGAGCTCTCCAGGAGGATTTTGGTTACCCCACGTTGGCTTCTCACAGCCAGCACAGCAAGGTTTGCAGGAACACTGCCAGCACCACCTGGGGTACAGCTCCCAACACAAACATCCTCCAACATCTCCCTTCTCCTTTTCCAAGAGCCTCTGGCTCTTCAACCCCACAAATTCAGCACTGTTACAAACACTGATGGCTACGATGGCATAAAACACACAGGAGGAAAACTGAGCTACTAAAGCATTTCCCCCTCTCCAGATTCGCTGTGAGGGTTCACTTGGGTACAAACCCACATTTCAGCCTCGTGATTATTCAAGCATGATCTTCAAAGCTGTCACAATTTTTAATTAAACATCCATCTGAGCATAAATTCATGCTCCTAATTACTCTCAAAATGTTATATCAACTATCACTAACTTGATAATGTCAAGTATTAAGACTAATTTCTACAAATGAAGCAAGCGCCACAATTTTTTTCTTCAAAGGTTGTGGTCCTCACACTCCATAAAGTGTAATGGACCAGCACACAATGAGAACATTGGGAAATGCTTTTAAACATCAATTGATGCATTCAGGCATTATGTTTACTAAATAAATAAACCCTGGCCTCAATATCAGCCTTTGTAGACAACAACTGCATATCTTGGCCCAAAATTCAAGTCCACATTTTAAGGACAGGAAGAGGATGATTGAGTGTTGCTTTTTAAAATTTTCCTTGTACAAGCACGGATTTCACCTCTAAGCAAAAACTGCAATTTCTGTACCCAGGAATGTATTCCATCATATTTACTTAACTTGTGCTGTCGGCTTTTATTCATCCAGCAAAATAAATGACCCACCACCTGCTTCAGCCAGTGGGACACAACCAGAATTGTCACTTTGTTGGGAAATGCAGAACTTCCATTTCCTTCTGCCAGGCAGAGCAGCATCTCTCAAACTTCCCAGTCTGGACATGCAGCCTCCAATGCCCCACGCATACAAAAATCTCCACTGCAGCCACTAAATGTTGTATGCCTGATACTTTACAGCAAAACACTTACAATCCAATCATTTTGCACTGCCCTTACTCATGCTGCAAGTAAATATTAAAATGAGTGTGATTAGGGTGCTCTTGCAAAGCAGTGCTGAAATTTCAACATGCACAGCCCTGCTGGGACCAGACCACAACACCAGCCCTCACCACTGAGGAACACTGTGTCTCATACAGAAATCTCAGTGAACTGAGACAAACAACAAAAAGTCTCATAAAACTCCAAATATTACCACTTTGGCAGCAGAGAAGCCTCCCAAATAAATTTCTTCCATTACATTTCTGTTGCAGTTAAAGTACTGAGCCTGGTGCCAGCAGCCCAAGAACCACCCTTTCTACTGCCCAACCCCTGCCTCCAAACCAAGGCATCAGAGAGCACATCCTCAGCACCACCACATCCTGCATCTCCTTCCTACAACAGGCACAGGACACCAGAGACCTTACCAGGTTAGAAGTCACCAGCTCACTTTTCTGTGTTCACATATCATTTTTGATAAGTGCTACAAAAAGCTCCTTGCCCAGCCCTACTTCTGCACATGCACCATTCAGGGTGTCCACGGATGAGTCTCATCTCCTCCAGACTCTGTTTCAGCATCCAAGACCCTCTGCAGTGAAGATCTCCTGGAATGAGCCAGAACTTCTCACAGCTCCATAGTCTAGGTCCTGCCAGTTCCTTGTTTTCCTGTAGTCCAAGGCAATTCAGGGACTCAGTCCAAGATTTTTAGCATGAAGGCACTTCAGCACTAATGCACTGAAAACTGCATCCAATTTTTCCTGGGAGAAGGAGCTTTGCCTTCCAACAGGAGCCATGAATCTGAACTGCCACCCTGCTGTACATTAGACCATTTTATAGCACCTGGCATGATTTGTTCTCAGCTTTTACAGAGTACAGGCACATTTAAGTACTTGGTTTCCCATTGAAACCAATCTTGAGGGTGCCAAAATCCCCTCTCCAACTAGTTTGAGGGGCTAAAATACTTTCTGATGTAAAAAATAGGCTTATTCTAGTGTGAAAATTCAGCAATCTCCAAAACAAGCTGGCTGAAAATGATGTACACGAGCTTTGCACTTGGTTTACAGATCTCTCCAAATACATCTGAAACAAATCCTTGTATCTGAGAAGGGAGTTAAAACATTTGAGGCCAGCATAAGAAAAACTGAGTCATGTAACAGGATGGGGAAAATGTTTATTTTAACAAAGAGTAACATATCTCTTTGATTAAAACAGAACCATCACGAGCCAAACCTTATTGTTGCTGCCTGCACTTAACTCCAGTACTGGGAGGGGGATTTCAAGCCAGTGGGCACTCAGAGCATCCCTGCAGAGTGGGGAACAGTCCTCACCCTGCCCAGGGATTCAGCACCATCTCTGCTTTACTACAGCAGGAGCTGACCACCATGGCAGTGTCCTTCCTTCCCTCCACACCCTTCCATTCCTCCATCACTTCCTGGATTTGCAGAGCTTCAGAGTGATCCCACTGCCTCAAGGCACCAAAGGAACATGACTGACTTGTTGCAGTTCCTTGCCACTTGGGGCAAACTCCACTTAAACCAGTCCCTGTTTCCCTGGACTTCAGCACTCTGCAAATGGCATCCCCCCAAAAACAGGATTTGACACCAGAAATGCAAAACCCATGAAAAACAACGAAAGCTGCATCCAGTGTTTGACATCTCACTTGGTGGCCAGGTGAAGCTCCAGAGTCACTCCTCTGCTCTCCTGCAGAACATGGGGTGCTCACTTGAGCACAAATCTTCACCTCTGCACAACCTATTACCCTCCTTTGGGCTGTTTCTGGACAGCAAGAAGACTTTCCACTGCGAGGGACAAATTTCACTCCTAGCCAATTCTCCCCTTACACTTGTCATCTTTTCCAAAGATTTAAAGAGTTTGAAAAGTTTTAAAGAGTAAACTATCAAAAAACATTTTAAAAACTCAAAGAGATACTAAACAAAGTGGATTTTTTTATTTTTTATTTTCTAGTGCTGAGCTGGGCATTTTTATTAACACTTCAGTCTGGACTGAACCACCAGAGCATCCCCTTGAAAAAGCCTAAATGTGCTCCCAGCTCAGATGCCTCTAATTGCAGAGGGCCAAGCTAATGCTGTGTGCTGACCCAACAGAGCTGACCTTTGCACTGAAGTGTTTTCCAGTCCTCTGTATCAATCCAAGCTCTGATCAGGAGCTCGGAGAGCTGCAATTCCATTACTGCAGCTCCACAATAGCTCTGACGTTAAGTAAAGGCAGGATTATTAGATTAACAAACCAAATTGTTAAATTAGCATATTATTCATCTCCAGAAATAACATGCACTACAGCCTATAGGTGAGCAAGATACAGTTTTATATTCCCTATATAAGGGAAACACACCTCCTATGCCAGTGCTTGTACTCATTCCATCCTCTACCCCTCTTGCAGTTCAAATGAGGCTGGGGACTCCCAGCTCCCAGCTCAGGAAGAACCAGGTTTCCCTCTTCCATGGATAAAATCACTGCCTTAAGTAGTCCAAAATCAGCATCAGAGAGCCAAACCCTTCCAGAAGCTTCTGCAGATGGTTCCTCTAGATACAGCCTGCCCCGCTTGTAATCTCCACCCAGGGAAGAACACTGGTTAGAAAGCCTGTCCCCCCTCTCTGTGGCACCACTCAGCACCAGCACACCGGGCAGGTCAGGCTGTGCATCTCCTCCACGGTCACACCAAGGACTCTGACACATTTTGCCCACAAGTGTTTGAAGACGCAGCTTTTGAAGGCCTGCTCTTCATGGTCACAGCAAACTTGCAGCAGAGCAGATTTCAAGGTGTTTCTGCTTTTGCCAGGGCTATCCCAGAGCTCAGGAACAAATGTTGCTCTGGAAAAGGGAGGTCAACAGGAGCAGGTCTAGGCTGGAAGAGGAGTGGGGTGAGCACCACAGCAGGGAGCAGAGAGAGATGGAGATCATCAACAGACAGAATGTACACCAAAAGTGGGTTTTAGGAATAGCCTGTGGAAACCTAAGGCAGCAAAGGACTAAGAAGAGATGTTCTTGACAAAGAGTAATGTATATATAAAAAAAAACAAACCGGAAGGACAAGTAGCACCTCAGGGAAATATTCACTGAGTTGGTCCCACAGTGAAGGCAGCAGGATTCAAGAAGGTATCAGTGGGATGAAGGAAAGGGATTCCACCATTTATCACTGAAAACCCCATGCAGCTTCCCCAGGCCCTCTGCGAGCCCCTTCCCCAGCATTCCCAGATCCAACACGGGGCAATCCCTACCGGAGCCATCCAACACCTGCACCCAGGAGGGAGGCAAGGAGGGCAGCAGCCAGGCCTTGGGGTGCTCCTTCCCCTCCCACACAGCCTGCCCTCCCTTTGCCCCAGCTCCTCTGCAAGTGCACATTTTCACAGCTCAAAGGAGGCAGCACAGCCTGTTCCCAGCAACATTAGTTCATGACAGCCATGTTATTACCACCCCTTAACACCCCCACCGAGCTTGTTTCACGTCGCTGCCTATTCAACACTGCAGTATTCATAACTAAAATTAAATCTTCCTTTAGGAGACCCACAAGGCCCCCCTTTCACACAGGCCACATCCTGACAGCAGCACCAGGCTGTTCCTCCCAGTGGGAAGCACGGAGCCACGCAGGGAGCAGCGCTGCCTGGGCCACCCAGTGCTCTCAAGGGTGGCCCAAGAAAGAGCCAGCCTCCTCCAGTGGGCCAGGCTATCCCACAGCTGGCACCTGCCTGATGTGGGACACGGTGCCACCACAGACCTGGACTGCCACAGGGAGCTGCCACACCTGCAGGATGCCACGCAGATCCCCATTTCCACGTGCCTTTGCTGTCTGCAACCACAGCCAAGCACTTCTGCACGGTCCCAGGGCACCTTGGCTTTAATGTGACAGAACCACTTCAGATTCAACACTCAAAGCCAAACTCCAGGATGAGCCCAGCAGCGTCAGGCATCAGTTCCCACCACAGGTGAAGCAGGGTCTGGCAGGACACAGGAAAAGGCATCCCAGGGTACCAGAGGTGGAGTGTAATGACTGGGGCTGCTCATGACTTCAGACCAAAAGCTCAGGACAAGAACGAGCTGCTGTGTCCAGAGCTCAGGGGCACCAGCACAGTTCTATAACATTGTGTGCTTTCAAGAAAAACAATTCCCTTCAAAAGAGATTGTTCCTAACCTGCTCCCTGCTGCAGGGCAGACAGGGCTCAATGCCTGCCAACGTGTGCTGCTGCCTCCCATGACAATCCACCCCAGAACACTGATGGATACAGGTACCCCTCAGCCTCCTCAGGTTTTTGGAACCACATTCATTTGTGCCACACATTAAACAGCTGCTTGTCAACATCTGAAGTGTCACCTGCTCTTCAAGTCATTCCCTCAATCAGTAATTGTCTTGCAAACTGAGTTTTAAAAACGACCCTTTCAGAAAAAACACTACAAACAGCGATGGAATAGAGTTTCTGGAAACACCTCTGCAGTGCCATCTGCTTGACTTCGGCTCTGGTTTCATAGTAGCAAGATCTAATTTTGGAGGTGGCATGTGCAAGGTGATTTTTCAACCAACAACAGCAAGGGAGAACCACCTTCTGTGAACTCGAGTGCTTGGCATCCTCTCTGGCAGCAGGGATGGACAGCACTGCTGGCAGGAGACAGCAACAGGGGAAGCAGGTAACACAGAGGCATCTGTTATCTAAAGCTGGTTGAGGGGTTTGTGCTTTTTTTTTTTTTTTTGGTGTAAAGAAAACTGAGTAAGAAAGAAAGCCCAATATTTGCGGTGTTTTCCTGGCCATTTAATTCAGGAAATTTAAGTCTGTTGCTGTCAATGGCTTTTCATGAAAGGATTCCACTGCATTTCATTGACTTGCCAATGGCACAAACCAAGTGTGTCCATGTTACCATGAATCACCCCAGCTGACTGAGCAGCCCAGCCTGCTCTCCCAGCCATGTTTTCCCTGTTCCCTGTGTTTCTCCATGTAACCCTTTTATCTCAGTTCACAGCACAGTACAGCTGCCCAAGCTGCCCCACATGTCCCCATGGCCCTGCTTCTCTGCAGACACAATGGCCCAGGATGAGATCCCACCATGGAGCTCTCTGTTCACCTCAGCAGAGGTTATCAAATGGGGCTCTCACCTCTGTCACCCTCATCTGCTCCATGATTCTGCTTGTACAAAGGAGACTGAACACAAACCCACGAGGTTCATCTGTGCACCAACTCTAACACCCCAAATCCAGTAAAATTTGGGGACTTCTGAGGTCCAGTCCCAATGCTGGTAATGGCTGAACATGCCCATTATGAGCCAGGATTTACATCCAGCACCCTGAACCACTTTCTACGCAAGCCATCCTTACAACCCTTCCACTGCCTCCCTCTTTGAGCCTTTCCTGTCCTGCAAACACTTGGATCAGCACAGATCTAACTCCCTTGAATCCTGCTCACATGGCAAGGCTGACTGGCACCTGAGTCAATTCATACATTGAGGCTTCACTCACTCATCAGTTGCAAACTGACCCCAAGTTCCTGTCTCAGGGTGGCAGAAGCAACAAGAACAAGCTGATAAAGGTACTTCCATTTTATGAGGCTTAGGAGAAAATGCCACAGCTGCCAGAAAGTCTCACATAAATCTCTTGGGTGACTGAGGTCATAACATGAGGAAAATGTGTGTAATAAATAGCCCCAGATCTTTGCTGTGGAGGGCTGAGGTGCTTCCCTAATCCCAATGACTTTGTAACTCAAGATACTGCAGACCTTGTGTTGCACATTTCTCCATCTATATCAGTTCAAATATCCATTTTAGACTTGAAGGCAGATGGACACCACACTCCCTTTCATCCAGAGTTGCCTCCAGGGTTTTTGTCTGCCCTGAGCAGCCTTGACAACTTATTGTCCATCCCATCCTACCCCGAGTCACTTACTGTCAGGAGTCAATAAACGTTTTGCAGTGCCTGTGTTCCACTGATTTAAAAGACCCAGCAATGCCTAGAGCAATCCTCTGTGATACACATACTAATTTGGCTGCACAGGGAGGCATCAAAGCTTTCCCCTTGCCCGATGTTTCAAGCAAGTCAGATATTGAGTAGCAAAATTTTAGAACTGCTTATTGGCAAAGGGAGGCTGACAAATGACATGCAGACCCCTTCATCCTTGTATTTGCTTTGCCTCTGTCACATGTGCACTCGCTGCTTTGTCTGGGATAAAGATGGGATTTTTGAGTCTGCTGCAGAACAGCCCCTCTGTGGCTCACCCCCTAAGCCAGCCTTGCGGGCTGGGATCAACAGATTAAACAACGCTGCTTCTACAGAGTCTCCATTTCCAAGTCTCCTCTCTCAAGCAGGAATTTCCTATCCTCACACTGGCAAGGAGAAGCTTTTCTATGAAGCAGTAAGGCAGCCAGGTGACTTTCCCTGCAAAACAGACCTGATGCCACCACTGGGCTGTCCTTGCAAAGGACCCTCCTCCCAGGACACCCAGGGCTCCCTCATTTCTCTGCTAAATACAGAAACTGGGGTGCAAGGGCTCCCCTCTAGGGAACGAGTGAGCCCTAAAAGACCCCACAAACCAGAAGACCTCTCCAGCCCCACACACAACCCCCATCCAGCCTTGCCACAAGGCAGCACAGCAGAGAGGGGCTTTAGTCAGGGATTTGAAAGCAGGGAGGAGGAGGACTTGGGATTAGTAAGGGAAGGTTAAGCCAGTTCCAAGGATTGCATGGGAACAGTACAGCTCAGGAATGAGTAGGAGGAAGCCAGAAAGGACCGAGTGTCCCTGCCACCTTCAGCCCTTGGGGACAGGAGGGACGAGCCCAGCACTGGCACAGCACGTCACTATTTGCCAATTCCAGGACTGCAGCCACTGCCTGATGTGGTTATCAATGCAGGAGGGCTCTCCAGCCATTAAGGCCCTACTTAGAGAGCAATAACATGTACAGACACAAATCGATGCTGTACAGTTCGAAGGAACTGACTGAAGGCTGTGGATTTTACTCACTGTTATTTGCAAAGTGAAACAAAGCAGACTAAAAAGCTCTCAAAGCAGCCCAAAAAGCTGCCTGCAGGAACGTGGGCAGCTCACGAAGGCTGCCTGCAGCTTTGCAGGGAGAACACATATGGGCAGGGGGTGATGGCCTTTTATTCCACTGGATAAAGATCTTAGTGGAAATCTGAAAAGCTCGGCGTGAGACCTCATCCACAGCTAATCCACACGGACTGTGCCATGCTGTAGGCACGCCAGGAAGGAGCCAAGGCCAGGCACTGCACTGAGTCACGTCACAAACCTGCAATTTCAGCTGTACTAAGAGAAAGAAATTGGTAAGATACAGCTTTAGAAGCATCACCCCGGACCAGCTGCATCCTGCTCCTACCTAAAGGCACCTCAGGCCACCCAAAAACCCCATTCCCTACAGCCAGGACAACATGCCACTCCTCCCAGGCCACCATGGGCTTTTAACCCATTCCCAGCAGGATGAATGCTTGCTAAGCACTCAAAGTCACCAATAGTTACAGGCAGATTCATATTAAAAAGCTCTTTCATATTCAAAGCCTTTTCCCTCAGCAAGAGCTGGCTGTCAGACAAAGCTCTGGTTTGGTTATGCTGCTTGGTATTCAGGGACTGCTCACCTGTAACAGTGTGGGCAAAGGTGATTTGTACAAGCCACCAACATGCAAGAGCAGGGAAGGACCTCCAGGGGAAAAAACTCAACCTGTCAGTTTGCCCAATCCTTCAAACGCTCACAGTCAGGGCTAAGTTTTGGTATACATTTAACAGGGTGTATAAATTTCCTTTACATTGGAGCCTTGATTGAGTTGATGCTGATTTTTAAGTGCCCTTGGAGTCTTAAACTCCAAGAAAGGATAGAAAGCACAGCCAGTGATGTGTTGTGAGGCAATTCCCTGGGATGCAAGGCCAAGGCCAGGCCGAGCAGCTGGGTGCTATTCCTGGATTCCCCCCAAGTGCTCTCGACCTTGGGTGAGAGTCTGGGCTCTTTGCTGCTCAATGTTTTCTCCTGGTGAAACGGGCAAAATAATACTACAGTTACCCCATAAAGATGATGCAGTGGGTGATGCCATATTGCAAAAAGGCTCCAAAGCCTTGCCTAAGTGTAGAGACACGTTAGAGAATATGAGTTGTTGTTCCTCACACAGCCATACCCTGCATTCGCACCTTCAAACAACAGTGGTCTATAAATTCTTAATTATTTTTTTCTAGAGCAAAGGGGTTTTGTTTTCCCAGAAGACTTAACAAGAAAAAAAAAAGTCAACAAAATTTCTTTACATTTTTAATTCAGATGCTCCTACACAGCATTTCCACAAGACTGCTTAAAAAGTGAACTAGAAATTGTAATTAAAAGCTGATCTGCTTCATGAGATGACTCAGGCTTCTGCAGCTTCAGCCCTGGCCTCAGCCAGCTCTGCCAGTGCAGCACTGACTGTTTCCAATCAGCACACAGTGAACTGCCAGCATTTATGAGAGAACAGAGGAAGGTTACCTTAAATGTGAAGGGTAAAAGATAAAATTCAGTTACTATCACCCCATTTCTGACCAGCATCACAGGGGAAATGAGCAGCCCGTGAGAGCAAAAGATCAACCTGTCCTCTAATGCCCATAAAAACAACACGAAGCCCATGGACAGATGTGTTTTTCTGCACAAACACCATCGTAAGTGTAACCTGCCCCTTTGCCTCTGGAGCAGAACACTGACTTTCAGATTGCCTGGTATTTCTCATCCCTCCCACAGCTGTAGCTCAGCAGGACACACTGGCTGCAGAAATATCACCCTGCGATTTTGTTTCTAGTATTTCCACGGACATCACATTTCCCAGAGGGAGCTACAAGATGTGCTTGGCTCTTTTGTTGTTGTTGTTGTTGTTTCAGTAATCACAGAATCGTTTAGGTTGGAAAAGATCAATGAGTCCAACTGTAAACCTTACACTGCCAAGTCCAGCACTAAACCACATTCCCAAACACCACATCTACTCATCTTTTCAATCCCTCCAGGGGTTGTGACTCAACTGCTTCCTTAGGCAGCCTGTTCCAGTGCCTGACAACTCTTTCCGTGAAGAAATTTTTCCTAAGAGCCAATCTAAACTTCCCTGGTGCCACTTGAAGCTGTTTCCTCTTGCCGCAACGATGCAGGTGATGGGCTGAGATGAGGCAGAGATGTCCCAGGGCTCCTCACATTCTGCAAGAGGTGAACCTGGGGGACTCCTGGGTGGGAGAAGGCAGCTGGGAGGCTCCCAGAGGACAATGAAATGCCAAGGCTGCATCTGCTCAGACAGGAGCAGCACTGTGAGAAGCACAGGATGTTTACAGCTAAGGCACCAGGAGGCCACGAACTTAAACCACTGGATGTGTCTCTACTTTGGATCATTCTTCTCCTGGGTGCACATTTACCACCTGGGTCCTCTCCAGAGATGAAAGATGTTCCTCCCCTCACCTCACAAAAGCACACACAGATCCTTTTGAATAAAAAAACCTCATCAGGACAAGAGCTTATTTTGTATTGGGCTGAACAGAAAACACATTACTAACATGGAAAGGGCAGCACAGGAAAATGGGTAAAAGATTTCTGTCACAATTACTGCAGAGCCAGACCCCCAAGGGCTACTCAAGCATCAGTCTTGAGAGAGAAAACCTGTGCTCAGGGTGTGACAGAAAAGATCCCTGTGCCCCTGAAGTCCATCTGCCATTCGGTCAGTCATACAAAATTGGAAGTTTAGACAGTGGGACAACAAAGGTTACAGACCATTTTTGCTCCCTCCCTCGTCTCCTTTCAGATCATCACTGTCTAGAAGTAAAACACCAGGAGCAAGATTTCTCAATCGAGTGTTCCCCAACAGAAATCAGGGTGAGGGCAAACAGAGAGCACTGGGATGCAAGGACCAGTCTCCCAGCTGAGCACTGGGAATTTACACCTCTCCCTCAAACCCAAAGCTCTCAGGTCAGTAAAGATTAGATGAACACCACTGCAACACTTTGGGCCACTTTGTGTGGCTGATGTAGCAGTTTCCTCCCCTTCAGATGTTTATAGTGCCAGCACCACTGTCCTTAAACAGAGCACATTCAAAGTCCTCCAGCAGAAATGTAAATGCTCCTCAGCACTTGGCTTGACCCATCAGTCTGGTTTTCAAACCTCCTCCCTCCCACTATTCAGGGATTTCAAATTGGCATGAGCCAGTTCTCACAAATGAAACAAGTGTGGAGAGAAGTCATTTTTCTGGGAAAAAGCACACTGGGACAGACATTCCCCCTAACTCAGAACCTCCTCTCCAGCACCCTGCTCCTGCCTTTCACTTGAGCAGGTTTGCTGACCCCAGCATAACTTCTCTAAATATTGCCTCCAACCAAGCTCACTCTAAAGAGCCTGCTAGGCCACTAAAATCCATCCTGGCTATTTAACTGCAAGGGAATAATTGTGATTAATGCTCACAGTGGTGATGTGATTGAGAAGTCACTGGCAGCATCACCAGAACTGCACAGGAGGTGACTGCAGAAGTCACATCTCATCCTTGCTGCCTACAAGACATGAGCCTCCAGTGCTTCAAACAAAGGAGGAAGATGAGTAATTTCAGACAAAAGAATGAGCCATCATCAAAACTTCTGACACAAATATCTTGACTGGATTATAGGCACCTGTGCTACAAGGCTCTTTCTTTTTTCTATTCTTCTTTTTTAAGCTTTTAACATTTTGTATCCGTCCTCCAGATTTCCAAATTCCTACCCGTCTCTAAAAGAACTGAGATGAAGTATTCCCTGCAGGCTGCTGTTCCCAATAATTTCCAGATCAAGAAGAACCAGAGAATTCAATAAATCTTGTTCCTTTTTGTGAACTAGCACCCTTATAAATTTTTGTTTCAGTACCTTTCCTTGTCTTCTCAGTCTCTCAAAGCATTTACGTGCCGAACCAGAAAGAAATGGAACTCAGCAAATAAATGCTACCCTGAAGATAAATGTAAATACAGAGGGGATAAACTGCCTGGGTGTAGATGCAAAGCCATGCAAGGAGATCAGTCACCACTAGCTGACCTGAATGATGGCCAAGCCAAGCTGTTCCCTGACAGCAAGTTGGGTTTTGTGGTTGTGAAGGACAGTTGTTAAGAGTGAGAGATGAAAGCAGCTCTTGCAGCCTGGGAAAAGCTCCTTACACCTGCTCAGGACATGCCATCTGTAGCAGCCTATTAACGTGCTCTGAAACCATGGTCCCTTCCCTCCTGAAAGGGCCTATGCTGATGATAAATAAAAGTCATTCTCTGTCTTAAATGCTGGTGGGGGAAGAGTCTTTTAGAAGTGCTCATAAAACCCACCCAAGCTACCAGTAATGCACAAGGTTGTGATTTAGCACGAAGGTGTCTCCTTTCTGTGAAAATATAAGGCAGAAAGAAGAACTGAAAAACACCCCATGTGACAACAGAAAAGCAGATCTTGGTCTCCCCTGAAATTCCTGGACAGCTTGAAATCCCTTTAAGGAAATCTCAAATAATTTCCTCTTTCTGAAAGCTCAGTAAACAGATCAAAAATATACCTGTTTTTCCCAAACAAGAATCTCATTTTCCTGAATGATTTTACACAAATTAAGATTACCCAGCACTTGCTCCTCTGCTCTGAGCCTAGAGCCACTTGAAATACGAACATGTAGGGAAAATCTTCCAATACAGCAAACCTGGATGACAAGAGGCTGCCAACATGGTAAACTGCTGCTGAAGGACTGAGTGGATAAAGCAGATTTCCAGGAGATGGGTGGTTCCCTGGCTCATGTGCCACCTGGGAATGTTCTGCTGTGCTGGGGCAAGTCCCAGGAGTGATGGGGTGGGAGGATGCCAACACCTCTCCCTCAGCAAATGCTGTGGTTCCAAGGAAAGAAAACAGAAGTGAAACAAAGCCTAGTGGAGCAGGTGGCAGGAAGAGCAGTCATGTCTCTTCTTCTCCCCCAAACTCATTATTTACAGTCAAGTATAAACCCAAGTGCCCCTAAAAATACAATTCAGGCTTTCTGGGCCCTCGTTTGACAGCAGCTTTTCTCCAGCTGTCCAAGTCCTACGAGCCCCTACTGCCTCCTCACTGCCTTCCTCCTCTCACCCCTTTATTTCCAGTCTTTCCATTTTCCTCTGCTCTTCACATCCTGCTTTTCCCTGTTTCATTTCCACTACAGTCCTGGTAAGGATGGCAAGGCATCCAACCAACACCCTGGTACCTGGCATCCATCTGAAAAGGAAGTTGGAGGACTTGGTAAAAAGCCACTCCACAGTTTCATCTTGAGAAGGGTGCAGGAACAGGAATGGGAGGGTTCCTCCTTCCCCCACCCATTCTTCTCTGACTGTGGCACCTCAACACAACATAAATTAGAGCAAAAAGCACCTAAAAGCATGGAAAACGAAACAGGCTAATTCAGAAAAGCAAAAGTACATCTCATTTAGTTACTGGGAAATGAATAAATGGCAATTCCAAGGCTGCAAAATTGTTCCATCCTGTAAAAGAATATACATACTTTTAAGAAGGGGCAAAAAAAGGTGGGAAGGTGGGCTGAGAACATTCTTCATTTATGTAATTACTTTTCTAAGACCTGGCTGTATTTAGCATTCACCCCTCTCGTTATGGAGGCAAATGTAAAGATTCACATTTCTCAGGTAACTCACTTTTTTACTGCGGTCCTAAGGTTGTGTTTCCACAAACTTATGTTTTGTTTTGTTTTTTTTTTAAAGGCTAATTGAGCATTGCTGCGATGTAATTATTCACAAATGTGTATCTGCCATGCAAGGCCTCAATTTTCACATATTTTCTACACTACTAAACCTGACACAAACATGTCAGCCTAAAGATGGATTTCCAGCAAGGATTCCCATCATTCCATGATTTTAATGGCATATGGAGGAAGACATCGTACCATCTTTCAACCTCCTAACTTGTTTTCTCAACCTTGTCACAGGACAGAGGTCCCACTGTCATGCCTTGGGCACACTTGGATGGGAAGCTCTTGAAGTGCTCCTGAAATGCACCCCAGGATCCTGCAGGCTTCCTGTGTGGAAAGACCCAGCTGGAGGGTGCCCTGCCCAGAGGGTGTCATGTCACCCCTCCTCAGGCAGGAATGAGGGCAGTGAGCCTTCCAGCAACTATTCCACTCTTATTTATTCCTACTGATGCTGTGGCACTCCCAGAGAAACACCATTGCTTTCAGACAGGCTCAACCGTCTCCCACCTGTCCCAAAACCAGGAAGATTTACCCTAGCACCCAGGCACACGATTTTCTAGGCACAGCCTGGTTTTCTGGGTACAGACCACAATTGGGAATAGCTGCTGCTTACACAAAAACCTCTCCGTGTTCACTTGGAAGCTCATTTTTCCCTCACACACGGTGCTGCCATGGCACAAGTGCACAACTCACCGTGCCATTCCACACCTGCCAAACCACACTTTAACATGCTGACCACACACATTCCTCTCCTTCCAGAGCAAACCTCTCTGAGTTCAGCTTGGACTAAAAGGATACCATCCCTCCTCCATTTCATCCCAGCTTCCTCAGGAACAAGCCAGGATTCAACTCACGTGGGTCCACGCCTGTGTGCATCTGGGAGCTTTAACACCATTAGATAACTTCAAAGACATCAAAGATAATTATTTTCTACCAACTTCATGGCAACAGGCAGCTGGGTGGCAAAGGATGCTGGATGCAGTCTTCCAGGAGGTTTATCTCCAACAGTTTTAATCCTGCCGGCCCCTTTCTCCAGTCAATTATAGCAGCCTCAGTGCTGCCAAGAAAGTAATGGGAGTGAGAGACTATAGGTATAAGCAGACATAATAGAATCCTAATTTAATTAGGGAAGTACTCAATCAAGCAAGAGACGTAAATACAAAGGAAACCAGGTTTATTAGTTCTGGTGCTTGCAGAAATGCCCATTTCATTCCTGATTACTGAAGGAGGGATAAAACAGATCAGTAATCTTAACAGCACAGTCCTGGTTTGCTCTTTCAGAAAAAGTTAATTACAAAACCAACCAAAACTCAAGAGTTTCTAGAACCACAGCACTCACGATGAGCAAGTAACTGAGCTCATTATGGAGGGAGCCATGTTCTGGCTTAACTTTGGTTACAGAACACAAACCACAGCTGGACCAGCCTTCTGGGAAGAAGTTTTTGACCTCAGTTCTCAGGTCGGATTTAGATCAGTGCTTCCCAGCAATCTCACTTTCCCTGGTGTAAGAGAAAAGTCAGGATCACTGGGTGTCACAATGCACTGCAAGAGGCTTTGAGAAGAAAAAGGTGAAGGCACCAACTCCCCAGGGCAGCACCTGAGCTAGAAAGCTCCATCCTTTGCTACCCCATCCTCATTTGGGGCCAGCAGGTTCAGAGCCAGTGGGTGTATGTAACATTTGTACTTCAGTGCCTCAGAGTTTAATAGTAAAAAGTGACTAACGAGGGGCTGGGGAACTATTTGGAGATTAACTAACTGATTGCATGTTATGAAAGAGCAGGTTGTAATTTTAGGATTAGAAAACTGCATTTTGGATGTCAATACCTTGGGTGAGAAAGGGGCCAGAAGCGGTGGCACAATGACGCTCTAATCCATCCACAAAGAACCAAGAATGAGGCATCCATGCCAAGAAACACCAAAAAAATATAATAAATCCACTGCCAACACCAATTTCAGCACCTACCCAGCAACGTGGCAGAGTTCATGCCACCATCAGATGGACCCAAGACGAATCCTCCACCACACAATCATCCCCACCTCTCCCTACAGCCTCCAGTTACTGCTGGCAGCACTGATAGGTACAAAAAAAATAATAATTAAATGTCAGACAGAGAAAAATATATGAGAATATATATGGGAAGCCATGTGGTGAGACTGTCTGAACATCCCATTCTGGCACTAATTTAGTAAGACCGAGACCACACAACCACACTGCTCTTCTTCTGTCCTTGCCTCAGTTTAAATGAGGTGTTTAACCAGCACCAGAGGACTGTGACCTTCCTGACATCCCAAGAGGTCCCAGCTTCACTGCATCCTTTGGGTTTATCCCTCCAGAATAAGGAGGGACCTTTACTACAATATGCAAAGTCCTCAGTGCCCTGCATGGAGGCATCTCTACCAGCTCAGCCTTTTGTGAGCCTCCAAAAAAAACCCAGTGGATCCAATTGCCCCAGCAAAGCTGCAGGGGAGCAGTGGCTCACTTTCAACACTGATCAGACATATATATATATATATATATAAATACACATTTCTTTGTTTTTTCCCATCCATGTACATAGATATCTACTCACATATATGTACCTATATACAATATATGCAAAGTGCTGAATCAGCACATCATGGTTTCCTATTGTTGCTGTTGGCTCACCAGAATTAAGCCCCAGAGGAATCAGATGAAGCTGGATAAAGCCATGAGTACTGAAGAAGAAAAACAGTCCCCTTGCTGCCTGCTGTATCCAGGGCACTGTCTGAAGGTACATTAAACACAATATTTATCTTACCAGGCACTTGTGGTTTTATGTTTTGAGATTTTTCAACTTCCAGTTAGAAGGAATTTCACAGGCTCATAAAAAGTAAAAAAACTCACTGTAAGATGAATATAATTTACCAATGCATTTTTCATTTGATTTGGTTTGGTTTTCCTCTTTGCTTCCTTTTTTGATCGAGTTTTTCCTCTTTGTCCTCACCTCTTCCAGTTTACTGAAAATTTACAAAGTTTGAAACCAATAAAGCCAGACTGAAAATACACAGTCAGTCTTCAATGTTGCAGAGGTTAAAAATAGGCTTTAAACCAGCTAATGTCAGCATCAGCATGAAAGAAAGGACACCCTGACAGCTCTAATTATTACATTCTCTTGTTTTGCACTTCTGAAGAGCAGCAATTAAATCTCTGCTTGGGCTTATAAGGAAAAAGTAAAGTGCTCTGCACCTGCAAAACAGATTCTGTTCCACGGGAGGATTTCAGCTCCCCAAAGCACATTATCCAGGGCAGCCTGCAGAACAAAACCCATCCTCCCCTTTCCAGCCACCGAGGATTTTGCTGCCAGTTCACAGGGAAGAACACTAATAATGGCAATCCCTCCTCTGCTGCCTTTGCTGGATAGATTTATTTAAGAAAAAGCTCACCATTTCTGGACAAAACTGCTGCAGACTCTGTATGTGCAGTGCCTGAAACTGCCATATGGTGATAAGAGTAGTTTTATTCATAATCATTTTTATTGCAGTAGCCTCCAGGGACTTGAACTAGGTCACTTTCCCATCAAGGCTCACTACAAGCCGTTAAATAAGTGGTGCACACAAGGCCCTTTAAGCATCTTGTATAAACGAGTCATTCTGTTCATTAAAAAAGGAAAAGAGAAACAAGCGCTGCAGTTTATGAAAACTATTTTTTGCCACTCATAAATATAAATTCCTCGCTGCTCAATAGTGTCAGTGTTTGCAGCTGCTCCCTCAGCAGCGTGGAGGGGCTCTTGCTTATTCCAACTACCTGTCCCAGGGACACTCACTGGTCCCAAGGACCTCCACTCTTGTTAAATCTGGCTGGGATAAGCTGGGAGGTTGGAAATCTCCCTGACTCGGAGACAGAGGGGACTCATTGATAACCAGTAAAGTGGCAGCAGCTTCATTTCTCTGGGAAATTCAGCTAAAAAGCTGAATATCATTGCTGTCATGCTCAATCCCAGGCTGGCACCAAGTAAAGAGAGTTTAAAAACCCCCAAAACCCCATAACAAAAGAGAAGAGACCTCCTAAAAACCCCCAAGAAACTAAGTGGAAAAAAAAGTCAAGCCTCTCCATGGAAAACTAACTTTTAATTTGCAGAAAAGAGTTGGGGTTTTTTCCTAATGCAAACCAGTTTTGAGCGAGAGCGTCTGGGCATCCCCTCTCTGTGACGAAGGGAGGACTTGGTATGCACCAAAGGAAGGGCAGGCACCAGCTGGGACGCCAGGAGAAGAAAGGCACAGTGTTTCCACAAAGCCAGTGGGGAAAAAAAATATAGCTGGGAACATTTTTCTGGCAGAAAACGTTCACTTATGGAAGCAAAGCACTGATAGCCAAGGAGAGAGCTGAGCGAGCTGAGCCAGCTCTCCCCCTCCCAGGGACACCTGCAAGTTGTGTTCTGTGGGAGCAGCTGGATGGGGACATAAATAAGGCTGCCTGGGCTTTGTCCCCAAATCCAAGTGATCCCTAATGCCTTCCAGTCGATCTCAGTGGGTTTCACATCAACCATTGACCCAAGGATCTGGAATCTCCTTATGGAAGCAGACAAATCCCATCCATTCTGCATGGAGATGGACCAGCCTTTCCCACCCTACCTGAACCACCGGCCCAGGAAACCGATTTAGATCCTGCCTAACACGGTCAACAGTCTGCTGAAAATATTTTCATCGTCTTTTCCCAGGCTGAGGAAAGGACTGAGCATGCCCCAAGGCTCAGGCAGCTCTTCCAGGCTGGCTAAAAACTGCTGTTCTAATAAAAGACATTACCTCTCACTATAAACCTGGCGTTCTTCTGTCCCTGGTTCAGTGAAGCCACAGCCAACACTACTACTAAATGCTTTGCTGACTTGGTACACAAAAATACTTAAATAAAAAAGCTACCTCTACTCCATACAGTTTAAATTTACCCCTAATTTCATAGGTTTTGAAAACTTTTAATGCAGCTTATTCAGTCTGGGAAAAAAATGAGTTACTCCTGTTAAGCTCCCTGTGCAAAACAAAAATGCCCTATCCCTCCTTGACTCAGCCCTCGATTGCTGACCTTATAATGGAGCAAAACAACGTGATAATGTCCTTGCAAGGTACTTCATCAGAGTAATAATGTCACCCAAGATAACTCAAGGGTGTGCTTCTGCTGTTTGTCTTTACCCTATAAGTCACGAGTTTATCTGCTGGTAGCAAGGGCCAAGAATAAAGGAGCATATTTGAAGGTGCACGTCATGTGGAGCCCCGCTCGAGGGAGGCCTCACATTCCTCCTGTCACACAAACTGCTCTGCAGCTGCTGCTGGGCTGTGGCCCGTGGTGGGACAGGGGCAAACACTCACAGCCAGTGTGTCCTCCAGGAGCTCACACCGCTCAGCAGGACCTGGGACCACTTCAGAGCATCGCAGAGCTGAAGAGGATCGCTTACAAACTCATGGAGCAACACAAGAGCTTAGCTCATGAAGCTGGGGAAGTACAGATGAAAAAAAGCCTGACCCCATGAATGTTAGAGCCAGCAGCTCTGCCTGTCCTTGCACCAGGACTCTGGCATTTTCCACTGCTTTTCTCATCCAGAGAGCTCTGTGCCTGACAGCCTGCCATGAGCACCAACATCCCCAGTGCAAACAGGGCTGCCATGATTTATCCCAAAAAGTACCTTGGTCTTTCTTAGCACTAGTATTAAAAATCTAGTACTTAAATTTTTCTGGGTGCTAAACACCTGCTTCATTTTAAAAGCCTAATGTTTATCCTGACAGATTTCCTCCAACAGTTGTGTAAGAGATTTCATACCTTATGGAGGTGTTACAGAAGTCTTACTGACTCTAAGCAATACCACTTATCAATTCCAGGTAGATTGCTCTTCTGTCGACACAAGGATGGAAGTTAAAGTAAGTCCTGAAAGATGTTCTTTTTTTGGCAGGTCTTATGAGCCAGCTCAGCACATTCCCATCTCCTGCTTCGTCTAAAAATAATAAACCTTCCAAAGTGAGCAGTGGGGATGATGTGTGCTGTGCTCAGGCATGCAGCGTGCCCAGCCAGCCCTGCTGCTCCCACCTCCAGCCCTGCCTGGGAAACACCAGAGCCTTGAACCAGGAATGGTGTCCGGCCAGTGCTGCCAGGAAAAGGTCATGGTGCTCAGTGAGATTTTCCCTTGGCTTCCCAGTGATTAGCCACAGTCCACAGGCAAACAGAACATGCACCACATGCTGGTACTGACAGTGCAGAAATCAGACATTAATCTGGCCTGCTGGTGAGGATGTCACCTGGTCACCCACTTCACATGTGAGGACAGTCAGAAAGCAGCAGAGCTAAACCAAGACTTGCTCAGCTCAGCCAGTTCCTCACACCTGCTGCCTCCACAGACAAAACCAGCACCCTGCCTTTTCTGGACGTGCAAGGGTATGGGTTGGAAGTGAACTCCATCCGGTCCAATCCCTGTCCAAGGCAAGGCCACCACAGATCATGACCACCCAGGTGCTGGAGCTGACCCACAGGAAGGAGCAGGGCTGCAGCACAGAAATGCAGGTGGATGCTCCAGCAGCCACCATGGTGACCCTCCTGCACCTCCTCCAGGTTGACAGCACAGCCCAGTAACTAGCTGTAAATTCAGACTTCCAACAAAGCCAAGAGCTATCAAATTTTAATGCTCTATTAATGGCACAGCTCTATGTGAATTCCAGGAGGCATTCTACAGCTAGTAAACCTAATCTTCTACCCACGACTTTTCAATTTGCTGCTGTGATATAGGGGCATTCTGCTCCTCTGAACAGCAAGAATGAGATTGCTCTCTCCTTCCGTGTGATATAAGAGCACCCATCCCACTTACAGTCCCTTCTGCCCGTCTATTTCTTGCAAATACACCACTGAACACACTCTGGGATTCTCCTATAACAGGCTGTGAGAACACAGTGGTTCATGAGAGCAATTTTTTCATTACAGTCATTTGCTCCTTGACTCCTAAACCATTTAGTGTAGATGCACAGTGCTCACAAGAGAACATGGGCTCAATCTTACAGGATATTCTTATTTGAACTTTAATCTCACGACTGATGCCATTCATTCACAAGGCATCAAGAAGAAAATATTAAGATATAAGATATGAAGAGATTAAGAAGAACAAGAACAGTCTACAGAGAGAGCTTTGCTCCTTGCACAGGCAACAGGCACCAGCAATATCCACCACCAGGCCCTTCTGTCATGGTCACTTGTCTACCACGAGAAGTCCCTCACTCATCTCTTCACATCACTGCTGCCTTTTTGCTCTCAGAGACCCCAGCTCTGGCTGTTCTCAAAGCTGGCAGGAAAAGCAGAGCTGACTGGGTGAAACGCTGTTTATTTAGGTGGCACAATTGAACCCTCACGCTACGCTGAGCTCAGCTGACCTGACACATCAAAGCACTCTCAAAGTGCTTTCCTAGCACTGATAGCACCAGCAGGGGCACCAGGACGTGCAACACCACTGGCAACCCCACAGACAGATGAGAAGGGACAAGGAAGCAGGAAGAGGAGGTTTCTGGAACAACAGGGCACTAAAATGCAATGATGGTTGTACTGAGGCGAACATCAGCTCTCCACGGACCTAAAGGGACCACTTTGCTGGTAAAGGCAAAAGAGCAGGGCATGTAACAGCCAAGGCTTTTTGGGTGACACATTACCTGGCCATGGCAACTCACCCACAGGTTGGGGTCAGAGTATGGTACCCACTGGGCTTTGCTGCTCACTGGGAAAAAGGGACCACAAATCCTGCTGCTCCTACAGCAAGCCCATCCCACTGCACATACTCCTTCCAGAAAGTAACATACCTTTGGACATTTGGGAGAGGAAGGAGCAACAGAATTCAGTCATTCCTCCCAAAAGAGGGAATATGTTTTAAAGAAACAGCCAAAAAAGCAAAGAGGGATGAGGGGAGGGATGCAAAGCAATTGTCTCATGGAGTTTAGTCTTTAATTAAAAGGGTTGAGCAGAACGTTCCAAACACCACATGGGTATAATTTAGAGAGCAGTTTGTAAGATGAGTTTTCATATTCAGCGTGGGCTTTCACGTATTGACAACAAATAAAATTTTTCCATTATTTCCATGAGCAGCAGCCTTTGTAAAAATTCCCTTTTTCACAGTGGCACAGTTGAGGTTCATATCAAACCATCTGTACAAAAGTCATTCTGTGAAGATCACAGCTAGGTACCAGGTATTTGGTAAAAAACACAGCACCTTTCAAAGCCACTCCTAAAAAGGAATCTCATTTTCTTACAGTAAGAAGCCTGTGATGCAGACAGGTATGGACAGGGCAAGATCTGGCCTGGGGACACACATATGCCATAAACTGGAGGGTATGGGGAGACCTCTGACCCTACTTGTTCCCCTTCTTTTAAAACCAGCAGGAAGTATTTCTATCCATAGCAGTATATTTTAAAGGGTGCTTCTTGGATCACCTCCAGCTAAATTCATCTCTCACCTGCTCATCCTCTCCCATGCTCTCCCTGTGGGGCCACAGCATTACTGAGCAGCATGGTCCCTAACAGAGTAATAGAGGTTGTAGTAAGTGCAGCATCTGTACCAGATCAGTTTTTTATCCCAGCAAGCCACCCTTTCCTTTCTGGGATGATTCACTTAAGAGCACAAAGCTGCTCCTGTAACCAAGTGTATTCCCAAATAACAAACTGCCACACTTCCCAGATTTTAAAACGTGCTCCCATGGTGGGGCACATGCCATAATTCATGGAAGCAAGAGCAGCCTCTGGCCCCTCACAGGAGCAGTACCCTCTCCAGCCCCAACCCTTCCATGCACTGCCAAAAACAGGCTCAGGACTGAATCTGAGTCCCATCTGCCTGCAGAGATCCATGCTTGTGGAGCCCACCTGCAGCAGAGGACGTGTGTCCCCCATGACCCCTCCTTAACCCATGGACTACACCAAGGACCCCCCCAGAGCTTCACAAGGCTGACAAGCCCATTCAGCGTTCCCTAGAGAGTTGAA
Organism: Thryothorus ludovicianus; assembly: GCA_013397245.1. Classification (NCBI taxonomy): domain Eukaryota; kingdom Metazoa; phylum Chordata; class Aves; order Passeriformes; family Certhiidae; genus Thryothorus; species Thryothorus ludovicianus. The sequence continues at coordinate 429,557 of VZTB01012677.1, forward strand.
AGGACTGCCTAGAAAATGTGGTTTTGGCATCAGTTACCCAAGAAGTGTAACAAAGTGAGGAATGTCCCCTTTGGGCTGATGGTACCGATGAGACAAGAGAGGCACAGAGAGCTCCACAGCCCTGATCATAAAACCAACTACACAGCAGAAACATTCAGCTCTTCAATCCTAGTCCTGTGCTTTGACCACATACATCTAATCCTTTTCAGGCTGTAGTCCACTGGGTGTTATCTGACTAATCCTGCAGCAAGGAAACCCAGAGAAGTTCCCCTTTCCACAAAGTTTCTCGTCACCACAGCTCAATGACTTACGCAGCAAAGAAAGTCACAAGGAGTCACTGTTGAAAGCCCTTTCAGGGAGATGCCAAATTAATTACCAAAGCACCACAGAGTTCAAAGTCATTCCAAATGTATCAACATGGCGAGAGATGAGTCATCTCAGGAAATGCCAGGAGCTCCTCTGTCACCAGCCACAAGGCAAGGCCAATTTTTGCTCCTGACAGGAAGAATACTGTATAATCTGAAACGGATCACACCAGTCACTGGACAGGAGGTAGCAGAACATTAAGATGGCCAGAAAAATCTGTTTGTGCCACTGAAAAAGAAGTGGAGATGTTTTTCAATGTGCTGCTGTGCAGGAGAAGCATCCTGCTTCCTTCCTCATCACTGCTTCAGAGAGCACACAAAGAATGCTCCTCCAAGAGTAAATTATTCAGGCACTCATCTCAGCGAGTTATTTCTGCTCATTTCCGAGGAACAATACAGCTCAGCCTGGGATTTTAACCAGCAGCAGTGAAATGGTGCCCAGTTGACTCCAACTCCAGAAAACAAGCAGAGGGTGGACAGAGAACACCACGAAACCACCACAAATAGAGGACACAGCACACACCTAACGTGGCTTAAATACGGACATGCAACCACAGGGCCACAAAAAACTGCTCCGTCTTCACACCCTGTGAAGAAATGAAGGAATAGACTTTTCTCTTAGAAGACAGCTGGGTTTTCTACTTTTATGTGAATTGCTCTAATCTTGTTGTGACAGTGCAGAGCAACCAGAGGATGCTGCGAGTTAAACGCCGTCGTTTGTCTGTGAGTTTTACGAGGGAACAGGGCTGCCAAATCAGACCACCGCAAAGTGAGGATGTGACAGCTGTAACTAGGGCAATTTCAGTCGGGGAAAGATATAAATAAATGAAGAAATGGGGGAAAAAAAGAAATAACAGAGAAACAGCACATTGCGAGAGGGAACGGGGAAAAAGAAACGCAGCTACTAAAGACAAAAGTTGGCTATTTGTCTATTTAATGCTCTCTTCAAACCATTATTGTGTTCCTCGCGTGCCTGATGCACAATGGCTTAAGAAGAGATTGAGAGAAAGAAGAGAAGACAGAAAATTGAGGGTCATAGCACAGGATCTGCTTGCCTAATTGCAGTCTTTTTAAAAGAACCCCATCTAGGACTTGGACAAAGCCCCCAGCAGCAGTGATGGAGGCCTACACGTACCTCCCAACGTTTATGGAGGAGGTTTCAAGTCTCAAGCATGTGAACCCTGCATGGAAAAAGTCTGTGCTGCGACTCGACAGCCAAAGCAGGCAACAACCTGACACCTTGACCCTGATTCGCTCTGAATTACAGGGAAATCAAAGAGGCTCTGTAATGAGACTCCTGGAAAATCACATCTACCTGAGCATTCTCCAAAACAGAGGCCAAGCCTCTGCTGCCACCCAACTCCTGCAGGATTATAACACATTAGGCCATGAAAAAAGAAATAAACTAAAAAATCTCAAAACTGTCAGAAAATTTAGGTGTGCAGTCACTTAACAAGATTACAACACTTTTAAAGAAATATTTTCCAAGAAACAGCCTGAGAATTAAAAATACCTCAGAGTCCATCTAGCTCCAGCCCTTTTCTTGTTGTCCTCAACACCAAAAAAATGGAAACCACCCTTAAAGCCAGAGAGCCCTCAGTGGCCATGGGTGGCCTGGAAGCAGAGCCAAAGCCTGGTGGTCAACAAGCTAGTGCTGAGGAGTGTATTTTTAAAATGTGCACTTTGCAAGGTTTTGGCAACATTTCCTTTTTCATGTCGACCTCATCACAATTATTCTTCCATTTCTGCCCTAGACCAGCTCATCACAACAGTTTCTGTCAGGAACTCCATGGTCCTGCTGGGTCTGTGGTATCTGGAGTCAAGCTCTCCTGTAACCAGTCATGACAAGGTGCAGCAGAACCTCCTTCCAGGGACAGCCTGGGCAGCAGAGCTGCAGATCCTGAGCCAGAGACTCCACGTTTGCCTTCCAGCAGCACCCACATCAGCCTAACAATGGTGTACGTAGAAGACAATTCCTGTCTGACCCCCTCACCTGCTTTCCATATCAACACCCGTTGTAGGGCAGCCAGTGCCCATCAGATTGACCAGGAACAGCAGCTGGATGTGACCCTGAAGTGTCCCCAAGCTTTGGAGCTGCACCCACAGGCAGGTTCCTGCTCACAGGCTCAGCCCCCGACCCGCCCGCGCTTCCCGTGACCCAGTTCCAGGCTGGAAACTGGATTATGGCTCTCATTGATCCACTCAATCAGTTTTCAGCTTCGATTTTGCTGGTGAAGCAGTGAAAGAGGTCATCTCCTTCTGCCATGTCTGCTGAGGCAGCTTCCTACCTACCAAAGAACACAGCTTATCTCCTTGGAGCTCCCTGCTAGCAACCAAGAGCCAGACTGCAAAAATATCTTGGAACTGTTAAAAACAGAAAGTGTGACAAACAAGACATGTTCCTGGATACACAGAGCACCTTCCCAATCTGTACTCACAAGGCTTAAAAAAGGGCTGCCAGCACATACTACAGACAGTATTTTATATTATCTTTACAGTGTAGTCCACAGCATCCATCACCAAGATGCTGATGATGTGCTGAAGGACAGACTTTTATTGTCAGCAGGAGATACCCATCGCAGCTGAAGATTCTGTAATTACTGTTTCTTAACAGAAAATGGAAGATTTATTGTTCACATAATAGTCAATGAAGGTCTTTTCTGGAGTAGAATAGTGGCTTACTTACAGGCCTTCATCTATGTCTCACATTGTATTATACAAGATGAAATAGTTTAATTTTTTCAAGCTGGGATTTTAGGTACTGTGTGGATTGTCCAGCAGTAATTCTAAGGACAGAGGCTACTTGTACTATCTGCTGTGCTCTCCCCCGTCAGCTGGTACAGAGCTACCAGCAGGGACTTTCTCTTCCTACACAGACAGTTTCTGGCTGTATTTCTTTAAGTTATGAAACTACAGGTAGAGAAGGTTTATATTCTGTCATTGGGTAAAGGTCTTCAGCTGAGATCAAAGCAGTTAGCTGTAATTGCAGGGAAAAGGTTGCAAAACAAATCCTAATTTATCAGTAGGGATTTTTCACCACCTTAAAAGTATGTGCCATCTAGAGTAGGCAACAGAGACAGGAAGGCAGGAAAAAATCATCCATCGTTGCAGAAGCTGCCCTCATTCCCTGTTTTGCCATTAGCCATAAGAGGAATCCTAAACACAAGACAAAATACAAGTGCTGTGTATTATGCGTCTCCCTTAAAAGATGTCTTTTAGATGAACACTGCATGCACAGAGTCAAGGATCCCACCACTGCAGTGTTTCTGCCTTCCCTGCATCCTCTTTCTCCCAGCTTCTTGTTAAAGCTCATATTGTTTAATTCCAGCAGAAATTTCAGGAGAAATCACAATTCCAGACGGAGGCAGAAAACGGCAGACAAAGACCACAAGACCAAATGACTCCAAAATGAAAATAGACAAAGGCCAATGGGAAATAAAGAGCATCATTTATGAGTGAGAGTAATTAATCATGAGCAGGAATTGATGGATGAGCAATGGAACCACTGACGCTTGAAGAATTTACACCAAAATTAAAAGTTTGATCTGAATAAGCTGCCCAAGATGCAGCTGAGCCACACTGCATGAATTAACAGGTGGAGCCCATCATCTGCCAGATGGTGAGGTAGGTCTGACTACCCCGAAATCCAGGATTTCTCACAGGGGTAGAGGCTGGAAGCAGAGGATCTGATCCCTCTGATCCCTGTGCTAACCCACACAATGCCAGGCTGCTGCCCAGCCCAGCCCCAAGGAGAAGGTGCCAGAGTAATCCCTCTGCCTGCAGACTTGCACCACCTCACCACTTCAACCCTTCTCAGAAGCTTTAAGACTAATTTAGGTATTACACAAACTTTTGGAACCAGGCTGAATTCCCACTTGTGAATGTACTGTGGGAGTTTGGTCATCACTTAAGCAGTTCTTGAGTGCAGGAGAATAGAAGAATAAATAAACGAGAAAGGGAAAATCCAGCCATCATATAATCAACCACCAGAAACATGCAAGGCAAAAGGGAGGGAATAAAGAACAGTATTCTCCCCTTTTACCTCAGCCTAGCATTAAAAAGACAAGATACATTCCAAACTATAAGCCTCTATGAATGAAAAACTGGCAGAGTCAATAAAATGTGAAGTAAGCCTAATTCATTTTTACTATATGACCTACTTTCAGCCAGTTTTGATTCACATGAGCAGCTAGAGCTTCAAGGTGGTGATTCGGCAAGGTCTGTTCATTAAACTCATTCTTTTCTTTATGGCTTTCAGCTTCAAGGGATAAGAAAACACATTTCTGTCAGAGGCATTCGCCAAAAAGGTTCCCCCGGCACAAATGCAGCAGCAGCCAGGGAAAAAATGGATATGAATGTAAATGCTGCTTCAGAACTGAAAGATGATGGGAATGAAGAAAAATTTAATTGCTGGAGGTGCTCAAACACCCGCTGGGTCCCCTCTGAAGCCCCACAGGATGGGCAGGGATGTTCTGGGGGCAGCAGGGTGATGGTGTCTGCTCCCCAAACATCCCCTTGCTGCAGCCATGACTCAGCTGCCAGCCTCGAGGAGTCCTGCCACCATGCACCCCTCTGTCCCTATGAGGGAACAGTGACTGCTCCCTCTCACAGGCCAGGATGTGACCCCAAGGTGCAGGGCTGGGACCCCGGTGCCACCACCCTGGCAGCAGCAAACCCCCTGGGGCTTCCCAAAAGCTCTCCCTCCTACCCTCTTACACACCGGTGTAAGACCCCTGACAGCTTCCCCTCCACCCCCATCTCTTAAAGAAAAAAAAAAAAAAAAAGAATTTGAAATAATGTGCTGGCTCCTAGCTCTTCATCATCACCGCCAACTAGTCCTGGAGTAACAGAGACTGGATTTAAGATAAAATGCTGCAGAAAGTAATTTTCCATTTTGACTGGAGCATGTTCTCCCCCTGATTCTAAAAGGGCTGTTCATATGCTTGGGCTGAGCATGTAAATAAACACATTAGGAGCAAATATGGATGAGATTGAGCGCTGATTGATTTATCCTTAAATAACCACAGAGGTGATCTGCTCTCCTCACTGCAACACCAACCAAGCTGGGTGCCTCACCTCTACAGAGCCTAGAATTTCCAAAGCTGTGAGGAACTCAACCTAACCAAGAGAAGTCATTTGCTTTGTAAGCAGATCCCTCATTCTGTTCTAAACAATATGTGTTCTGACATCTCCCTGGCTAACCCTGACATCAGGGTGGCTATTCCAGAACAGCATCTCTTATTACCTGCACTGCCTGGGGCAGCCAGGCATCCCAGGGGGCAAGGAAGGATGGATGAACATACAGATCCCTCCACTCCAGTCTTCACTGTCTGCTCAGTCCCAGCTTGAAGTACCTCCTCCATTACAGAAAATTAGCAAGAAATAGTGTTTTGACAAGGGCTGAAAATGCTGTACCAGGACAACACAGCTCTGCAGGCGAGGCTGGAGTGAGCCACCCCTTGCCAAAGTCACCGCAGCAGAGATCAGTTACAGACCCTTCAGAACAATCTGACAAAATAACAGTAATTAGAAAATAAAGAGTTCATTTCAGTGCTCCTCTCGGGCTGCTGGCTGACAGCTTTGCTCCTGCTGGAATGGAGGGCACTGTCACCTCAGCAGCCACTGCCACGAGCTGCTCCCACAAAGGGCACTCCACATTCCTCCAGGAGCAGCCACGCTTCACCTCAGCCAGGGCAGGAAAGGGCATGTGGCTGAGAAAGGGGAGCCTTGGAAGACCTCTCATTAAATGTTTCCACGAGGAGTGAGCACAGCTAGCTGGAACAGCAGCAGCTCATGCTGCAAAGACGTGTTAAAAACAAAGCGAAACCCCAGAAAGGGAACCAAAGCTGAAAAATACAAAAATACTCCACATTCCCCAGACAGGTATTGTGTTATACACAGATTTTACAGTGAAGAGAAAAAATAAAGGAAAAAATGAGTTTTTTTGTTTTGTTTTTCTAGAAGGAAATCATCATTTGAATATTTTGGCTCAGAAGAATTTCCTTCCTTCATCAGCAGAGCAAAGGATCTGTGAGAAAATGTCCTTCCTGCAAAAAGGGGGAAAACAATTTCTGGCTTGAGGCTAAAAAATTAAGCAATAAACCCTCTAAAGCTCAACTGAATAAAATGCCATGAGAGCTTTTAGGCGGAGCTGAGCCTGACCTTAAGCCTGGCCTGGCTAACTGTAGCCTTCTCATGAGATTAAATAAAAATAAAAAATAATGCCTTGTGCCTTGATGGACACACCCTCCTGGCATCAGTCCTGGCTTGCCACCAGTCAGTACATTTGAGACTTACTTCTGTTCACCTTGAAGCAAAACATGCAGCTATACAAATGAGTTTTTCCATATTTTCAATGCAAATGGGGGATTATTCAAAAATAAGTTGATCTCAGCCTCCTAGGAGACATGGAAAGGTCACAGTGCAGGCTGCAGAATATTTTCCCAGCCTTCCTCAGAAATATTTAAACTTACATGATTTCTCTATTTTAAGGCCTTCTCTGAGGCTTCTTCCCTAAAGTCCCAAAAAATAATCAATTAAAACGAAACCGCTCTACAAAAAGAGGACACCTAAGGACAAGCAAGTGTGGGCAGGAAAATAGATTTCGGTACTTCTATGAACTCTGGCAGCAAAGACACGGGCAGATGGAAGCAGCAGCGAGGGAGCTCAGCTCAGCAGAGCATGTGCCCAGCGGGAGGGTGCCCAGGAATGCCACCCAGCCCCGGGCACCTCTCGCTCCAGACACACAATTCCCATTCCTCGATCTCGCTGCAGCGAAGGGCAGAGGCATGGGCTGGCCTGGGCAGCACCCACGGTGCCCATGGTGGGAGACAGTGGGCTGGGAAGGAGAGAGGAGGAGGATGAGGGGATGAGGGGATGTGGGGAGCAGGGCAGCCCTGGGGCCGGGGAGCTGCCAAGGCTGTCAGCAGAGATGCTGCAGGACTGCGCTCGCTTGGCTCGGCACGAGAGCAGAGCTGCCTGTGAGTCACAGCTCTGCACCATTCAGCCCAGCTTCCCTCCCCTCCCAACTGGCTTGAGTATTAGATGTTATTATTATTCCTTTCTCCTTTCTTTGGGTTTCTTGTTTTTTTTTTTTCCTCACTGGCTGTTTCACTGCTCGCCAAAATATCTTCTGCTCAAGGGAGGAAGTGAGAGCGAAAGCTGGGGCTGGTGGGGAGCCTTCCAGCCCCAGGGCCACCGTGGAGGAGCATCTGGGATGTGGACTTTTATTTTCCACTCATTCAATCAGAAACTCCTTGTAGGAGGATTGCTAGTTCACATAAACACTGCAATAACAAAACAGGTTTTCAGTGTTTAGTTCACAACACTAACCTGGGCTCTAAAAACCTCTGATTTTTCCATGAGCTCCTGGCTAATGGGATGTCTCCAACCTTTCCAGTGGGTCCTTTATTTAGACTCAAGTAATTTCTGGCACAGTCTGAAAACATACTTCCTGTCTCCTTTCACCTTAAAAAAATAAAGTAAGATCTATAATAATTAATATTAAACTGAGTTAACAGAGCCAGGAAGACTAAGTGGCAGTCCTGTTGATATCTGTGGGAATGTGCCTGCCCAGAAGTTGATGGGAACAGACCCACAGAGCTGCTCTCCAGGTACCAGAGCTCGGTGCAGATCTTTGGGATATGAGCCCATTTCTGAGGATGGTTATTTAATGAAGATGGGGATGTGCTCCAGCTGGAACACGACGCACCAAGTGATAGCTAACGTGGTCATGGTGCTGGTTGGATGCACAAACATGCCGGGGTTTCAAAGTGCCATGGAGTGTAATTCATCCATGTTCAGGCTTTGAATGGGATCCACCAAATCCCAGGTTATGTGAGGAGTTCACAGGTGGTACCAAAGGTAAGAGTTCATCCTGGACACACCACAGAAAGAGATAAGCTGTTTTTAAGCTGTTTGAGAAGAGGAGATGCCACCCATCTTTGACCAGACAAGGGATACAGCCTGGGCAGGCACACACAAATGCTTTAGGTCCTACCCCCAGACGGAAGGCAGCACCTGAAGTCAGCTGGGTAATTCAATCCTGTCATCCCATTCTAGCTGCTGGCAGAAGGGCTGATGAGTTACCTTCAGGAAAAGTGGTTTGTCCCATTCCAACAGCTAAGCCACAGTCAGACACAGAGATGCCACCAGCAGAGCAGAGTCAGGCCAGGCTCTGCAGAAAGGGCTTTGCTGCTCTGATGAAGCAGCTACAGTTTCCATGGTTAAGTTTTCATTCACAAGCCAAAGCTACCCATACATAAAGCGAACTAAATCAGTTGGAACAGTGAATCCTGTAGCACTACAGTCGCCCTCCTCTGCAGAAAAACTCTGCTATTCACAGAAGCCTTCTGCTCATTGACATCTAAGGTGTGTCTGCATCCTCCATAAGAGACCACAACCGGTGCCAGGCCCTGGGAATGCACAGATTGTGTGTGACGCCACCAAAAACTATCCTGGGTCCAGGTAATCTGTGTCCACAGCTGCCCTCTCACTCAGCTCCCTCTCATCCATTCTTCAAAGTCTCCCCTGATGCTTCTAAAAGTGATCTCGTTCCTACGCCGAGCCAGACAAATCTGTTGTCATCAATTCTGCACTCACACAGGTTTCCTCCTCTGCTGCTGAAGACAGACCAGCTTCTCTGCAGGATCCCAAGGCCTGCAGGGACCACAGCAAATCTGCAGCTACCAAAAGGACCTCCATCCTTTGCACTCTTTGCACCAGCAAGGGCTCTTCAGAGGATGGAGGAGCTGCAAAGCTCATTCCCCCAGCTAGCAGCCTTCCCTGCACTGAGTGTGAACTGAAGATGTGCTGAGACTTGTCTGGTTTTTTCAGCAGCAGCTTTCCCTCAATACCGACCCCAAAGCCAGTTATTCTTTGAGGACTCAAGGTCAGCCAGACCTTGGGAGAGGCAGAGGGTGTCTGCTCTAGGATGGCCTGTGCACACACAGGGCACATTTCTCAGGTGAATGGAGTAACCTGGATCCCTCAGTAACTGACTCAGGCTTACCCAAACATACCCCACAATCCTCACACCCCAACCTCTTTGCTAAATCCACTGTTTCCTGCTTCAGTTGCACTTCTGCTTTTCACCCTGAGTGAATCCCTTTTCTTTCACAGCATTCTCTGCACTTCCATTCCTTTTGCTAAACTCAGCAGTAAATCTGGCAGTAGCCTCTAATGGTGGGCATCAATAAAACAAACCAGCCTAACGAGTCCTTTGTTTGCCAGTCAGACATATATCTGCTTTCTCCCTCTCAGTACCATTTTCCTCTAAGCAGCAGCTCAGCTGAGGGACTCCTGCATCACTGCTGCCAGGTTGACATCATTTAGATGGATGCTGTGGGGCCAGTCACCCCCGAGAGCTGCCTCACTCCTCCATCATTTGGAGGTGCTCATCTATTACAACCATTTCCCTTCACATTTTCCATCACCACTCTAACAAATTATCACCATCCCTACGACATGCACTATATTTGCTACACATTTCTAGGTACCTCTGCTTCAACCAGTTTTATTAGAAGCCTTTGTACCCATTAAGGCCTGAAAGGATGAGTGCCAGTGGCCTTTTGTAGGTTAATCCACAAGAGATCAAGAGAGTGCAAGGCATTCTGTCTATTCAAATTACTCATTTTACAGTATAATAGTATGAGTATTAATATTGTCCATTGAAAAAGTGTGTTAATTAGGAGGCTGGCAGTTTTTTGGACCACTGCCACACAAAATAAGCACTCTAGGGTATGTGACTATTCAAGCCCAGGTCCCAAATTGCCATTTACAACAGTGGCACACTCAGTTCAAGAGCCAAATCACCAAAATAATTAACAAGGGAACAGCCTACAGAGGGTTAATGTTACTTATTTTTCCTCTACTAATTTCAGTTATTCCCCTTCCTAGTAAAACAGTATTTAACCAAACCACAAATAATTTGCATAGCACACACGTGCTGGCTGCTGGGAGGTTTATAAGCAAACAGAACAAATGCCTCATTAATAACTAAGTGCCAAGAAATGCAGAAAGAATTTTGTACCAGACTACAAAAACCAAAGTAGTTTATTCTCCTGAGGCTTGCCTTGGATTAAACACTGTGCTCCTTTGATAAGACTGGTTTGGACACATGAGAAAATGAAGAAGGAAAGGTCCACATATGTACAAGAAGGACACAAACTTGGGAGGTTGTTGTAGTTCAGACACAACTTTTCTATGCAGGTAAAGCTCAGGGAGAGGCCTGGTCACTGGTACATTAACAGCACACAAATGATTTTTAACAGATATGATAACTCCCCTTTCCAGTTTCTGTTTCTATTTTTATCCTACAGCATGGATGTGCTATCTTCACTGTGGTCTGCTGATCTCAAGGCTTATCTTCATTTTCTGCCAGCAAAATGAAAGGTCAGCTACAGACCAGGCACCAGGAAGGCCTCCCAGATGCCTGGGTATTTATGGACCCGATAATCTGGATGTCAGTGAGAATCTTGCCACAGAGGAAGCAAGCAGAACTGCAGACCAGCAGCCCTGGGCACCACTGATCACCACCAGGAAACCAACAATGCTCCCCCAAACGCTTGAGATTTGCAAACACACTCTTTTTTTCCACTCCAAATAATAAATTCCAAATATTTAAGTTTTTGCAAAAACAAGATCTGCACTGAGGAGTCCAATTTGAATTAAAAACCCATTGGTTTTGGTTGGCTGTGGTATTTTACCAAGGTGCCATTTGATCCCTTGGATCTTCCTCCTTCTGCTTCAGGGAAGGTATCTTCCTTTGGGGTCACTTTAAGTTGGAAACACAAACCCAAATTTCCCACCTGGGAAACCACTGCCATACCACAGTTTTAAGTCCTTTTACTCCTCCAGAAGGTTACAGCCAAAACCTATCTTCACAAACTAGGGTTTCTCAGCATTATGGGACTGACAAAACTTAGTGCCATCTTCTTCAACACCTAAAATAGGGAATTTTACCTCATAGTCATCAGTCAGGAGATTCACTTTCTCCTGCAGGACCTTCAGCAAAGCTTCTCAGCCCCATTTATGAAAGCAGAGACTTGAAAACATCTGCCAAGACACAATTACTTCATTTTTAGAAGCTCTTGGTGCCATGTCCTGCAGTGTAAGTCAACAAAAGAATGAGGTCTACCAGCATAGCTGCAGGTCAGGTCCCCTTTTGCCTCAGTGTAAACCGAGGCATCTAAAATTAAAGCAGACTCCTGCAAGTGAGGATGACCAGGGCCTCTGGTTTATGCATTCCCAGCTTGACATATGGGGCTGCAGATGAGATTTTGCATGTGCACATACACACAACGGCTTGGGGTGAGAGAAGGGTTCAAACACAGAATTTCAGGCTCTTGAAGACCATCAGTTGGAAGCAGCTGCAGAAACCTTTGACAATTCCCCAGGTTACTGAGCTCTTTGCTGCTTAAATCTCTTCCTGGCCAGAGCTATTGCTTGTCACCCACCAAAAGCTAATCCTCTTTTTCCTGATTCCATCTCTATCTTCTCTTTTCCCCCTCTCCATAAGAGTGCAAAGCACCTTTAATCTTAATTTCAGATGTACTTTTCATGATGCTGCAGATGTGTTATCTGCCACTGACAGTATTTGCCACCTATTTCTCCTTAAAGGACACTGCTTGACCTTGTCACAGCTTCCATGCCTCCAACTTCAGAGGCTGAGCCTTTTTATTTGAGTGGATCACAAGTAATCACTTTTTTGTATCCATTATTAACAGTGAACCAACTACCCAGAGAGCTTCTGCTTTGTTGGTTTTTTTCCCCCTCCAAATGCAGCATTTTTCCCAGGCAGAGACATACTATGGCAATTCAGACACTGACAACTGTGTAAATCACACCCAGGCAGAAGTTATTGATGACCTCATTCCAGTAAAGCATGAGATGATCAGGCTGCCCCATGGTATTTTGATCATCTGAGAACCCTGAAATTGAAAGTCGCAGGCTCCATTTTGCTTGGAAACCAAACAAAAGGCATTAACTGTGACAAAAGGCACTTGGAACATCTCTTAAATTATCTCATTTCACACCAGCAGTAACAAATACTAATTTTCCTTTATTAACATACTCTCCTTGTCCATAACCGCTCTCATTTCTCTAGTTTTGAATTAAAACGCTTTCAAGTTATTGATCCCTTCTGCTGGAATTCTCTTCTCCTGTTTTTATTAGTGCTTGTACACAGCCTAATTTGAGTGATATGAACAGTGCATCCAACACAAGCACCTCTCTAGCAGACCTGTCTCCCAGGAGTCGACGTGATTAATCTCTCCCGTGCAAGACAAGTCACGTTCCACAGCCCCAGCTCCTCCACACTGCTGCTGTGCTCAGAATGGCACTCTCACATCTGTTATTAAATTATGTAATTACCTTATTTCTTCTCAAGTGCCTTCCCAAAAAGGTTGTAGACACTCAGCAGTGAGGGAAGAAGAAAAGCCAACACGGGGAGGATCTGCTGGAGCTTTCAAGAGCATTTGCTCTTGCCTATCACTGGATCTTTCCCCATGCCAACCCAGCTGTGGGCTCCCTGAGCCCAAGGAATATTCCCTAGCACTGGAATAGTGCTGAAGGCAGTAATTAGCAGAGGCAAAGGTGGCTATGCCAGGAGCTGTATCTCCTCCTGAGGAATGCAGGATGCCCTCACAGCTGGCTGGGGTTTCTTGCACCCTCCCTGGCAGGCACATCCCACTGCCAGGGATGAGCAGGGTCCCACTGCCAGGGGCTCAGCCAGCTGAGGGTGGGGCTCACACACTGCCCCCATTGTTTAAATCCACTGGGGACATGCTAAACACAACACCAGGCACTGTAGCACAGGTTTAGGGCTCTATCTAGAAGAAATAGGGCAGATTTGAGGCAGCAGGATGTAGCCCAAAATTGTGCTCTCTGTGAGCCCTTTGGCTAATCCCCTGTCAGGTGCCCTCTGCAGCTGCTCTGCAGCCCTGTATCAGCTGTGGAACAGCATGGGAAAAGCACCAAATTTCCTTGGCCATGCCAAGTTTTAGCTTCTATGAGCAGATTCAACTAAAAAAGACCCAAACCAAATGAGCACGATTGCCACAAGGGAGAAAAAGGCTGGAGGATGGAGATGGTGCTGTAGTGCTTAATCTGGGTGAGCAAATGTATTCAATGATTCACAGAGCCCAAGGCAGCCAAGGCCAAAGACACAGAAATGGGTTGAGAACCAATCTCTCCCTGGCCCTCCTCAAGCAGAAAGCTCTCCTGGGACTGCACAATCCAGCAAGCAGCAGTGTGCAAATCCATCTGCAATCCAAGGAGTTACCAAGGCAGCCACCATGAAGGAACAATGTGCCCCCACCCCATCCATGGTGGCTTTTAAGGGTTTAACAGTGACAGACCTTGAATCCAGCTGCTCCTGGGGGCTGAACTCCATGGACAGCATCACTGCTGGGGGACAGCCATGCCCTGGAGCACTGCCCAGCTGAGTGACCTCCTGTGTTGCCCTCCAGCCCCCAAATCAGTGTGGATGCTAAAGGCAGGGTACCTGCAAACCACACCATGACTGTCCCAACAGACGCTGGGTTTTGTCAGTTAATAAAACATTAAAAATACTGGAGGAGTTCTTTCAGCAGATGGTCAAGGGGGCAGCTCACTGCTGGGCTGCTGCAGGATTTTCAGCTGATGCTGAGTGTTTTCTGTCTGACCAGGACTCACCCAATGAATGCTGTCCTTCTGTGCCACGGATCAAGACTTTTCTGTATTTTGGGCAGTTTCACAACTACAGCAAACAATGTTTCTGCAGAGTCCCAAAATGTAATCTGACATTGCATTTCAGAAGCCTATTTCTCTAACACAAGATTTCCATCTTCTTTGGCAAACTACTGGCATGCATACACACAATTCACAATTCATCTGGAACAGGCTATTTACAGAAATTCTGCTGAACTGGCTGTCTTTCTATTAGTTATGTAGACAAGAAAAGGTTTGGCCTTGATCCTGGACCTGCTGAATTAAAGTGTGAAAAGGAAAATCTCTGAAGCCCAAGAATGCAAAGGCATTTCCATTGGTGCTGCCCACTTCAACTACAGCCATAACTGCTCCAAAAAAACAAGAGACTAATGGCAAGTCCAGCAGAATTTGCAATTTTTCCTAAGCCCTGATCACTGCTTATATTTAATTTCTACCTCTGGAAAACAGATGCATTTCCAGCCTTTTGTGTTGTCTGTGAGAGCTTCAAACTCTGAAGAGGAAGGTTGGCTGTAAACTTCTGAGTGCTCAGGTTAGGTACTGAATGAGGCATCTCACAGCCATAGAGTCACAAACATCCCTGCAAATATTAGAAACTGGAGCAAAGAAAAAACTCTTCCACTCCAGGGTGCTCCTCCTGCTGATGCTGCTGTGACTCTTGGTGGAACCTCCAACCACACAAATGAAGAAGCCAAACAACCCAGGAGGATCCCACAGCCCCACACTAAATCAGAGATTCACATCAAGAGAAAGCCCACCAGCCCCAACCCAGCACTTAAATTTCTCATTCTTTTGCAGACCTGTAGGTCACTTCAGAGATTCCTGGTTGCATCCCAACACAACCTCTCTGCTAGGAAACCCAAGGTGACACACGAAAAAGAAGCATTTACCAACACTTCTTTAAGAGCACTGCCCTGCTCCAGCAGAGAGCAAAAAAACCCTAGGAAGTCTGAGAATACCAGCAATCACTGGGACATCAGTGCACAGGTCTGCCCAAGGCAGATGACTGTGTAGACACACGGGCTGGGATGCTCCAAGGACAGGTGGCAGTGGCACCTGACAGGACTCTGTGGGCTGGATCACCACAGCTCGTGCTAACAAAGGCTCAGGTTCCCCCACATTCCTCTCCAGCTAATTGCAGCACTTCTGCAGCCCAAACTGACCTCCTTCCCAGCCACCTACACACGAGCTGAGATGGGCTGGAGACAAGGGCATGTGAGGATGGAGCTGGGCTTCTAGCTACACACTTCCTCCTGCACATCTCAACATAAGAATTTAAGACACCTAAAGACACACAAAAAATCTGAAGACTTAAACAAAAAAAAAAAAATTTACACCAATCTGCCATTCTTATGCAAGAAGAGGAAAAAATCCCACAACATTTGGAAGCAGGCTGTGTTTGCTTGGCACTTTCCATCTTTAGGTAATTAGTTTAAAGGGCTTCCCAGGTAAATCTAAGAATAAACTGCAGATTTCAAGAGAGACACCATTCTCTCTGCAGTGAGCCTTCAAAGCATAACCAGGAGAAGCTGCAGAGCTCCAACCAGCTCCCCTTAGGCATCACTGGCCTCCAAGTCCTCAGGGTCAGCCTCAAGCTGCATCAAAATTTGGAGTGACGTAAAAAAATGACAAGCAAGAAACGTCTCTGAAGACAAACATCACAGCATTTGCAAATGCTTCAAATCCACAGCCTGGACCAACGTTTACAGCTCGCTGCTCCTCCCATCCCCTTCTCTAAGCTTTCTAAAAAGTGCCTTCCTAGCTGAGAGTGGCACCTTCAGAGCTGGGAGGAACAAAACACCTCCCAGCTCCAAAACCTACTTTTCAGTGCTTCTCTCGGTTGTTTTCCTCAGCTGACCCAGTAGCAGCTGTCGCACTTGCTCCTCTGGGAATCAGCCTCGCTCCCGGCCTTTTGTTTCCAAAATGCTGGTGCAGGGGCAGCCAGCCTCCCCATCGCCTCAGAGATGGATTTCCAATGCTGGCACCACCCAGCAGCTGCCATCTCTGCCCCCCCAGACCACTCCAGCATTGCTCTTTTTCTGATTATATCAGGAAAAGGGTAAGGACAGGAATGGGAAAGGAAAGATGGGAAAGGAAGAGAGATGAGGCACTCAGCAAAGGTCACTGGAGAAGTCCACAGCAGCAAGGACCTGGCCCCCAGCTTTTTTAAATGTAATATCCAAGTTTACAACAGCAATAACAGCAGGCACCAGCTTCTGCAGAGAGCAAGAAGCTCCTCACCTGTGCCCTGCAGTCCAGGGTTACCATTAGAGGGATATAACCTAACAGCAGATGTAAATTTTTTGTAACCCATCCGATCCTTAACAGCCGCAGCCACACCCGTGTAAAATACTGCTGGTGAGATACTACAGTGAGCAGAGCAATGAGAGCTTCAGCAGACAAGAAGCCACCCCTCCCAAAACAGAGAGTGATGCTTTCACACGCAATAACCCCAACTCTGAAAGCTGATTATTTTTTCTGCATGCCTTCTCCACGTCTCACTTTCAGTGTCCTCTCATAAGATCTGACAGAAGCCAAGTCTGAGTTCCCAGCCCCATTCCCTGGGACAGGAGAATGTGGCACTGGACATGGTGCTTGCTTGCTCCAATTATCTGCAAAGCAGCTGCTTGCCCAGAGCACCTTCTAATGCCCACAAGCCAAGGAGGGGGCTCTCCCTCTGTCCCTGTCCCTGTCTGGCACCCACGCAAACAGCACTGCAAGACCCACCACCAAATTCCCCATGCTTTGCAGCACCACTGACTTTACTTGGCATCTCCAAAAGCAGCTTTTTAAACCCGAAGACATTGTAGATATTTTTTCATCCTGCAAAACTGTGCAGTATTTACAGAATCACAGCATCCAGAAATGCAAGGGAGACTGGACAAATGTCACTCCACAGATGCATCAGTCTGCTCCTGACCTTCACCCTGTCCTTCCTCTTCACAAACTCGGCAGGGAGGGAAAGGGAACAGAGATTTAAAGGGATGCAATACTGGAACATTTTTAATCACCTTTTATAACCTGCATTCTCTAGGACTGAAAAAGCACCTTTCCCTTACATTATTCAGAAAGCAGCAAAGCTAATGTGACATATTGGTGCGTAGGTGTGTGGGGGCTGGTTTCTGGGGGGGGAAGGGAGGGCTGAGGGCTCGCTCTGTGTTTCAGAGAAATGAAGCAGCACAAGATGTACCAGTTGCTCTGGTAACAAAGCTTTTGCCTTTTTTTTTTTTTTTTGTAAGAATGAAGCATCATTTTAAGCGTTTTTCAGTTCAGACTTTCTAGCCTGCATGGCAAAAACAAATCTGCGTTTCAGAAACACACACACTCCATTTGAGTCAGCATGGAAAGGACCTTCTCCTCCAGAGCTACTATAACATCGTGGGGAAGCTGATAAAATTGAGGTCACCCATTTTCTTTTCTGATAAGGCTACAGGAGTTATCACACACCAGTACTCCAGCCTAGCCCTTTCCTGCAACCCAGAAAAAGTTGATAAAAGCCCAGCACCTGTGAGGTGGTGCCTGTGGAAGCAGTGGAGACCCCAGTCCTGGTGAGCATCCCCACCATCCTCTCTGCTAGCACATGGAGCCATCCCAGCAGAAACAATGGCTTAATATTTAATACTGTAATAGGAAAGGATTATAAAGCAGCTTGTAAGTCTCGTAAATCCATTCACACTCACACAGACCATCCCTGACCTTGAAGGTGATGAGTGGCCAGTGTCCACCCACAGGGGTCTGGATGTGAGCGGTGCAGCCAACGCCAAAACCATCCCAGGGGAAGGAAGAGCCTGGGACAGGGCAGGGGGGGCAGACACAAAGGGCTCCCTGCCTCAGTCCCCTGGAGAAGGCTCTCAGAGCAGCACCAAACCACAGGGAAAGCCAGGAAACTTCCAAACCAGAGGGACCAACCCCTCATGTGAAGTGACCGTCAGAGCATGAGGAGGGACGGCTGCACACATTCACACACGTGTGGTTACACTCAGCCTGCCCTGCAGCAAAGGCAACCTCTGAAGAGCTTGAAAACATAAAAAAAGACCTAAAGCTGAGGATACAACACCAGAACCACCAATGCAGCTCAAGTCACACCCAACCTCACAACATCACAGTTCATTTTATAAACATGAAGGTGGGAAAAAAATAAATGCTCACAGTGCACCTTCAAACGCAATAGGTGTCTAGGATTAGAGCTGCTTGTTTAGACTGCTCTGGGGTCTCTGAATTCTTTCAGCAGCCTGTGAACAGGGGCACCAGGTGCCCCTGGTGTGCTCAGGACCAGCACCCAGCACCACAGCCCAGGTGCTGGGACAAGGGCACAGCCTGCTCTGCAGGCACTGGTGTGCACACACTCAGCCCGGCCTCTCAAGCAAGGCACAGCAGTCAGCCTGCAGCAATAAAGGCTGAATATGTAAACTACAGTTAATTCTTTACAGCAACAATCCCCAGGAAATATTAATTGTGTGCAGCATGGTAGCTTCTTCCACACGGATAAAGCAACAGTGATTAATTATCGAGCTATTGACCATCAGCCTTTCAGAAAAGGAGACAATAAACCAACTGATGATTAAAAACAATTACTGTCATTCTTGACCCAGGCTAATTATCTGAACTCCTAATAATGACCCAGGAACCTGTAGAGTTTCTGTTCTCACCAGGGCTGATGCAAAGGCCTGGCACTTGATCAGCAGCAGCCAGACTGAGACAAATGTCAGGCAAGTTCAACACAGCACAGACTCCACTCTATTTTCTCATCTCCCCCCTCAAAAATAAGTTAAAGGAGAAATGAGTCTTTTAAAAGTCTTTCTTTAGGATATTTACCTGGTGGA
Organism: Thryothorus ludovicianus; assembly: GCA_013397245.1. Lineage (NCBI taxonomy): Eukaryota > Metazoa > Chordata > Aves > Passeriformes > Certhiidae > Thryothorus > Thryothorus ludovicianus. Next base: position 448,452 of record VZTB01012677.1, read on the forward strand.
ATGCCTGAGGATGCCAGGAAGAAGGATGCCTCTGTGCATGGAGTGCATAAACAGCACCCAGGAGCACAGGACATGCATTATCCCTCCTTCTCTGGCATCTGCAAACTCCAAGACAACGTTTTCAAACACAGGCTTGTGCCTGGGACATTCCCACAGGTTTGTCTCAGGAACCAAATTGTCCCAGCAGTCCTGCTGCTCCCAGTTCTCCAGCAACAGGTGACCTTGGATTTCAAATATGTTTTTCACTTTCTAATACCCATACACCTCAACATTTCCTAGGTCAAACCTGGGCATTTGCCTCCAGGTGGATCAGCCCTGACTTCTGGCAAATACCAGCTGGGCAATAAGTCCTGACTAAAGACCATGGATGCATTTCTTCAACCTTTTCCCAGGTGTATTGTATCCCAGCCAGACATAGTACACCAAAAAGCAATTGCAAAACGCACATTCTCTTCAAACAGCTGCCTCACTTGGGCTGGTAGAGGACATGGACAGCCTTTGGGCAGCCAGAAAGCTGCAGAGGTGCTCCACCTGCCCTGGGGTGGCTCCCAGGGGTGATTCCCCTGCCCTACCCCACCACATGGGGATGGTGAAGGAGCTCCTTGGAGGGCACAGCTGACACGGGCAGCACGTGGATCCCACACACTCTAAATTAGAGCACAGACTATTGCTGCATAATAGCTTGGTGATTATATGGCATTTACCAGATAATTAAGCAATCAATAGTTATTGTGCAGTTACGGAGGTGCCCACATACTCTATCTTGTACCCTGTAAAATAAAACCTTGCCGAAGCTGTAAATGGAGAGGCACATCCCCAGGGCAGAAGGCAAAGCAGCACTTGGCATTAATGACCACTGTCCTCCTGGCACAGTTGGGAGGAAACATGTGAATATGTAATCTCAATATCAGTTATTTCAATGTAAAATACACAACATGAGAGGTACAAAGGTTACCATCTGATCTATTTCCTGATTTTTTTTTTTCTCACTATTGTGAAGGCTTGCATCAAAATCCTTCTTCGCTGATTCTTCGCTGACACCATCCTTGGGCCACTGTGAATGGCCATGGCAAAGCCCATAAAACCACTGGGGCATTGCTCTGGTTTTCCACTTACCCAGTGCACAGTAAGTAGCCCACTGCCCCACTGCATGTGTCCTCAAGCTTTGCACCCATCTGTTGGACAGGTATTTCTGAGTAGCACAGGGTCCTTTTACTTTGAACTCTTGTATTTACTGGTGCTGGACACCCCACTGGGTGTGGCACTGATCTATCCAGGAAATCTAAGTATTTTAAGGAGTATTTGTTTGCTCTCATGCAGAGTAGAAATAAACAGCAATAATAACACTCTGAACATGAAGGCAAAATTTCCTCACAGTTTAGATAATGCTCTGAAGGGTCTTAGTGAGTTTTGTGCTTAGAGTTGCTTTCAGCCATCAGCTAAAAAACCAGTGAAGCAAAGGCTTAATTCCCCAAGCCCAAGTCATTGTATTCCTGATAGTCACTTCCTTAAATACCCATAACAAAAATAAAATCCAAGGACAGAAAAATTCACTACTGCAACAATGTCTGGCACAGAAGCTAGCAAATTCTCAGTCGTTCATCAAAACCAGCTTACAATCTGTAACATTAGATGCAGGATTATTAGAAAATAAAGAAAAGCTTCCAATTCAATTAGAGAGATAAATCATCACCAGCACAGTCCCTCATTAAAATAAAAATCGAGCTATTCACAAGAGATTGTTAAGCAGCAAAAAGGAATGTTATTTCTCTCTGCCTTTTTCCAAAGCGCAGAGCTTGTGTTTGGGGTTAAAGACCTGAGAGCAGAGCAGGTCACTGCAGCACCCAGGTGTCACTGGGGTATGGCCAGAGCAGGGAAGAACCAAAGGGATATTTTAACCTGCTGTCCTGAGCAAAGAAAGACCTTTACTAGAAAATACAGAGGTCAAACCGAACCAGTTGCCTTTGCCTCGAGCACAAGGCTCAGAGAACAAGGCTCTGACTCACAGAAGCACTGTGAACCACCTGAAAGGGATCTTCAAACCATGACCCAGAAAGTAGGATCAAAGCAGCAGCAGCAGCAGCTGCATCCTGAAGCACACCCTGGCAGTGGGTGCCCTCCTTCTTGGAGCTCTCAAGGTGCACCAGGCTTGGCCAAAAACTCTCCTCCTATGAGCAAGGAGAAGGCATGTGCTGTGGCAGGAGCTCCCCAACCTCTCCAGTGCAGCAGATGCTGAGGCTGCCTCTGTGAATCCCTGCTCTCTGAGAGCCCCTGTTACTGTGGCACTCCCAGACACTTCTCAGGCCCTCAGCCTGCTGGGCTGTGCAATCGTTCAGCTGCCAGAAGAACATAACCATGCCCTTTAGCCCATGGGATCAGTGGGAAGTTTGCACTTTGCACATTTTCCCCCCAGGTCCTGGGCAGGCCAGCTGGTTATCACCAGGTGTGTATCTCCAGCACAAACATGACCATGCAGCAGTGTCAGACATTGCTGCTACATCAGATTTTCTAGGGGAAACATCAAGGCTGCAGCATGCAGACATAAAACATTATCCCCTACCTGGAATAAACATCTCACTTCTGCCTCTTTCCAACAGCAAAGTTGCTTTTATTGCTTCAGGGAGGGACCGGCCGTGAGAAGGGGGGTGATGCTCACCAGGTGACTGCTCCTGGCTGAGAGCACAGAGGTTGGACCTGCAGAGCTCAGGCTGGCAGCCAGCACCAGAACCCAAAAACACAACCAGGGGCACACACAGCCTCTAGGAGGGCAGCAGTGATGCACCTCAGGTAACACAGCACAGAGGGGTGGGTCTGTGCAGGGATTTCACAGATGTGTAGAGGTGACACTCAGGGACATGTTTTAGTGGTGGGCTTGGCAATGCTGGGTTATTGTCTGGACTCGATCTTAAAGACTTTTTCCAAACTAAATGATTCTGTGAACAGTCCTGCCCTGCCTGAGAGAGGTTTGGAAATGGCAGTGGAACAACCATCTAATTACAGAGGACGCTGCTCCTAGGTATGGATCACTTCTAAGGGCTGATTTAGACTGGAGCCAGAAGGTCTGTGTGTCTTGAAAGTTGATCCATTTGTTTTGCTACAAGAGATAAATACAGCAGAGGTATCTGGAGAAAAAGAATCGCAGAGATCTTATTTCCACACTGAGTTTTAGGGTGGGACACCATAAACAGTTATGTATGTTTTATATCAAAGTCTCCTTTTGTTTATAGAGCTTGTGCTACTCCAGGACTTCAGTTTAAGAGAGCTGTGAAATCAGGCTTAGCCTGAGCTCATACCTCAATACTTACTAATTTGGTTTGGACAGCAGTGTTTTCCCCTCCACCCCCGTCACCATCCCGTCTGGCACTGGCACCACGTGAATCACACCGAGGACAATCCAGTTACTCCAGCAAGTTAAAAACAGTTAGAAGGAGGATTTCCCCCTTGTACAGCATGGGGAAAGGGAACACAGAAACCTTCAGCCTACACATGGGGCATTTCTGGGTGGCTTTTTTCCCCTCTGAGGTAACACACAGAAAGAATCGACCCCAGCAAAAGGAAACCTGATCAGCTGAGCCACATAACCAGCAGCACCAGCTTATTTCCCTTTTCTGCTCTCCACAAAAACATGACGCTTTGAAAAGGCCGTTACAGGCACATAGTTTCCATGGATTGTTAGAAATATGAACCAGTTAAAATTAGGTCACCTTCCACCGTTATTTTAGCAGCTGAGAAGAAAAACAGTTCAGAAGGGAGCTCCCGTGGCAGGGAGCACATGGTGGGAAAACAATGAATACCAGAGGAGAAAGCTCCCTGGGATATAACCTTGATAAGAACAGCTTTGGGGTGGGGCAGGTTTTTTTTTGTTTTTGTTATTTTTTAAAAAAATCTGTTTCAGCTCAAAAATTCACACATTTAAAACTCCAGAAGTTCCAGTTCATCTCCGGTTCACTTCAATCCCTTGATCCTTCTCCTGACAGGATTAGTCTACAGCAGCAGGAGGACGGGGGAATCTTGGCTCTCTCTTTAAACACCATTCTCTTCAGCAGGGGCAGCTCGCTGTCTTTTAGAGCATGACAAGCAAGAGCTGTGTCTCCAAAACCACAGAGTAGGAGCACATGAGTATATTCTTTGCTATAGTCAAAATGAAACACGGGCATGACGGGTAAACAGGATCTCTGTGTGCCCACACACGCATGAGTACACGTGTACACAGCACTTGTGCCCACACTTACAAGGAGTTTCTTGGAGAATGAGGCCCAGGGGAGCTACTGACTCCCAGCAGAATCAAAAAAAGTTGGCAAATTCCTCACACAACCATGACAAGAAACATCTCCCCACCACATATAAACACAGATAACCCCAGACTTTGAAACAATTCAATCCTATCCCAAAGGCACAAGAATAGTCCATAAAAAGATCCCACCAAGACGACAGAATCTGGAAATCCCCCAAGCTAAGATGTGTTTGGGACAGGTGATATAATACAGCAGAGGTGGGTATTTTAAATATTCTTGTAAAGAAGCTCATACTTTTCAAATCCTGTTCTCCACAGTCCCTTCACCATTCTCATCTGGATTGCTGCTTCTAGACGTTAAGAAAAATTTAAAGCAATCACGCTGACTGTAACAGGCACTTTAATAAAAACATTTTAATAGTGTTTTTAATCCTGTAGCAGGTTCCTGCCAGTGGAAAGGATGGCAGCCAGCCTGTGTGCAAGCAGAGCACTAGACTGTAGCAAACTCATTTGGCAGCCTATTGCAGCAGTAAACTCAGCTCTTAGAGGAGATCGTGATTTAGCTATTAAAGCACAGATTTCTCACCTCTCCTCATCATCTGATCAATAAAAAGCAACTGGGGGGAAAGGGGGAAAAAATAAAGCAATTCATTTTCTTGTGACAGTTTCAGAACTAATGTGAATTGCTTATTTTAAGAGCTCTGTGTGCTGCACGGTACATGCACACCAAGACCAAAAGGTCAGAGCTCAGCAAGGCTTCTTGTCAGGTTTGCAATGGTCAAAGCCCAGTCAAGGTGATGTGCTGGGATGCTCCATGTCCAACACACAGCCAAGGCAAACAGGATCACTTCAGCTGGAACTCTTACCTTATAGACCTGCCCGTAGGTACCATTGCCAACGAGCTCTACCAGTTCAAAGATTCCTGCAGGATCCTAGGAGGAAAGAAAAAGAATATTAAATAAAGAGTATTTATAGCCTTCTGAAAAAATAAACGTTTGATGAAGACCAACATTTCTCTGACAAGGGTTTTGAGTGGTTTAAGGTTTTCAGGCAGACCAGAGATGGGAATCACAGGGACAAAGAGCAGAATTGTGGCACTGTCCAGGTGAGAGCCCTGGGTGGGCAGCCCCAGCACTCTGGGCAGCACAGACCTGCCCTGTGCCCACCTCCATCTCCCTGGGCTGGGAGATGCCAGGCAGGTGCCTGTGAGTGAGCACCCATCCATCCAACTCATCTGCTCCATGTATGAACACTCAGTATACACCTTAAATGCAACAGCAAACATTTGTTATTTTCTTATGCACCAGCTTTGGAATAAAACAAGCTAATTGGCAGGATGCTATTCTGGGGCTCAAAGCAGGGGTTTCCAGGTCTGTTCCTGAGGTCAGCAGCATTAGTGCTACTCGGTCTAAAGGCCATTTTTGGTTTGGTACATCCTGGCTGGTGACATCCCAGTTGGTCAGCTGGATGTCAGCTGCAGATCCAAAGCAATGTAATGAGGACACAATACCTTGTAAAGGTGACAACAAAGCACAAAACCCTGTCCCCAGACCCCCCTGCACTTGGCATGTGCCCAGCCATGAGAAGTGCAGTCGCACACACACGTGCAACCACCAGCACAGTCCAAAGACAATATGAGCAATGAGGTACAAGGGATGGTGGGGAAAGGAAAGGGGAAAGGAAGAAAGAAAGAATAATCAGTGCTGTTATTTTCTCCTCTTGGTGGGTTTTCCCCTTCCAGAAGCTTTATTTATACTCTCCTGCTCCTCCTCCCTTTCCTGTACTCATCACTCCAGCTCTGGAGAGCACAATCCCCCTGGAAGCTGGTGGATGTGGAGGCATCCTGACATCCCTGGGGTCTGTGTGTCCCTGAGCCCACCCACCCAAGGGGTGACTTGACCCCCACACTACCACCCATCCTCATCCTCCCTGCTGAGTTTAGGGTCAGTTGAGCTCCTGGATGACTTAGCATCCAGCTGTGACCCCAGGGGATGCAGACAGGTCAGTTATCAGCTCCAGCAGGCCAAGGAGGATCAGCCAGCAGTGCTCCTGAGGAGAGAGGAGATGGACACCCACCACCCTGTCACAGACACAGAGGTTTCATTCATTACAAAGATGCCTCTGGGTCCAAAAGTCAAACACTGGATCTTTGTGAGAGGCTGAGAAGCAAGGTTCATCCAGTAATAGTGACACAAAAGTAAATTAATCTGAGTCCTGACGTGGCTGGGGCGGGAGCACGTGCCCTGGAGCGGCCAGGGTTTGGCACAGCTCTGTGACAGGGTGACAGCAACCCCTCTGATCATTCAGAAATGCCTCATCCCCTTCTGCCTGTCCCTCCATCATGCACCAGCAGCTTCCTCAGGCTGCCCAGGAAGCCTTGGGCTGCTTCAGTGGCACAATCTGCAGCAAAGGGCAGGGAAGTTGTGCTGGAGGAGGCTCAGAGACCAGCAAGGACACTTCTGCCCTGGTGCAAACCTTCATCAGACACTTGGGCCGGACACAGGTGAAGCTGCAGCACAACAGGTTTCCAGCCTGCAGCATCTCAGCTGGGTGTGGATAGCCTGTGGGTTTTGCTGCTTTGCTACCAGGCAGGGAAATGCCAGGAATGGATGGGAAAGGGAACTGACACTGGGTTTCCACACTGGGTGAGGAGGCGGGGAAAGGGAAACATGGCAGCAGCTGCTGTTTATTTTTTGAGTTTCTTTCCTAAGGGTTGTTCTCTGCAGCGCTGAAACAACACTGAAAGAGGCTTTTCCAGTGCTACAAGTATATCTATTTTTGAATATTCACTAGGAGATTAAGGCAGAAGAAAGCCGTGCCTAGGGCATATGCTTAGGAGGCTTGGAGAAACATCCAGGGATGCAGCTGGCCATTTCTGATAAAAAGAACTCCTTTTTGCAATATGTTTTCCAATCTCTTCCTACAAATCCTCAAACTAAAGAGCACCCCATTCCACCATCCCAGGCTCACTGCTCTGACGTGTGCAAACATCTCATTTGTGGCTCCAACAGGTTTGCCTGAGTCCATCCATCACTTGTTTGTGATGCCAGTCCCACACCTGCCTGTGCTGTCGCTGTGCCCAGGGCAGCTTTGTTCCAGCCAGGGGTAGCTCTGTGCCAGGAGGGCTTTCCCCCACTGCTCCCATCACCCACCCCTTCCACTCCAGCTCCCACCAGCCAGGCAGCTCCTCTGCTGCAGTGTCCCCTTTCTATCCTGTTTTCTCCCTGCATTTTTCCAGAAGCATTGCCAAGGTAACTGGGCATCTCTCAGCACAGCCAGGAGTGACACTGCTCCCCGGACTGATGCCACAGGCAGCTCCAGCTCAGCACAGCCAACACACTGAGGGCACCAGCACTGTCAGGGAGCACGGGGAGCTGGATCTCTCCTCCCAGACATACTGCCCTCATCCCATGCAGCAGGCAGTCAAAGGGAAAAGCTTCTCCCCAAGAGCCACTATTAGAACCCATGAATAATATGCAATTAATGGCTTTTCCAGAATACACGCAGCAAAGGATGGTGCAGGCAAGGAAAAAAAACCCTGCTTCCCACTGGCCTGCCCTGGACCGATTCATACACAGAAAAGAGATTTGCATCTTAATGGCTGCTGGGGAATAGGCTGTCCCTGGCACCAGGGGCACACCCTGCACATCCCACAAAGCCCCTGCTGAGATGGATGCTCCAGGAGGGTACCAGAGAGCAGCGACAGCAGCTCGGGCAGGCTGGAGTGGCAGCGAGGGAGGAAAATAGAGGCACATAGCATGGGTGATGTTAGGCAGGGAAAAAAGAAATCCACCCTGCAGAGCCCCAACCAGGACCAATCCAGGCCAAGCAGGGAATAATCTCAGACCAAATATAGCCTGTGCTGCAGAATCAGGGCTCACTTGGCTGGGGGTGGCTGCAAAGCCCATCCCACACGGCTGCTTCCAGCCTGGCACCTGCCTCCTTCTGCTGATGCCCTCTCCTCGATCCAGGAAGGACACACAGGTGGATAAGGCTGCTGCAGCCCACTCTTCCCACACCCCAGAACGCCTTCACAAGAACTACTGTACCTCTTGTGACTGAAAACATCTGCACTGAGTAACAAGCCCACAAATAAAAGGAAAAAATGAGGCGAGCTGTTAGTTTAGGCAAAGAAGGTTCATTGTTTAAAACAGGGCGGGAGACAGACAGCATTTAAGACAAACCCAAGAATAATCTTCAGCTCTGTTAGCTTCACTTTAACTGGAAAAGGATTTGTACAGCTCTAGTAGCACCAGGACTTTGTCAAGATCCTTTAAATTAAGGTAGTGTCCCTCCCTCCCTGCTACTGCTACTCAGAATCTGTCCCAGAAGACACAGGAGCAAACTCAGGCTCCCCATAAAGTAACAAAACACTCAATAGGACTTTTCAGCTGCCCATGGGATGGGAAATGTTTCACAGATTAGCACCTTCAGCAAGGCTTGTGCAGACCCAGTGTTCCTCTAGGCAGAGATGGGTTAGGACCTAATTGTGCCAGGATATGACCATGCTGTCAGGACAGGCTCAAATTCAAGTGGGTAATTGTTATGTTTCTACTAAGCTCTCAAGATTATCAGTGGTGCTAATGTTTCAGTGGCTAAAACCAGCCCGAGACACAAAAAAACGCAGAGGCACCATCCTGTCCAGCAATATCAGGGGTAGGGGAAAAAAAAGTCCACTTTATTTCAATAAACAGAGTATTTGAAACTGGTGCATTATCAGAAAAGAGACTCCTGTGTGTGGATGATAAAGCAGGATAGATTCAAATTTCAGTAACAAAACAGGCCTCCCTTTAGAAGACTTATCAGCGTGGAGCACACAGTGGGGCTCATGGGTTCCTGGTTAAAATTGCTCCCTCCCTTCTGCCTAACCCAGACCCCACAGAGCTAAAGCTGAAAGATGTCTTTGCCCACACCATGTGTCTCAACAAATCCAAGGCACAAAAGAGACATTTTGCTTGAGGAGACTATTCAGAAATATCCACACCCAGGGCTGAGCCACCTAAGGGCCAAGGGCTGCAGGTGTGTATCAGTGCTGGCTATGGTGAACACTGAGTGAGCAGAACACAAGTCAGCCATCTTCAAATACCACCATGCAGGTGTCCATAAACATGGGAAATATTTATACACAGCCTGTACACCAAATCTGCTTGTTTTCCTTGAAGGAGACTCATTTTTCTCCCTTCTAGCCCACACAAAAGGGATGTAACAGGAAGGGTTACATGAGGAGACAGTGGAAAGATGCTCAGGAAAGGGAAACCCAGAGGCACACCAATTAAAGCACGATTGCTGTGGATGCACAGGAGGGCAAATCAGAGATTGGAGCCTCTGTAATCACTGGGCACTTAGTCCCCCAATTCTAGCAGCTAATGACAACTTCCAGCCAAAAATCATGGAGCTACCCAGTCATTAAGCAAATGTTCCAACCCTAGAGAAGGAAAGAGCACTGTGTAACCGGAGGCAGCACAGTTACGGGTCAGTAACAGAGGAGTGTCCCCAGGCACCAATCAGCTAAAGCAGCTCTGTGGCATCAGATGAGTTTTTTTAATCTCCACCAAGATATAAAGCATGTGCAACTAATGCTCTCAAGCATCAGGATATTATGAGCCTCTGCCTCACATCACCATAATAAAACAGCCTCAACAGGAGATCCCACAAAAACCAAGGCAGGCTTACAAAGCCATTTACTCATCCTCAACACGAGACCCAGGGAGCTCTGTCTGTGTGCAGGTGTCTCTGCCTAGACAAGTCCTGGCAGTCACAAGGAGAAATTTTGGCACTGGAAAGCACCAGAGGGTCATTCTTCCCAAGAAGCTGGCTCTTGTATACTAATGGCAATGCCATGGCACCCAGAGAGCCCAGGAAAGCCACAGTCCCACCTGGAATCACACAGCTTGGCATGGCAGCACTGTCAACCCTAGTGGTTGTCTTGAGGTGTCAACTGTCTGGAGAAAGTTCACTCTTCCAACCCTACCAAGATCCAATGAGAAGTGAAAAATCAGAATGTGAGAAAGGTCTTGCAAGGAATGCAAGAGAGACAGAAAAGCTTTTCAGACGTAGAGTTCAATAGGCAAAACAGCCATCAGGGTAACATTTCTGATTATGCAAAGCATCACTGCAAGGAATGAGTACAAGGATAAAGCCTTTAGTTCTCATACTGTACAGCTGCCCAGATTTAATTTCCCCAAGGCCAAATGCTCGGGCTGGGCCATGCTCTGTGAAGCCACCTCTCATGCTAGCAGAACCTCTAGAAGCTCCATAAACAGCCATAAATATCCCAGGCATCAGGACCCGAGTAACCTCAGGCTCTACAAAGTCCCCTGCTATTCCTTCTGAAGGGGTATCAGTTCTCTCTTTTTGCAACACTTTCTGCACTGGCTTCTACAGCAGGAATTGAAGCACTTGTGCAATTTAACAAAACAAGGTCTGGATCACCTTGGGGAAGTTACCCCAAATGACACACGATTCAGAGAGAAATAGAGGGGTTTGAAGAGCACTTGAAGACACAGCTGCTTTTTAGTTACCAGCTGGCTGTCTCCATCTCCAAGGCACTTCTAGTTAACAGCTCTGTGAGTAATATGAAGATGGACTGTACAAGCCAGGAGAGGATTGTTAATATAGCTGCAGACAGCAGCAAACAAAGTAGGAAGGCAGAGGCCAAGGCAACAAAATACTGATTGAGTCACTGGGAACTTTATAAAAGAGAGGTTGGGGACACGACTTTTTCAAGTTACAACTGCACAGACACAGCCCTAAGCCTGCCCATTAATTAAAGCAGAACAAAAAAAAAAAAATCTCAAAAGGCTGCACAGGTATTTTTGAGATAAAAGCCAAGCAATGAAGCAGAACCATGCTGGACTTCTGGAAGTTACTCAGCCCTCACAGGGATTGTTTAATCTCACGCCTTCTCCTGCTAGCTTTGGTACCTTCCCCTCCTTCGCCCACCCATCCAGAGACTCACAAAACAAGCTATCATCAATGCCATCTACCACTGCACCTCCTGCCTACTCAAGCAATACAAGCTGCTCTACTTGGAAGAGCAATAATGAACTCCCCAAGGGCTTTGTTTTCATTTTGAAGAAGCAGTTTGTCCTCCCTCACCCCCAAACACCCAGCTCCGTAACTTAAAAGAAGATGTTAGTCAAGAAACAGCATTACTACGCAGTGTAAGAAAAACTGCTCTCAAGGCTAAGTTATTAACAGAAGAAAAATTTCTCACCTGGATAGCTGAGAAGCCTGTTTACAAATCTATTTGAACCACTCCTCTGCAGCTTGTCACCAGGAGATGCTCTTCCAGGACCTGAGAGCCACATCTGTGCTCTGTCCATTCCTCCTTCCTAAACCATAAAATTCACTTTCCCAGCTCTCCAACACTCTCCTCCTCAGCTTCTCACTGCAAGAAAGCTCCAGCCACCATGTGAGCGTCTCTTTCCTTTCCAGAATGTTAAGACCCTGCCAATAGCTGGCAGCAGCAAAATTAAATAAGGACTAATCACCACACTGGGCTTTTCAGTCAATAAAACTGTATTACTTCTTCAACTATTACCTGTTCAATTTAGGATGTAAGTGTGGATTTGTAGCCCCCAGCCAGCAAAGGAACAGCCAGCATCAGTGCTAAGGGAAGAAAAATACAAAATCTCCTGTGCACATACACAGCTCATTCCCACTTGGTTCTACACAGGCCAAGCCACTGAAGCTGCAACAAACTGAGTATTCCAGATTTCCTGCTCACAGACTCAAACTTGCATGCACAAAATTAGAGTTCTTCTGACCTAGTTTCTCCTTTCTAGCATGTCAAAAGAAAAAGCAGCCATTCTGTACCCTCTCCACAAATATGAAATGTGGGAGCTCCAAGCCTGTAAGGCACACACATACTGACCTGGATAAAAATGGTTTTTTCCAACCAAAATGATGCAGTTTCAGCACTGCAAATGGTGGGTCCAACAGACCAAGGTGCACTAGTGATACCAGGAGAGGACAACAATGACATATAGGAAATTAACCTTCCTCCAATGTTGTCTGTCTGAACAGTCCAGACCAAGGAAAAGCCACCCACAAGCTACACATACTCATTAATCAAAACAAGAAGGGTCCAAGCCTCCTTCCCACTCTTTCAAAAGCATGGCTAGCAACGTGGTGAGTCCATCTCTCCTGGTGTCATTCAAGCAAAAGGCAGCGAGTTTTGACTTGAGGCTAATGAAAATGAACACGTGGACTCCGTGAGTCTCAGCATGTTAAGAAAATGCTGAGATATTCATTAACCTTCAAGAAAACACAACTGTACTTATTCTTCATTTGAAGTCAGTTTCCCTCCAAAGCAGCCATTCCTCTCACCCCTTCAAAGCTCTACAGCACACGCCACAGATCACCAGGACAGACTCCATGAATTGTTTGCAGCTGTATGACAAGCCCACCTTCCAGTTCACAGAAGATTGTTCTTCTAGAAGAGCCAGAAGCCAATCAGCCCACAAGCATCAGCAAAAGCACAACAGTGCTAAGTGAACCCCAAGGTTTTCAATGCCTTGCTAGATGAATGCAGCCTCAGTGCCATCAACCCCTTCAACATATGCCTAATTCAAGCACACAACTTCAACAGGGCAATATATAAAAGGCTTGGCTGAGCTCAGTGACTCTAAAAAGCTGCAGTGCCAATTATAAATCACATCTATAGCCCCCAGAAGATCTAAAGTCACTGCCAGTATTGTACCACATTTCTTCAGATGCAGACATCAATTAGAGCACAGCAGCTGGACACTCTCCTCACTAGAAGTCATTTGTGTAGTTTCAGACCAAGAAGATATTATTCCTAAATGTTTAGACCTCATCTCTCTGAGAAGCAGTGAGTTTCAACCTTGGCCTGCAAACATTTGCATCAAGCTGAAATCGTTACCTACCACTATACACTGTCAAAGGTTTATGGGGTCTCAGAGGAGTTGGTTTAATTACTTACCAAGGCAGCTGTTTTGGGAACTACAGACTCATAACATCCCACTCCTGGAGATGCACTGTGTAGAGCACAGCTGCTGCCAAGCTCATACCAAGAGCACCCTCTCCCTTGCAGGCCAACATTCAGTCCCCAGCAGCAGGTCACATCTTTGTGTGTCTGCAGGGGTGACAGAAGCCTGTCTGCACCCTCCTGAGGCACTGCTGGACTCTCCAACTTCTGCAGCTCTCACAGGAGGTGCTGGGGTCACGATCTGGGATCACCTTTGCCAAGAAATGACAGCTTTGCTCCCTCCTTGCAGTGAGAGCTGTGATCAGAGGGATGGCTTACAACACGAGAATGCCTCGGTCCCAGATGCATTTTGGAGCAAGAAAAGAAAAGCAATCTTAAAACCTTTTGCTTTTTTAAACTAGGATGATTCTGTACCTCTTATGTCTATTTTTCAGTTGTGACTGTGGGCTGAGCTGACCAGAAAAATTGTTAGGGATGAAAGGGTTGTAGTATCAACAACCNTTGTACGTCTTATGTCTATTTTTCAGTTATGGTTGTGGGCTGAGCTGACCAGAAAGGGTTGTAGTATCAACAACCCCCAGACTACAGCCTTCAACAGCAGGGATCTGTGCAACAACCAACACACAGCCAGGCATGCATTCCAGAAATCCCTGAATCCCAGATTAAAGCAGGTGCCATTACTTCTCAGTATTTTTTTGTCCCTGTACACACGTCTGGAGAAACACCACCTCCCTGCTGGATTCAGTCGAGAGTTTCTCACATCAGCCCAGTTTTCACAGATCATCTGGAGATGGAGTTATCTGCTGGTTTTGTGCTTTTCAAAGAGTTTACCCACAGCCTGTCACTTGTCATCAACTCCTCACACTTGGCTCTACAAGGGCTGGTTAGCAAGAAAGGCAGATGATTCTCCTGTGGCAGCAGTTTCAAGAAAGGACAATATGGGGAGCAGATCACTTTGAATTACTGAGCAGAACTCTGAAGGATAGACTAGAACAAAAACAAACTCCACATCTATACCAACAAGCTGCCAAAACCCTGTACTATAAACTCACTTTTACATTGAATTGTCTTGACAAATCAGCAAAATAATTTACAAGACTATCAAACATATGTTAATTTGCTTGCTTCAATTTAGAAATACATGTCTCACCCAAGAGTTAACAGGTTGTGGAGAAGGGGAAAGGAAGGCTTCTCACCTTTTTCCCTACATTTCACAGGCTGTCTCCAGTAACGCCAGACCCAGCAGGAAATCTAAAAGGTTGGTTATGACAGGCACTCAAACTGGGTGGAAAACAAGGTCCCACAGCAAGAAACAAGTTCCTGCCTGATCCATGCCAAAACACAGCCTAAAATCAGGGCTGATCCACAGCTGCTGAAGTGATTGGCAAGAATTTTTTTTGCCAGGGTGTGAAGTATTTCCCACAGCAAGTGTTCTGTATTTCTTGGTGGCTTCCTACATTATGAAATGCTCTCAGAAATTCACATGCTTTTTATTTCAAACCCCAATGCCCCCAGTTACTGAACTTGGGGGGGGCACACAGATTATTTCATTTATTTCATTTGATATCTGCATTGCAACAGCCCTTTGGATGAGACAAAATGGAGGGTCCTTTCTCCCAGACACCCAAGAAAAATGTGCAGGTTTTGCTTTGCAAGTCATCTCAATGTCCTATAGATCCAACCATCACATTTTGCTTTACAGGACCCATCGTGCTGCCTGTCAAATTAGAGCCCTGTGACACCTCCCTGCCTTGGGAGCTCTCTGCTAGCTCTGGTCTGTGGAACCAGCTGTGACATTACATGGCTTTTTGCAGAGCTTCACAATTTTTTATTAGTTCACACAAGCAGGCTGTAAACATTAATATAAACACATACACAGCAAGCCCTGCAAGACCACAGGGACCAGCCTGCTGAAAACCAGTACAAGACAGGAAAACAAAGCAGGTGGGGAAGCCCATAATAATTGGAATTTCAACTGAAAAATCAGACCAAACCCTCCTAGAGGCACAGGGTGCCAGAATCCACCAGCCACTCATCTCAGCCCTGCCCACAGCCCTTCCCCATACTCAGGAATGGGGTCAGCTCTTCAGGTCCACCTCCTCCAACCCAAGAGAGACACTGCACATCCCCATGAGGACCTGGCCCACAGTCATAAGATGAGAGATTTATCGTTGAGTGTTTAAGGATCTGAAAAGGGGATGAGAAACATTAGTAACTGCTTCTAAATTAATTGCCGTTATTGTTATTTGATTTGCTAAACTCTCTGGGGCTAGATTTTATTCTAGAAAACTATGAACATATCAGATTAATCAACTTAAAATAAATGGTCTTGATTTATTTATTTCTGCTGTATCTACTTCTCTTTAAGCTTGGCAACTCACTGCATTCTTTCCATCCTGTGAAAGAAAAAGAACAGGGGTTTTGCTTTATTATTATTTTAAAGGAACCTCTATGAAGCTTAGCAGCTCTAGGAGTTTAAATCATGGCAAAACTATGTTGTGAAAGAGGACAAGTGCAAGGCTGGAGCTCATTTCCACACTCTGCAGGCACCAGCTTTGCACTGGGAGCCCACCAGCAGAGTCACACCACACAGTCCAAGCAAATCAGATCTATTCTCCAATAATTTAGGCATCCAAAGAGTTTAAAGACACCCTACCCGGATTCAACAGGGGCTATCCCAGTGTGAGACACACTTCTTGCAGAAGTCTTGCTAGCAAAGGAAGAAGTTTAATCTCCTCTAGTCAGATTTCACTGTTTCTGAATCCTCTGGAAGTTGGGTCAGCATCCTTCCTCTCCTCCTAATCCCCTGCCCTCAGCTTTAGCAATGCAGCAATGCCTCTGCCAGCAAACTAAAAAGAAAAGCCCTCACATATATTATGCTGAAGAATATTAATCCTGTGTTCCACAGAATATTAAGTGGATTACATCTACAGCCTCCAAGGAGAAAAACGTTATTTCCATGTATCTTGTACTTTTATTCACCCCTATTAGTTTTTCCTACTAGCCTAACGTTAGTCATGACAATTTCCCATTAATTAGTGCAGAGCTCAACTGGCTCGACAGACCAAGCAGTGAGAGCAAGAGTGGGACTTCTCCATGGCCACGAGGCAGATCAGACCACTGTGGCACACCCACCCATGGAGACTGAGGTGAAGAACAAAGCCAGCTTTGGGTTACCTTGGATGATTTCCTGGTGGGACCACCCTTGAACACCAACATCACTTTGTAAAGGTAACAGAATAGAAAACTGCTGACATCGTTTGAGACGTGCCCTTGAATGAGGCACAGCAAACACGGAGAGATGGATGTTTCTGGCCTCTAGGGAATTGTGGAGGGGGGGGAAGGACTCAACAAAAGCCTGAGGATCCTGTTCTCACACCCAGGAAGGAGCCCTGACCCCAGGCTGAAGGGGAACACCACCTCCCAAGGGTGAATCCACCTGGGTGCTTCCCACCCATGGAGACTGCAGCAGCACCAACACCCTCCTCAGCACAGAACTCCAGCCCTCTGCTCCCTCTAGAACCATTCAAACCATTGCAAAGTGCCACCAGCTGACTTTACTAGAGTTTTACACTTCCTTTGCAGAGGTGTTAATGACTCTGAAAAAGCACAAGACTGGGATAAGCAGCTGTAATACCATTTAACTGCTTACAATTAGGAGAAACAAGAGAGCCTGCAAGGGCCAGACTCTCAGAGGGAGAGGAGTGTAAATTACTCAGCACGGAGTAAGATCAAAGTCACTCCAAGAAGATGCAACCCACTGACAGTGATGCAAAGTCAGCCCAAGCTTTAGTGGATATTTCACAAGCAGGCTGAAGAGTTTAAAAGGCCAAACGGGGTGCTCTAATGATGCTGCACAAAGTAAGGAAGGAAAGGAAATCTCAGGATACATGTTTTGGTCTAGACATAATACATGACCAAGAACTCAGCTTCGGCTTGATGCATGGAGACATTCACACTTTCTACTGACATCTTGTTGGTCTGTGCAGGGAAGAGAAACACAACAACTCAGCTGCAATTCCCAGGCTCCATCCTCTTTTTTATAGTTCCTAGAGTAATTTCAATTCTACACAATAAACAGCAGAACAGATAAGAAAAGCCTTATCGGATGAAGTAGCTTACAGCTTCCCACATGGGCAAGACAGAGAGCTAATGGCTACAGAAGCAGATAAGGGAGCTCATAACCAGAAATCAAATCCACGTGTTTCAGCAACAACACACCACCACAGAAAGCAAAATAAACACAAACTCTGCCGGGTCACCCTAAATCCTCAGAAAGCATCACTTCATCCCTCCTTGCAGACCCAGCTGGCCCATCACAGTCTCTCCTGGTCAGAAGGGAGGGGAGATGCTGCAGTTTCACTGTAAGCCAAATGCAGCATTGCTCAGCTGAGCTCTGCTCAACCTTACAGCCCCAGGCTACAGCAAGGAACACAAACTACAACACCGAGATGCTTTTGCAGTCCTTTCCTTCTCTGAAGACCTGTGTTGAAAAGGAATATTCATTATGCAGGGAAACCAATTCAACTATCAGATTTCTCAGACTGCAAGTGATGTAAAGCATCTGGATGGACTTTTTGTTCAAGGTGACACCAGGTACTATGCAACTACGACCCCTTTAGTATCTATCCCAAAGCCCAAACTCCAGTGCCATATCTCATCACTGCCAGAGACCCAGATTGTTCTGTAATATCCAAACTCATGGCAAGCTGCTGGCAGTACAGTTGCACCCTGGATTCCCCGTATCACTTACTCTAAACCAGAGCACAGAATGTGATCCTCACCACTGAGCTGCTCCAACAGCTCTAACCTGTTGAGTATTATCTCTTCATCTGATTCATCTCCTGAAAATTGACGCCTGCAAGTTATTTCCCTTCCCTCATGTCCCAGACATCACTCTGTGTTGGCAAGTATGCAAGAAAAGCATTTATTCAAAGGAATTTGCTCATCCAGACTCGCAGACACTAAAACCACAGGTTATCTAATCTTAGGAGAGCATAGTCTAATGGCTACAACACAGAATGAGAGGCCAAAGGGTCTGACTTCTACTCTGAGCCCTGCCAGGGCTGCATGGCTTGTAAGTGAATCTAAGGAAGATGTTTGACCACTCCTCACCTTGATTTCCCCTGCTATGACTCTCCTAGCATTGCTTTACTCACAGGGGATCTTATCTATAAAGTCCTCATTAGCATGTGAAAAGAGTTATGGATCTCTGGATGTGTACACAAGGAAAAGTCTGAAGGAGTGGAGAAGCAGCACTGGCCAGGGAGCCTGGAGGCACATCCTCTTCAGTGTGCTCAGCACACTCCACATCTGTGCTTAGAGAAACATTTGAACCCTTTCCCCATACAGGGAAGGCAAAAAACAGTAATTTCCTTTTCCTTGAGAAAGCTCGGAGGAAAGATTAAATTCTGCATCTTTTAAATTAAGGAAATCATTCAAGACTCTCCCAACAATATCAAGAGACTCCACCAGCCCTGGAGAGTCACCTGCAAAACCACCTCACAGGCAACCCCCCACAGAACAGGACAACCCTCCCTGTCCCACCTTTTCTCTGGATGCCACTGAGTGGCAGAACTGGACTGATCAGGAGGAAAACTAGAGGTCTGCTCTCAGTGTTCTGCCAAATCTGGATGTGGAGGTGGGGAAAATCCTGATCTGGCACAGGTGAAACCAGAGCTGCACTGGCAGGGTCTCACAGCACAGCTCCTGCTCGGGGCCAGGAAAGGCTTCTCCTGGCATTAAACTCCCACTTGAGTAACAACTGAGTATCAACAAACAAGCTAGGATTTCAGCTCTTTTGGGAAGGAAATAGAGTTATCCCACTGGACCTGCTCCCATCTTTCCCAGCTGCCTCAGTTAACCTTGGAGGCAGATCACACCAACCACACCAGTGCCAGAAACAGCAGAGCAGCAGCTGGAACTGCTTCAGTAGAGCAAGACCTGTGCCCCTAAGATTGGTCCATGAACCTCCTGCTTTCTCCCAAGTGGCAAAAGACAGTGCAGTGGAGGATAGAAGATATGTCCACTTTGGTCTAGCCATATGGAACTGAAAGGTCTCAGAGGAGCAGCTGGCTAAAGAACTTGAAGAAAAAACAAAAAAGGCTCAGCTCTTTTTAAGAGGAAAATGTCCCATTGTTCCATAATTAATGGGAAGCAGAAGAGGTTTTATGGACTCATTGAGAAATGAGGGTGAGCATTAGAAAGCACTTTTCAGTATTTCATGATCACAAGGTGAGCTGCTTGCATAATACTGACAAAGAACATGAATGCTGATATCACAAGGCAGTTATGAAACTTGGGCTTTAAATACTGAATAACAATAACTCGGTAATTAAGTCTCATAAGTAATTTTTTTCTTCCTTTTTTTTTTTCCCCTTAACTGCTAAGAAGACACTGCAACCTTCAGCTGAGGTGTGACTGTCCTCTCTGGCAAGGTTTACCCACGATGGATGTCCTCTGCTCCCACCACCCCACAGCACCAAGGAGCCATCCCACCCCAGAGCCCCAGTGCCAGTCACATCCTTTCTTCAGGCCTCCCACTCCTTCAGGAGAGGCTCCAAGATCTCAGCAAGGGACAGGCTGTGAACTTGTGAGGAACAGGAGGATGAGGGAATAAACCTGAATAACTGCATTCTGCCAGTTAGCTGCTAAACTTCAGTCCTCCTCATCATGTTTTTTGACATGAGTACACATTCTTGTGAGTTACCCCAATGTGACCAGGACATGCAGTCTCTTGAACAAGACACACAATATAGAGCAGCAAAATGTCATGAAAATCAAGGGCAAAAGAACACAGAAGACAGCCCCTCCCCCTAACTCCACTTCTATTTTTAGGCAGCCATATTAGCTTGGAGCAGTTTTACTCGTTTCTGATAATGAGTAGAGCTTTTGCATCTTCTCTCGAGGACATGTCATCTGAGCAGGCACTTTGCTTTACACCAGCAGCACAGAAGAGATCACATCAACAGGCAAAACCAGACCCAAGATTCACTGTGAAAGGGCCTTGAGAAGCCAACTTCAGCTTTGAACTTCTGCCCTTTCTCACTGGACCACCACACTGCTCCATTTTTTGGGGGGTATGGTCTGTCCACCCACCAGTTCAATCACACCATAAACTTCTGCCAATTCAAGAAGCACAAGGAGAGCTCCTGTGAGCTCCCACAGCAGCAGGAGTTAAAGCAGGAACTCGATAAAGATTCGGGTGATCATTATCAAATGAGCAAGACAAAACACAAATGTGCTCAAGATCTGGGTTCCACTGTGCTGGCAGCTTCTCTTCAGAAAGCAAAATTCCTGCATCCCTCAGAGAGAGCTGCTCCTCTCTGGTATCACACACATTTTCTGCAACGCAACCAGCTCTTATATTCAATGTCCTTTGGCTGCCTTAGACTTACCTCACATCCAGCTGTAAAGTTCTCTTCTTCCAGGTCCATTCCTTCTCATCCCTTCACGCCTCAACCTTCCTCCACAGCCCTTCATCACCACCCTCCTGCCTCCCTGTGCCCACACTGGTGCTGCCTAAGGCAGCAAGATCCTGTACGGACACCAGTCCTGTCTGGAATGCCAACAGGCAAAGTCCAGAGGGCAAGATACACCTTGGAACAGGTGGCAGAAGAGAGGGATGATAGAGGTAAGGCAGCTACTCACCTGGAAAATAAAAGTATGTCACAGGCAGCTCAGAGATGTCTTTTTTATCACCCAGGGAAGAAGGCAGGCAAAGCCTCACACATTTATCTCCATTTTTTCTTCTGAATTTTCAATAATCTACTTGAAGTCTTCTATTTGCCCTTCGGATTATGATCTTTCAGGAAGACCTTTTTCCATGCTTCTCTACAATTATGAGATCTAAGGAAAAGTACTCCCCTTGCAAGTTAACTTCAGCACTTCACAGAATTCCCTGACTAGAGACAAAATCATGAGGCTTTTGTCAATCGAGAAACCCCTCCCCAGGCACAGGAGCTGGTCACCTCTTGGTGTGCTCCTGCCCCTGGTCACAAGCACCTTCACACCAGGCTCTCACTTTGTTCTGTGGATTGTGAAATCTCATTTATTAAGGAAAAACAGTAGTTCAGTAAGAGGAAACATTTAATACAACTAGTAGATGATTAACAAGTGCTCAAGTCAATTGCTGCAGGAGAACCACGAGTTCCTGGGGCCATAAAAAACTTCTCACACGTCAGAGGTGAGGAGTTCATGGGGAAGCTGCATGGGGGCTCAGGGCCACAGGCTGCAGCTCTTCACCTTTCTCCCCCAGGCTCCTGGCTCCAGGTCTCCATCAGTGGTACCCCAGCGAGCTTCCTGCAGAGTATTTCATTCCTACCTTCACATTCTCCCATCTGCCAGGATGCCTCCAAGACCTCCCTCCCCATGCTCTGTGCCCAATGCACACCTGAGCACCCATTCACTCATCTCCCACACTCCCACCAGCAGGCACTTGTCCTCCGACCAGCTGAACCATCTGGCAGGAAGGAAAGTTATCAGGGTCCCCACCCTTGGGCAACAGCATGTCAAGGCAGCACCGGGGAGGAGAGCTACGAGGTGGTTTGTGGCTCTTCTAAACCAAGACCAAAGAAGAAGCAGCATTCCTGCTCAGGATTTTTGCCTTTTCATGCCAAAGTCACCCAGAGCCAAGTAAAGGTGCTTCTATCAGTTACTTCTAGGCAATAATGTCCTGAACACCCTTCCCCATCCTGGCTTTTACAGAGCACAGTGAAGAAGTTACAGGGATTTGGCACTTTCTCCTTAACAGGCCATCATTACCAAGTGACTCAGATTATATTGCAGAGTGACTCATCTCGGCGGAGGTCACAAGCGTAAGTGACAACCAGTCTTCAATTATTTCCTTCAAGTTGAATTAAAGGTGTATTGTTATGCTAATTTTACTGCTCTATCCTATCTTTCCTTCCACTGTCTCCAGAGCAACCTGGGATTTCAGCTCATGGTCCAAACTACCTCTGGAAGAGCTCTTTCAGCAGGGTGTTGTTACAGGTTGTCACAAAACAGGGAGATGCCAGTGGGAAGTCTTCTGGATGGGCTTCCAGCTATGCCAACTAATAGGTAAAGCAGCTCTCCATCCATCCATCCATCCATCCATCCATCCATCCATCCCTGCTCCACAAGGACAACGAGCTGCTGTCCCTGCCATCTTCTTGCTCTGTTCATGCTTTATTGTAGCAAATGCTCAGAGACCTGGAGCTTGCCCAGAGCTCAAACATAACCACCTTTAGGTTGCCACATTACATACCAGGCTCCAAGAACAGGGGCAAAGCTCAGCAAACAAAATTACTTCAAACTTTGCCCAGCATCATATGAATATTATTACATGGCTGGTGTGAAAACGGGCATTTTTAGCCATTTTCCTTCTCTAGCCAAGCAGCCCCATATTTCAGCCTTTCCTCTTCAGAATGTGTCCATCACAAGCCCCCAACCAGAGCACCAGGCAGAGACAGCATCTCTGCCAGGGCAGGGCACAGTCACTGAAGGACACTTGGCTCAGAGAACAGAGTTTTTACCCATTAGAAAACACGGCCATTACGAGCCCGGTCACCAGTGGAGCATTGTGTTTACATTTACAGCAGTCAAACACAGTCACACTGGCTGCGAGGATCGCTTTGGAGAGCATTTGTAAACTGCTCTCACTACTGGAATCCCATTTAGCTATTACAGCCTCTTCAGCCATGCTAACAGGCCGATCCCCACAGAATAGTGATGGGAAGAGCAGAGTCATCACACTATTTACTGAAGCTAATCAATACATAAAGGCTGAAGATTTACTGCACTGAAGACAGCCTGTCTGCACGGCCAGAAAATGCATTTCAAGTCCTTTACATTCTGTTGCTTTGGCCTCTGGTTCTTCTCCAAAAACCTTTGCTTTGCAGGCCCATCTTTCTTTCTTCCCCAAATAGTGGCACCTGCAGACACGTGAGAGAAGCCCCCACCCCAAACAACTACCATGAGTATTCAGTGGGAGCATAAAACACAAACCCCACAAGTTTAAGGGCATTGCACCTTCCTTTCCAGCCATGTTTCATGGTGGTTTTGGCATCTCCCATCTGAGTGAGCAGCCTGGAAAATTCTGGCCTGTTTTGAAGAAGGTCTGTGCGCCAGGTACAGGGACACAATCTCTGCTGCTCACAGCCACACCCCGGTGTCCTGTTCCACAACAGTTAAGAGCCACGCTAATTTTTATTTCTATTTGTGCACATTTTTTTAATACTTGTAAATAAAAGACCTTCGTAAGACCCCTGCAAAGCCCACAGCAGATCTGACCTGCTGTGTTTTGGGGGTGACCACCCACAGTACCACCAGAGATACCACCCACAGTACCACCCACAGATACCACCAGAGTTTCACAACCAGTGAGCCACAGCTGGGGAGGTGCACTGAGCTGCACCATCAAAGCTCATTCTCTGGTTTCATCTTGGCTCATGTTTTGGGGAGCAGCAGCCTGGTAGGCAACATCCATGAGGCTTAGTTCTCCTGAAGCAATGATGTTAATTAAAACAATCAACATCTGGCAAGTAAACACATTTGTTTTGGTCACTGTATCAGCTGTATGGTCCCAGTGTTAACAGAAGTATAGAGTGGTTTGGGTTGGAAGGGACTTCTAAGCTCATCCTCCACCATGGGCAGAGATGCCACCCTCTAGACCAGGTTGCTCCAAGCTCCATCCAACCCGTCCTTGAACACTTCCATGAACCCTCTGAATACAGCTGAGACTGCAGTGAGGTAGGGAGGAGATCTGTGCCTTCACTTTCGCCAGTTTATCTCAAAATCACACTAAGCTTTTATGCTTTTGTATGAAAGAAAGAGGAAGAGACAAATATATTCTGATGTACAGGGAGATTTCCATTGTTGCCTGGACATCAAACAGCACCCAATTAGTCCTGCAAGGATCTGACCCACAAATTATGAAAATAAATGCCTCTGAAGCTTTGATCTCTTGTATTTCTATAGCATGCTACAGCAGTTATTAGACACGTTTTATTAGGCTCAAGCTGTGAGATCTTTTCCTCAGCAAAGGCTCTACCACCTCCAATGCATCCTAAAGTCACCATCCAGCAGATTAAGGGCATGATCCCAAACAGTCACTTCTGTCATGCACTAAACACATGACTCAGCTGGCAGTAGGCTTTTTCCTGCTGAGTTTCAAAATTAGGAGAAAAGGGAATTTTTAAAAGGAAGGGGAGGGGAAACTGCCAGCCACATAAATGTTTTACTTTTCTTGTTAGCTTTTAAAGGAATATGCATGTGAGGCAATATCCCTGGCGTTTAAAGAGCGCTGCTTTTAGAACAATTTACTGTTCTGAAAGCCACACTTTCTGCACCCTGAAATGCCACTGCTGGAGAGAACGAGCAAAAGCTGTTAACAAAAGGTTGTGTGCACTCTGAAGCTGAAAAGCATACGTGCACTCAGGCAAGCAGAAACACCCACCCTCGCTGCAGCAGGAGCACTAAGAACCAAGAGGATGTTGAACTTGCACTGCTCAGGCTTTGCTCAGAGGAGCAGCTCACTGCTCCCAGCAGCACAAACCAGGCAGAGGGTAGGGCTGCTTTCTCCTGAGTGCATCCATAGGGAGGGTGGGACCGTGTCACCCAGCCAGGTGACACCTCACTGACTGGCAGTGGATGGTGTTTGCACGAAGCCATAAATATCTGGCAGGGCTCCTGTGGCAGAGCAGAGCTGGTTACCCACAGCAAAGGGAACACCTTCTGCCCCTCAGGGTAACCTCAGGGTAACTCAGCTTGCAAGTGTGGGGCAGGACACGCTGCCAGCTCCCCTCGGATGGAAACAGGAGCTGGTATCCAACCTGGCCATTCCTGCCTGCCTGATTGCCATCATTTATTACCAACACACAACCTTGAACTTCTGGCAAGCACTGCCACAAATTATCACGGAAAAGTGACATTCTGGATCAAAGGGAAAGGTTTCCTGACTGGCCATTACAAAATAAAAATCAGGCATGCAGAGAGATAGAACTGAGTGCCAGCTAAACTTCTTATCAGTGTTTTCCAACCTTGGTGGCTTTTCCTCTCCTTTCACTCACGAGCCATTGCAGGAGCTCCTCAGGGCTGGGGGCCAACGTGCTGGGCATCCTCATCCCATGGCAGGAAGGGGATGCTCAGCCCCTCACAGAGCTCTTCTAGAAACAACCAGAGGAGGAATGCAGGGAAAAGGGAAGTATCCATTTTCCAAGGACCATGTTCCCTAGCCTCCTTTAGAAATTATCAACAATTTACATGGAAAACATCAAATCTCACTTACGTAAATTGTTTTCCTGAGCTCAGAGCAGACTGACCATCAGTTTCAATGTGGAGTCACAGTTCAAAATGACCAAACAGGACAGGAGAAGGGGGTTGGGAAGAAGGAAATTAAAGCTGCTGGCTTTCTAAGTGGGAAACACAACCTCTCATTCAATGGAGCCACCAATGGCTTAGGCTTGTGGGTTTTAATCTGCACCCTGCTTTAATGGCTGCGTGAAAGGTAACAAAGGCAGCACCTGAGCATCAGCAAATGGAAACCTCACGTGATGGAGGCTCTACACCTGCAGAGCAGTCAGGGCCAAAAAGGCCACCAGCAGGGAGAAAGGAACAGCCAGAGTCCTGGGAGAGCAAATGTGGGCCTGGCATTCACTCCACAAGGTTCCCAGTCTCTTCTGCAGCTGGTAGGAAGGGAAACCAACATGAGCTCCCCTGGCAGCCCAGGGCAAGCAGCTGCCTTCCTTCAGCTGTCCTGAACCCCAACACCATCCTCCACACCCCGAGGCACGAGAGTTTCTGCCAATGCTGTTTCTCCACACCATGCACCCTTTTGCCTGCTGGCAGTTTTTTACCTGGGGAAGCACAGGAAATCTAGCAGGATTCTACCCCTATATAAGAAATGAGACAGGGATCAATAGCCCGTCCTTGGTCTGCAGGTCAGAGTCACAGACCTCCCACTGGTGTCTGTAATTACCCTTGCAAAGGGAAGGGGGGCATTAGGAAGAGACAGACAAGGGTTTGCAGGGAGCAGCTCAGAGCCTGAGCCCAGGAGGTGACGGCAGCTTTCACCTGACCTGGCCTCACACGAATGATGATTTCCAAAGACACCTCTTCCATAGCTGGTGATTCATCCATGGGGATTCACATACAGACCAAATGGAAACTGTTTCCTCACTCCATACAGACTGTACCACTACATCTACAGGCCTGGCAGATAAAAACTACCTTCAGGCAGCAAGGTTAAAAACCACCTCTAACTCCGCCTTGTCACATGGATTAAAAACACACCCTTTATTTTAAATATGCACACCAATCAAATGCTCTTTGCTGCTTCAAAGCTTGATTCAACAAAGTGCTTGTGCTCGAACTTCAGCCAGCTCAAGTATATATTTTGCCATAAATTCACTCCACATTATTAAATTTTATGGCTGCTCAGCAAAGGAGCACTGAAAAGGAACTCTCCATGCCTTCAAAAATACCATACACTGCTGTGTTGTGGAAGAACTGCAAAGATGAGGAAGAGCAACCAGTGCTGAAGAGTAACTGCAGAGGAGCAGCAGCTGGGCTGCACAGCTCCAAAAGGCAGAGAAAATACTCCAATTAACCCCAGAGAAAGATTTGACAGAAAACAAACCCTTTTCCACTGCAACTTTTCATGTGGACACAAGAATATGCAGAGGTGCACAGAGGATACATTTGCACCAATTGCTCAAGAAATGGAGTTGGGCATTGCCATCCCTTTGGGATGATTTAAATTAGACGAAATATTTAGATTAGATGTTAGGAATAAATTATTTTCTCAGCCAAGAAATTATTTTCTCGCAATGCACTGCAACATAAAACACAGAGAAGCTGTGAATGCCTCATCCCTGGAATTGTTCAAGGCCAGGCTGGACAGGGCTCTGAGCAACCTCCAGAAGTCATCTCTAGTCAAGTTTGTTCTTCTTTCTGTTTAGGAAGGTGACCTTTACAAAAGCTACCCAAATTCTGTTGAGCTATGGAGTTTTTTTAAAAAGGTGCTGGAAGAAGAAACATAAAATAATGCTGCCAGAGTAATGCTCCTGAGTGGTGGCTTGCAGTGCTTAGCTCCCATTAGAGCTTCTCCTAAATCTTTAATGATGCTGAAATATGCCATAAATGGACAAAGTTCTAGAAACAGGACAATTCCAGCAGGTCTGAGTTTTGCAGGTTTTTAATATGTCAGTTTTATCTTCATTGACAATGATCAACTAATCCTAACAGAGGGCCACTGAAACTTCACTTCTATACAAAGCAAGCTAAAGGAAGAGTAGTGACATTTTTGGGTTTCATCCAATTCTTCCCAGCAACAGCTAATACTCACCGGCTCCTTAAATTCTGTGCTGTCTCTTCTCCAAGCCTGAGCCTTAAAGGCCAGGCTTTTCCAAAACAACAAACGATTTTAGGATACAGTTTCCAGAGAGTGCATGGTCAGCACTTCACTAAAGTAAATAACAAAAGCTTGGGGTTTGTTAATGAGTTCAAAACAAAAGAAACGTCCAGGTACAGGAAGAAAACAATTGCTTCTTCCCCAAAAAAGCTCTCTTTAAACTCCTGCCTTGCAGGAAACCCTCAGCCAAGCTGTACACCCCAGGTGAGCCTGGTGCTTTACACCCAGGGCAAGCCCCTGCCCACCAGACAAGGAGCAGCTGTGAGCTGAGGGAATTGCTGGCCCAAGCCAGACCCAACCCAGGGGTTACCACCTCCCTGGGAAAGGTTTTCTTCCCTGAGATCTTTTACAACCTCCCACACACCTTGCAAAGCAGCTCAGATGAATCCAGCTGTGGCTGCTACTGCAGAAGAGCCCCACTGCCACTGCTGGTACATCAGCCAGAGGCCCAGCCCTGCAGATGGATGCAGCAGAGGAAAAGCTATTGACCTGAATATTTGAGAAGGATCAAGGCCACTGCCTTTAGCAAGAGATGACAGGCTCCTGCATTCACTGAGACAAAAAAAAAAAAGCAGGGGAAAAAGCACCAAACCCAGCCCCATCTTTCTGCTCTCTTCTATTGGGATCAGCTGGGCATTTACCATCAGAGACCACGGCCCACTGCATCCCCCCTCACAGCCGTTCTTATTTTATTGCAAAAATCTGCTTCTCCAACATGCCTGTCAACAGCCTGTGCGAATCCCCGTGTTAATCATTATTCTGCTAATAACACTGCCAGGTCATCCGGCTATTAAACGTGCTGAGTGGACTAGCAAAAAATATCTCCTTGCCCATACAAAAGAACATTATAATGTAGTTTATCTTATCCCCTTGTCAGTATAATATGCAGCGCTACCTGTTCGATGGCCTCATTGCTTTAAATTACAGTTTTCTGCAACATTAACGATCCTCATTACCAGCACCACCACTGGAAGATCTCTGGTTTAAGAATCCTTCCTATCCTGGCACGCTCAGCCCTGTGCACCCACAGGGGCACTCCTGGGTACCACGGCAGTGAGCAGTGCCCGGTGATGGATAGAAACATGTCACAGAGAAGGCAGGAGCCAGCCCCAAGTGCGCTCACTCGGTGCACCAGGCCGTGCATTTTAATCAGAATTCAGTGCTTTGTTCCTGGCCCAGCCTCCAGCACATCAAGCAGATGCACTGCTGCGGTGGAGCCCGACTGCGTGGCCAAAATAAACTCTACAGTGTGGCAAACACAGCAGCTCCTGCCACCTCCTATGTCACCTTCCAGCCCAGATCCAGAAATCCCACCCCACAAGCCCGTGGGCAGTGGCAAACTGAACTGAATGATGATGTGCAGGGTTCTGCTTGTGCTCAGCCTTCGACAGCACACTGCCATCCTGAAAATCCACCTCCCTTCCCTGGGACAGCAGGAGGGAAACCAAAGCAAAGGACTGGGCAACCTGGCAGCCAAAGGTCCACCTTTCTCACACACATCTGCCTGTGGTTCACAAGCCCCAGCCTCCTGGAACATTTCAGTGACTCAAACTCGGAGATAAGCGTCCTGAGAGCTTCCTTACTCCACTGCTGGGAACAAATCATCCCCTTCACCAGATTTTTGAGTCACTACCTGCTCCCAGCATTTCCCAGAGTCACCCCTCACCCCTTTAAACACACAAGCAGCATCTCCTCCACCCAGACTCACCTACAAACCCGCAGCAATGTGACACTTCTTTTCTAATATATAAAAATTTTGCAAGGCTTGGGGAATTACTCCTCCCTGCCATGTTTTGTGCTCAGGCAGCAAATTTACTATTGATTTCTGATTCAGACCCCATGGAATGATTCACGCTTCGTGCCCTATCTGCTGAATTTACGGCCTTTAACAATTATTCTAAGTGCTGGAGGAGCTTAGTTTAGAAGAAGATCTATTCCTTGGCAAATTAAGCTCCTATTCTTGTCTCGCTCGCAAACCACCAACATCTCTCATGATTTACAGGAAAGTGCCACAGCAGGTCTCTCCCCTCAGAGGGGGCAGAGGTCTGAGGGGCAGTGCTGGCTGAGTGGCCACTGCTGGGCAAGAGGAGCAGGGTTTTGCTGTCCCAGCCCGCTGTCAGTCGGGGTTTCAGGTCCCCTTGTCTCCGGTTACCCTGAAATGCCAGCGCTGCTCTGCTCAGCGACCAGGCGCTGCCGCTGGGTCTCAGGGGGAGGGAGGGAATATACATTTCCTCCTAAAGCAAAAACAAAACCCCGACTGTATCTGGTGTGCATTGCTATTAAAAAGCCACAAACGGGGAAAAAAAAAAAAAAAAAGAACCCCAAACCTAAGTATGTGTGGATAAGGTTTTAAAAGGAAACGCAACCCAAGTTCAAATACACTTCCCAACACAGATGTTAAACAAAAAATTAAAATAAAAGAACAGAGGGTGAGGAAGAAGGAGAGGGCCATGTCCCCCTCAAATTATACTGTTCTCCTGGATTAACTCCACCAGCTTCAGCAACCTTTCTCGCAAGGCACCTTCCACCCAAGAGGGGAAACCAGCTCCAGGTCTGTTTTTAAGGCAGATGATTCCCCCATTCCAGTCTCATCTACACTGTGTATTGCTGAGCAATCATTTACACTATTAATCAACCAGAAACTCACCAGAAAGAAAGTAGGGCAAGTGAATAAAGATAGATTTCTCTTTTTTTTTTTCCTTGCACTGAAGCAAATAATATTTCTAAAAATACACTTGTTCAAGTCTTCAGCAGATTCTGCTTGATTTTATTTATTTGTCTATGCAGCGGGTTGCGAGGAGCAGCCTGGCTGCTGCCTCCCGCATAAATGCTGTTTCTCTCAATGACTCCCCCACGCTCGTTCCCAACGAGCTGTTCTTACGGCCAGAATGATGGAGAAAAGGCGAAAAGGAAGAAAGTTACAAGAGAAATGGACCAGGGGGGACATCAGGCCACAGCCCACGCCGAGGCTGACACGTCTGACGAGCCTGACATTTCAAGGGTACATGCTGGGCTTCATTTTCCAGGGGGGTGAGGAGGAGGCAGCGCGCAGGGACACACCGGGAGAGGGATGGAGAGCGGCTGCGGGGCCCGGGCGGGGAAAGCGGGGTCTGGGGCGCAGCCCCGCACCACGGCGATGCCCGGCCCCGCCGTCCCTGCGTGTCCGCCTGCCCCGGGCGGGCTGCCCGGGGGGAGATCGGGGCGCGGGGGGTGTCCGGGAGGGACCGGCCCCGCGTCCCCCGCTCCCCCCACCGCGGGCACCCGCGCTCCCGCTGCGGGTGCGCGCACACGGACACGCACACACCTGCGGGGGCACGCACGTACACACACAGACACACACACACACACAGACACACACACAGACACACACACATGTGCGGATGCACACGCGCGCAGATAAAGCGCACACATGAGCGGATGCACACACGTGTGGGTGCGCGCGCGCGCGGGGCGGCGGGCACGCACATGCACGCGCACACGGTTATCTACCCGCATTTACATACGTGCAGGCGCACATCACACACACACACACACACACACACACACACATACACAAATACACACA
>VZTB01012677.1:480228-556687 GCA_013397245.1 Thryothorus ludovicianus
CCGGGCAGAGCCCACTCGGAGATGGCCGGGCAGAGCCCCCTCGGAGATGGCCGGGCAAAGCCCCCTCGGAGATGGCCGGGCAGAGCCCCCTCGGAGATAGCC
Organism: Thryothorus ludovicianus; assembly: GCA_013397245.1. Lineage (NCBI taxonomy): Eukaryota > Metazoa > Chordata > Aves > Passeriformes > Certhiidae > Thryothorus > Thryothorus ludovicianus. The sequence goes on from VZTB01012677.1 coordinate 480,331, forward strand.
GGGCAAAGCCCCCTCAGAGATGGCCGGGCAAAGCCCACTCAGAGATGGCCGGGCAAAGCCCACTCAGAGATGGCCGGGCAGAGCCACCTCAGAGATGGCCTGGCAGAGCCCCTCAGAGATGGCCGGGCAGAGCCCCTTCAGAGATGGCCGAGCAGAGCCCCCTCAGATGCAGCCGGGCGGGCAGAGCCCCCTCAGGGGCTGCGCCTGTTCCCGTCGCGGTGGCGAGGGAGGGAGGGCGCGGGGACAGAGCCTTCGGGGACAGCGGCACCCTCGGCGGGACCCTCGGGTGTGCCCGCACAGACGGGCTCTTTGAGCCGCAGATCTCCCCGACACAGAGCGGGCAGAAAGGTCCGGGCATCCCGGCTGGAGCTGGGCGGGAAGGCACAGGGATGCAGGCCGCCTGGGTTCCCCCACCCCGGCAGTGGTGCCTGTCAGGTCCGGGGGGAAAAGCTGCGCAGTTGCAGGCGCTGAACCCAAATTCTGCCAGGCGGGAGGGTGGGAAGCGCCGAGGCCCGGGGAGCAGCCATCCGCCTGCTTTGTGTTCCTCGGGATGTTCGGTGAGATTTGGCCCTTGTGCCGCTGGATCCAGATGTCACACCTGGGTTTGCTGACCTGTTGTCGACCTGTTCTCTCGGCCCTCGGGAGCCGTCCCAGCCCTACCAACTCCCATGCTGATCCTAAGCAGGAATGAGAGATTGATGCTTGTGTTTGGAATTGGCCAAACCACCTCCCAAGCCGGCAATAGCTAGGTAGAGTCAGCTTTTAGTTTTCCTTATTTCCCTTTTTCGGATGTGGTTCCTGCCAAACCAGGTGCCGTATATAAATATATATGTATAAAAAAATCTGTTGCCTTTGAGAGAACCGTATGGAAGCTGTACTTGCAACATCAACTTGTGTCAGGAGCTTACAATATGCAGATCTGGGAAGCGGAAACCCTACACATGAGTCAACTGGCAGGCGGATGGGATTTTCTTGCACTTTCTGATTGGAGATGTGCTCCAAAAAGTAATAATAAACGGTATTACAAGCAGTCGTGCAGTTGTGAGGAGGCTGCTGCTGCTGCAGCCCAACCAGGCAGGACTGCGGGACACGGACGGACCAAGGGGCAGAAGGAGCCGCGGAAACCTCTCAAGGAGCAGCAAAATTGGTGCTGGTGCCGCGGAAACCTCCCCAGGAACAGCAAAATTGGTGCTGGTGCTCCTCTGCCCTCGGCTCGCTGGGCAGCCCGCGCTGGGGCACTGCATCCCTGCCTTATCTCTTGCTAATCCTGATTGCAGCGCCGGCGTTTCAGCTTGCAGGGCTGCGAGGGCGCAGCGGAATGTGATTTTTTTTTTTTTTTTTTTTTTGGTAATGAGCTGCCCAAGTGGCAGGTAGCGGAAGTCGCACGGGGCTGCACATCACCCGCAGTGACGGCAGCCTGCCTGGATTTAACCCCTTTTCCCGAGCTACGAATCATCACTCCTTAATATGGTGCACAGTCAATAGCCCTCACTCACAAATAGAGAGGTAAATTTGATCAAAATGCTAAACTCAACCAACTCCCCAATGTTTTGTGGTGTTTTTCTAGACCAGATGTTGTCTGTGTCTGTTCCAGCCCAGGGATTGCAATGTTGCGCTTGTAGTTGGGGAGCTGGAAGCAAAACTGCCTGGAAACTGGTAACAAACCAATGCGAGACTTCTTCCTGCTGTCATTGTTCTCAGGCAGAGAAGGGAGGAACAAACAGGATGAGAGAGGATGCTGGCTTGCTCTAATGTGCTTTCCATCCAAGAACACACAGGATTATTTGTGAAAAACATAAGGATTAATATATGCATATATATATATGTATGTCTAATCCTGCAAATAGACAGATTGTCCTGATCCTCAGCACGAGTGCCAAGTCCCAAGCTAAGCTGTGATTTAATTATGATCTATCCATTGCCTATAGAGACGGGAAAAATGTAGAGGACCCTCCTGTTATCACTGAAATAAGAAATGCATAAAGTGACGGAGGGAAGTGACAGGAAAATCCCAGAGAGGGCTGCTGTTTCCAGGCGATTTTGCTTGGAGCAAAATTGGAGCCTCGGAGGGAGATGTGCACCCAGTGACCTCCGGAGATGCCAGGGCTGCTACGTGGGCTGTGCTGGTGCATAGCCAGGCTGCAGGAAAAGCTTAAACTGAGCAGTCATTTTTTTGTAGGAAGCTTTTTCCATTAAAAAAATTAAGTTTCCAATATGTTACTCTTTTTGTTATGTATTTACCAATCTATCCGTGTCTCTCTGTACACTTTTTTTTTCCTGCCAGGAGCATCTAAACAAACCTTGCAGTTACAGTCACCGTGACTCAAAACAAAGCACTCAGTTGAACTGGCTCAAAATATTTTGCTGTGAGTCATTTCAGCACGAAATTGAGTTTCCACCTGGCAGGTCCCCCCTGGGCACGGCAGCCAGACCCTGCTGTGTCACACCAGCTCCAGCCAGCACTGGCACAGCCGTGGGTGAGATGCAGCATGGGCAGGGCACCGCCAAGCCCAGTTTGGGAATTGAGTTACCACATCCCATCCTTCATTAAGCAATAACCATGGAAGGAGCACACGGCCCTCCCAGCTCAGTCCCCACATCCCTCATCAGCTCCATTTCCATGTCTACTGCCACACACACTGGGATCATTCTGTGACAGGTCACTGTTTTTCCTATTTCATTTCCATTTGGAAAGTGGGGAAATGTGAAAATGCCATATTTCCTACAGCCCTTGGTGAGCAACGAGCACCTCAATGACCCAAAGCTCTGCTGTCAGCTGTGGGGGACCCTGAGATCACTATTTTTTATTTACTCATTGGAGGATGTCAGCCCCCATATAAACTATCCAGGTCACTTGACCTCTGCCTAAAACTAAATTCAATTATCTGACAGTGCCATCGCTGTTAATTATATTGTGAGGGGGTGTGTGTAGAGTGAGTAAATCTAAGTGACACATAAGCCCTTGCCCAATTAGCAACAGCTTCAGGTGTTTTGGGCTTTGGATCATTCTTCAAAAGATGATCAAGAAGAGGAATGAAGCAAACAAGGAAGCACGTTTGGGCCCCGACATGTGATTTATTCCACAATAATCTGTGGCCACATAGCCCCAATTTTTCTGATGTCCTAAGCCCAGGCCAGTTTACCCCACTGTTAGCCCATTTAAAACAGTACTTAAAGGACTCTGCCCAAACTGAACAGAGAATGCTGAAAAACTTATACTCTGTAAAATGCATAATAATTGGGTTTTAGGCTAACGTGCAGCTGTGTTAAAAGAGACTCAGAAATGACTGGCTACATGTGTCCTAAGCTACTTCTATTGATTTCAAATGCACTTTAACTGATTCATTATCACTTACTGATTGCCCGTCCTCCTGCTGATGTGGGTTCCTCTCCAGGGAGAAAAGTGTTTTTCCATTGCCTCCTTGGAGCAGAGCAGGACTATGTGAGTGAACCCTGCTGCCAGGATTTTTCCTATAGCTGTATACAAAAGAATAATCCCCTGCAAATAGTTCATCACTCCCTTACTTAAGCATTGTGTAAGTACAAACCCCTGTAATCACTGCAGTGGGGGGGAGTAAATGGAAAATCAGCAAGGGCTCTTTGGAAAACCCTTTCTCTATAGATTCATACCAGGGAACAGAGAGGTGCACTCAAACAGCAAATTCCTGGGGCACCACAGGGAAAGAGACGGGATGGTTCACTTCCAGGAGGTTAACTCCCCCACAGCACCCCTGCAAGCTGCTGTTCTTCCCCAAAATACTTGACACTGAGCACCAGCACAGGGTTTTCTTTATGCCCCTTCCATTGCCATTGCATTTGTCTTCTCTTGAGGGCCACTGAGGGCCAAAGCCACCAAGGACACACCAGCCTAGAAGCCACCCCCAGCATGGTGCAAAAGCAGCAGGAGTGCTTGCTGTGCCCTTGCCTGGTTCATGTAGCTCAGACTCACTCTGTGCTTGGCCTGAGCTAAAGAAGGCTTCTCCAGGGTAGCAAGCACACACACCCTTTGAAACACCTCTGGATTGTTTACCAGACTGCTAAAATTTAAATGTAAAGTTGCAAGTTTTATCTGCAAGATAAAGCAGAGCTGTGTGTAATAATGTGTGTGCCTCCCCAGTAGATGCAGCAGGAGCTGATGTCTCTCCCCTCAGCCTGGCTGTAGCATCAGGGGTCTAACAAGTCCTTTTGGCAATATGTTTTCATGTTGCTATTTGGGAACACTCCACACTAGTGATGCAGGACTTGGTTTTGTCAATTAACCTCTTTCCTTTGTGCCTCTTCTCAAAGGAGAAAAAACGTTAAAGGGCAACCCTGCTCTTCAGGAGGGTGTCAGGTCTTTTATAGTCATTTAAAATGTGCCAATTGTGACTGGTTAGAAACCAATCAAAACCCCATTTTTGCACTGCTTGCAGAAAACCTGATGTGGCCTTGCCCCCAGCAAACCACATCCCCACAGCCCTGATGAGGAATATTAATCTCTCCTTTCTTTGCTGGGATCTCAGGGATGATTTTAGTATGTGTAAGATCCAGAATGCATGAGCTGCCAGAATAGGGACGTTCCCCAGAACCCACCTGCCACGGCAGAGAAGTCCTTTGGGAGTCCCTGCCCATAAATACCAGATTTACAGCCCCATCCACGGGGGTGGAACAGCTGCTCCATTTGTCAAGTGCCTTTTATCAAAATTATTTATCATCCCAATACGATTTTTATGCAGATCAGTCAGGAGCTGAGCTACCCTAAGCCAGCCAGTATTTATCTTTCCCTTTCCTCTCCTGAGCTGCCTTGCGTCCCAAAGACAGTCCCAGGTCTGGGAAACACCTGACCCGAAGCCACCCCCATCTGGCATGAAGCACAGATCAGAAAAACAAGAGAAACTGGCTTCTATCTTTTGTCAAATGCAAATTGCTGAGAGTTAATTAAGACACATTTCAGGAACAGTGAGGTTTTGGTTTTTTTCTTTTTAAATTATAATCTATCCTGAGGTGTGGGCAGGGTTCGACATCTCTCCTCGGGAAAAGGGTTACAAAACTGGAACTGCAGTTGGCAAAAGTGCTGACAACAAAGGTCCCACAGGGCTTTGGTGGCAGCCAGGCATGCAGGGTTCTCTGAGACCTGTGAGACTGGAGGCAATGCAGGTCCAAAACCTCCTTGGCATAAATATTTTTCCAGATTTCCTCTTTTTTTTAATGATCAGTGCCTTTGCCATGGCCTGTGAGATTTGTTGTCCTGCAAAGAAGATAGGGCCACAAACACACGATGCTTCTGCCTTGTTGGGAGCATGTTGAATATTTGCCATTTTCCCCTGCAAAAGGCATAAGTCTTTTATACACACATGCACACACACACACACCACCCCCCCCAATAAAAAAAAAAAAGCATAAAAGAAAGGTTGAACTACAGAACAGACTTTGCAAGTGTTTTCAGGCTTCCCACTCATCATCAATGCCCAAAGCAGAAGCGAGTCAGAAAACAACTGGAGGTGCTTAAAGCAACTCAAAGGAATCGTCTGAGTAGTGCTCAAAGTGTGAGGGTTTGAGTAGGAAGACGGGGTTTGAGCCAACTGCTGCTGCCTTTCTGGGGAGGCTTTGCTCAGAGGTGTTTACTTCCTCATGCCTTCATGGAGATGTGGCAGTCTATGAAAGCACTCCTCCTGGAATTAGATGAAAATGGTTTTTAAAAGAAAAAAAAAAAGGAGGGGGATGTTCTAGGTCCTGTCATAACAAGGAAAAGCTTATAAAAGCTCACCAAAGGTAAGACCTGCTGTATGCTTAGGAAATGGATGGAGAATATCAAGGCACGGGCTTTCTGACTTGCTGAAAGAGAAAATCATTACCAGAGCACCCAAAAATACCACTTCACCATCTCAGAGAGGAGGCACTTGAGTCTGGATTTATATATGGAATGCCTTCTGCCGCAGGGATGTGGATGGAGGCTGGCTTTGGGCCCAGGAGGTCCTGCAGAGTTTATATTCACTGATTGACACATCTTTACCCATGAGAGGCAAACCCAGGAGGAAGGGTTCTCCTAGCTGAGCAACATCCCCCTGGTCAGTGGAAACCTGGGAATAAAGGAGCATCCAAGGTGGGAAAAGCACGGTCACACTTGGTTCAGCACAAGGATATATAGATCAAAATAAAACGGGTACATTTAAACAAGCTGATGACTTTAGTGTTAACATGTGATTTTTTTAATAACTACCAAAACACCAGGCAGGAAAACCGTGTAGTTTTGAAAATATCTGTTGAAGGCGTTCTGCGTGTTCAGTGGAGTCACTCCATCTTCAGTTAAGACAGCAGAAAAGAGTGGGCTGGGAGCAGGGGGAAACCCTGCCCACATCTGAGCCTGCAGTCTGGGCTCTCATGAGTAGGTTACTACAAGGGAACTACTGGGAATAGACAGGACACTCAGGAGAACCTGGGTAAGAAAATTACGTCAACCCCAAACGACGAAGGCATGACTGAGACCTGTTCCTCTGTGCACCAGTTCTGAGTGGGAGGGGCAAGCTGGAAATTTTCCTTTGAAATTCTGTCCCCTACAGGCTCAAAGCAGCCAGAGTATTAGAGAGACTTTAAAAGGTGTCATTATATATTTAATTAACTCAGAAATTTGTGTTTCTCAGTTTGTGGCTCCTAGCACATGCAGTACTGCAGCCTGCACAGAGGCTGCCAAGACCTTTGCCACCCCCAAGAGTTACAAGACTCCCAAAAGCACACGAAGATGACTGGGAAGAGACACACCACAGATGACTGCAATTGAAGACTGACTTCTTTGTCCATTGCTGCTGTCCAAGACTGTCAGAGTGGTGCTCCAGCCATGTCCAGTGCAGGGCTCTGGAAAGCTGAGACACCTACAAATACCAAGCACGTTGTTTGTACACACACTGCTCTGTTACTGGTGCTTTGTTACTGGTGCTTTGTTACTGGTGCTCTGTTACTGGTGATTTGTTACTGGTGCTCTGTTACTGGTGCTCTGTTACTGGTGCTCTGTTACTGGTGCTCTGTTACTGGTGCTTTTCTAACCCAGCCTTTGCCGAGGAGGCAGCTGAAAGGCTTGGGGCAGTGGCAAAGGCAGGAGATGTTTTTGTGCCCTTGGATACTGGAAGAGCTCCAACTTGTCCTGACAGCAAGAATCCTCCTCCCTGGTGCCCACCAAGGGAGATGTAGAAATGATCCAGTTGCTCAGCACAATTTCAAGTCCTTCTTGATCAAAACTGATTGTGGTGAGTCCTCTTCCACCACGTTTTTGGACAGATGGGATAAAGCCATTCTGTACCACGCCATCTCACCAAAATGCACAGAGGGGAGGTGCTGACAGCCCCACAAGGGACCTCTCTGTAAATTTTTCTGAATTATTTAGCTGCTATAGAAGGTTTCAGTGCTTTACACATCTTAAGAAGCAAGTTAGCCATATCCTGACAGAAAATCCACCGTGCTCCACACAGGCAGGTGGTGGCTTTAGCCCTTTGTGAGCTCCCAGAAGCACCAGATGACACACACAGCAAAATCTGAGTTTTGCATTTGCTGCAGCTGACACACGCTGTTCACTGAAAGAGAATTAGCCTTTTCCTCTGCAAAACTGAGCATTAAGAGCTAGTCCAGCTGCTAGTAAATGGCAATTAGGCTGCTAAAAGCCCAGGTTGCTCGTGAAAAATAGGACTTGAGCTCCTGAAACACGCAGGTTCTCTTTCAGCCTGGTTTTTCATTACTTTTCAGTCTCTAACTTGATCTAGTGTTAGAGCTGAGATGCAGCTGGCCTGGGATTACCCATTAAAATAATGAAAAAACCTGTAAGACAACTGTAAGACAATTTCTTCCAGGCATGCAAAGCAGTTGTGTTTGCCCTTACAGAATTGCCCGTGTTTTGTTTCAGGTCCTGGCTTTGTAGATAAAGGAATGTGAGAACATAATGAGCACATCAGCCTTATACTGAGCTTAGATTAAGCACAGCAAAACCACCAGCAGCCATTTAGTCAGAAAAAAAAGGAAACATATGGGGTCAAAGTGACATTATCACATGTGGCACTGAAGGGAAATGTCCCTTCAGATTATCACAAGATGCTGGGCACCTGCTAAACACACCCGGGTGGGTGGATGTGCCACGTCAGAAAAACTAGAAAAAATTCTGTGTGCCAGTAAATCCTCTGCTAAATTCTCTTTGCAGAGGTTGATATAAACAAAAAGTTATGATGAACAAAAGGGGAGTACACGAGCCTGCTTGGTAAGGGTGGGTCTTCCAAAGGCATGTCTGTGTTTCTCTGGAGACATTTTGCTTGATTTTTCTCCCAGCTCTCACAACATTCAGCACTTTTACAGGTCTTGGAACCACATGTCCATATATGACTTTTAGCTCTTATTCTAAAATAAACACCTGCAAGTCGTAGCCTTAGGAAAGCAATAGAGTATGACCCCTGAGAGGGTTAAAGAAACTGAATTAAGTTCAGGTGACCTGAGGGTGGAGGAGATGGGATTGGTGAGGTCCCAGGTCAAAGGGACCATCCATGAAGCGTGAGGAGGGCTCACCACCCCCTCAGCTCCACTCCAGCCTTGCCAGACGTAAAATGTTGGAAATGTGGGTGACAGCTTAGATTACACATTGTTAGAAACAGCCAGGATAATCTGCTGCCAGCTCCCTAAAAGGAAATCTTTAGCTAACAAACATGCTCCAGCCTTCTGAGCTGGCAGATAACGATGGAACAGTGGATAAAACATAGCTGGATATCAGGGAAGTTGGGCTGTGCAGGGAGGTGTTTCACCAGGCCAGAGGACACAGTGTGGGGCAGGAGAGCTGCTCCTGGAGCAGCTTGGCCAGGAAGAGGAAGAGGAAGGTGGAGGGTCAGGTTTTTGGGTGTTGCAATGTGCCACAGTGCAGCCCTGGCACTGTGGCTGTGGCAGTGCCCTGCTCTCAGGGGCAGCCAGCACAGCTGGATGGGCTTTGTGCTCCTCATTAGGGGCTCCATCATGGCCATCCATCCTCTCCACGTCCCTCCTGTGACACTACAGCACATGGCTTTGCTGGACAGATCCCACAGTGGGTCAAAGAAAAGCATCAGCTTCCTTGTTTACAGAGAAACTCTGCACGAGACATCCCTGCCCTTCTCGAGGGCAAACAGCACCTCCATGATTCCCAGGCAGCTCTGTCCCAAAGGCTGTGAGATTTCCAGGCCAGGGAAATGCTGAGGGTTTAGACCCCTTGGCATCCTGGGATCCTGGGAAGGTGCCCCATGGTGCTGCAATGCAAATGCATCACAGTGCTGCTGCTGCCATCACCACCAGAGCCACAGCACAAGCAATGCTGTGTCTCTTCTGAGGGTAGGAACCTTGTGGACACGGATTTTGCTCCTGCTGAGAAAGTCTCTGTTTGGAACAGCATGTCTCAGCTCATGGAGACTTCCCCTGCTGAGACATTTCGAATAAATTCTGCTCAAACCTTTCTGCTATGGTAAAAATAATAATAATGAAGTGGCAAGGCCCATAAAGTGTACACACAGTGGAAACCAAATTTGGAATGATTTAGGTGATTCAGGCTTTTTTTTTGAGGGGGGAAATAAGCATCTAGTGCAGCTCACCACATGCTCACAGAACCCAAGAGCTTGAAGTCAGCTTGAATGAATGATTCATTATTCCGCACACGCTCCGGCTCCTCCTCCACTCCAGCCTGTACCCAGCTGGATCTCAGGAGAAATTCCTAGAGTGTGTAATTGTGTATAATGTGATCATCCTGCAGCAGGAAATAGGTTTGTAAGCATTCTTAGCCAGTACAATCGATGTCGTACAGATACGGTCTGCAAGGAAACAAAGTGGAGACACACATTGCAGCGAGTCGCTGGAGAGCCGAGGGCACGCCGGGCAGGGAATGTGTTCAAGCCCAAACAGTCACGGTACACGCAGTGCTCCATCTAAAAATGTCTCGGCGTGACCGTGCTCAGCGGGAAGGGGAGATGCTGACCAGCGAGCCCCCAGCAGCACGGCCAGATGTGGGGGACAGAGAGAGGCAGGACCAGGCTGCAGCAGGGAGCGCGGCGGGGTGGTGGGATTTACCTCCAGCCTCGTCCCTGAGCCCGGCGGGGTGGTGGGGTTCATCTGCAGCCTCGTCCCTCGGCTGTGGCCCCGGGGACCCGCAGGGACCCGGCACAGCGAGCGGGGTGGGGCTCGCAGGCTCCCGGCAAAGCGGCACCCCCGCCCCGGGGAGCGCAGGCTGAGCCCGCAGCACCCTCTGCAGGAACGCGGCTTCGGGAGGGATGGATCCGCTGGAGAACATCGCTCCAGCGAGGCTTTTTTTCTCAGGCGGGTTTAATCCACCGCTATATGGGACCCAGCAGCACCAGGCTTCCAGGCGGACCTTCCTGGATGGAGATGAGCAGCGCTGCGGGAGAGGGCGAGGTGGAGCAGAGGCTCCCCCAGCAAATCGGGAAGCAGCACCACGGGGAAATGCTCCAAAGTCCTACCTCGCAGGGCTCCAGGTGTGTCCCCAGCTGCAGTCGGCATTGTCTTGACGGCAGTTTAACCCGAAGTGGAAGTGCAGGAGTGGAGGTGAAGGTGCCACTCTCAACCTGTGGTCCCTGTGGGATGCAGCTCAGTTTAGCCCAGGACGCTGGGCTGGAGGCACAGCCTCCCTCAGCCATGGGATCCCACGGGATCAGCATCCCCACAGGGACCTGGACACAACAGCTGTGTCAGGCCAACAGACAGGTGGATTGTTATCCAAGAGTGAGCTGTCTGTGAAAAGTTGTGGATTGGGTGGATTGTTACCTAAAAGTGACCTTGGGGCTGCTGTAACGTGGCCCTGACACAGCCTAAATTCCTTCACGTGGTTAAATGCCCAGGTTCCATCTGCATTACTCTTTCCAGCCAGGATGTGCTGGCCAACACACAGTGCTAAGAGATATGTGGGGATCATCTGGGACTCCCTGTGCACGAGACAGGAGACAGCCATGGAAAAACATCCTGTAAGTGCTGTGCTGGTCTGTGGCTACAGCTGTCTTTGTTTCTGGAGTTTCCCTGTTCCATATCTGATACTGGTCAAAATGGAGCTTTTCTGTATAAAGAAAAATATTAACTCTATTTTAAATTACTTCCATATAGAGTACCTCGATCATATTTCTGCAGTTACAATGCTTTTATACTTTATTTCATAAACTGTGTGCCAATTTCAAGAGGAAGCATGTCTGAAATATGAAAACCTAAAATGTAAAAAAAAAAAAATCCCAAACAACCCCTAAAAACTCCTATAACCCAAAGTCTCAAACCCATCTTTCTAGTTGAAATTAAAAACCACTGGGCAAGCAGCCTGTGTCTTCTCCTGTAGGACTCATTTTCTGTTTCTGTCTTGGATGTGCAATGTGCAGGTTCCAGCCTGTGAGTCTGCTGGGCTCTTAAATGTGCATTTTCCTGATAAAGAATGGGATAAGATAACCCAGTGAAGAGAGTAGAAACCCTTTTCTGCCTGTTTAGTGACAGGAACAAGGATGAATGAGAGAAATGCCAAAGGCAGGACACCAGCAGCAGGATAGAGGCACAAGATGGGATGGGATGGGNTACAAAAGGGAGTTACAGGACAAGAGGGAATCACTTCTAACTAAAAAACAGGTTTAGATATTAGAGAAAAATTCTTTCCTCTGAGGGTGGTGAGGCTCTGGCACAGGTTGTCCAGAGAAGCTGTGGCTGCCCCTGGATCCCTGGAAATGCCCAAGGCCAGGCTGGATGGGCTTGGAGTGACCTGGGATAGTGGAAGGTGTCCCTGCCCAGGGTGGAAGGTGGAACAAGGTGAGCTTTAAGGTCCCTTCCAACCCAAACCATTCTGTGATTCTACTGCTGGTGTTTCCCTGGGTGACAGCCCAGCCTGCCTGTCCCTCCTGTCCCAGGTGGCCTCAGCTCCCATCCCAGGAAGGATCCAGAGTGGCTGTCTGGAGACACTGGAGCATCCGTGTGATGTGTCTGCTCTAAGCTGGGCTTGGCCCTGCATTCTCCAGCTGGAGAGGGGGGTCCAGCTCTTACCTGAACCTCCCTTGTGCCCACCCCACCTTCGGTGGCCCTCAGCTTCCCAGTGGGTGACCTCCAGCTCACCTGCCCCAGCAGGACTGAACACCCAACCCCGGCCCAGTCAGGATATTCCCTATGGACAGGCCACCTGCTGGGCCCTGAGCCCTGCCCTGAGCATCCTGCCACTGGGCACCTCCAGGGAACAGGCACCTGTGAAGCCTCATTAACACTATCCCCTCATCCCCCTTTCCTTTGTCCTCAAATGGGAATTCCCAGAATATTTAATTATTGAGATCAGGCTAAATATGGAGAGATTACTTATCACAGGTTCTGGGGATAAACAGTTTCCTTTGCAGAATAATTCCTTTTTTAACAACTCCCCCTCCCCTTTTCTCCAAATTAATTTCCATCCCAGCCATGAGCCTCTGTAGAAAATCTTGCCATAATCATTTTGAGCTAAATATTCTGTCCAATCAATCAAAGCAGTGGAACCAATTTTGAAGCTGTCACTTTTAATTTTTCCAATAAGAAAAAAAATCGAGCATTTCACTCACAGTGCTGTTGTGATTCAAGCCCTTCAAACCTTCACTCCACTGCATCAGTGCTTCAGAGCTGTACTTTGAAAATGTGAAGAGCCGACACAATTGCAGAGAAACTAAAATAAATTGATTTTTAGCAGTGAGAAGAAACCTGTTTCTTCATGTACCACAGACCTGGCTCACAAAACATTTTCTTTTTTCCTTTCTTCCCTGCTTTCCTCCTCGGAACAAAAATAACTACAGCATATTAGTGATTTCATGCATGCAAAGGGCTGGCACTCATTAAAGTTGATGTGTTATTGAGAGCTTGGTGCAGAAATGCCAACAAAGGGCCAGAGAGCAGATGTGCTGGGTGCTGGGCTGATGAGAGGATTCCTCCTGCCCCTGGCACGGGATTCCTGCGGACACATCCACGATGGAGGAGGCAGGAACAGCCTCGTCACGGAAAATGGCTGGAGAAATCCATCCTGGAAAGAACAGGTTGTTAAACACTCTGGCAAGGGCACTTTGTGTTCAGGGTAGGCGTGGGCTGCGTTCCTGCTCAGCAAGGAGCCATCAAATGGAGGCTTTGCGAGTCCTCCAGCGAGCAAACAGGAACATTCTGGTCGGGGGAACGTCAGGGGGAGTTTTGCCATCGCGTCCCTGCACAGTCAGTGCCAGCCACAGCCATAAGCTGGCATTCACTTCTGCTTTTAGGGCTGCATGGGAACGAAGTCAGGCCCTGTGGGAGCACTGGAGGAGAGGGAAAACAGCAAAAGCAGCAACAGTGCCCTCGAGTTGAGCTCTTGAATCCAAAACAGAACCTACCAGCTACTAAAGAAAAGTGAACTCTATCCCCTCTAAAACCAGGACAATCACGTAGAAAAGGGAAAGGATCCTTCCTACAAATCCATACCTGAACTCTCTAGGTTCAGGACCACTTCCAGTTTCACATTAATTTCACACCAAGAGAGTCTCAGCTGTGATCCCACGGCTCTCCTGCTGCTCCCAATGAAACCAAGCAGTGTGGGCAGCTGGGGCTGCCCTGTGTGACCCCACAGCCACCCTGCTGCCATCCAGCACCCCTGGGCCCAGCACCACGCACCCAGCACGGACTGGCAGGGGCCACATCGCTCCTGCTCGCTGCTCTCTCCTCTGCAGGAGCCCAGAACTGGCATCAGGAGGCACAAAACCAGCAGGGGGATGCTGGAGTGGCAGCAGAAGCCGACAGTGTCACTCAGATGTCCCCCTGCCTCACCCTCTGCCAGGTTTATGGTGTCTGTCGAGGACACAGATTGGGTTTGGAAGTTCTGAAGATGTGGAGAGCCCTCTGGCATCTGAGGAAGGAGATGAAACCTAAGAAATGGAGAAGTTAATATGTTTTCAGTTTGCAAGAGAGCTTGGAAATGCCACTGATGCTTTATTAATCTTTTCTGCCCCTGGAGGACAACAGGCAGCTGCTTCTTCCTCTCTCTCTGCTGAATTTCCTTTACTGGAAGTTGAAAGAGACAGGGGCAAGTTAATTCTGTTTTGGAGACAGAGCATTTTTGTCTATGCCTTTCATAATGCTTCTGGATTATTAAAAATCCTTCAAAACACAACTTTCAAATCTATTTAAGAAGTCCAATTTTCTTTTTATGCTGTTTCACCCCAGCAATTTCTCTCTCCCAGGAAAACCCAAACGACTCAAGTCTAGCCATTGTTATTGCCATTCTGGGCCTTTCCCCACCACGTCTTGGCTGCTGATACAGAACAAGGACAGAACTCACCCCAAGGCAGGATGAGGCCCCCAAAACAAGGAGAAATGACACCAAAGCCAAATGCTCTGACATGATGATCCGTTGTATTTTCAGTCCATTAATACACATTCATTTACCAGATACAAACAGAGTGGGAAGGAAAGCGATTGTTAGCAGGAACAAGGATACAAAACTCAATTCCAGCGGCCTTCACAGAAGGGATATTCAGTGTCACAGCAGCACTGTCAGGAGGGAGGGACACACGGAGACCTGTGCTCACACCCCAAGTGGAAGCTCTCCTTTTGTGGATTAGTTTACCTAGAGACATAATTTTTTATTTTTTTTTTTTAAAAAAAACCAACATTCTGAAAACTTTTTGACACTTATTCTCATTTCCCTAGCATCAGGACTAGGGGAAGTTGGAATTATTTACATAGAGGAGATTTCATGAAAAGACACTGGAAGGTTAAAAATAGAATAAGCACAAATACTGGAAAATACAACAAGAAAGCAGGCAGGGAAAGGAAAATAGGAAAAAAAAAGTGACACCCCAAGAGGATCATTGCATTCAGTGGTTGATGTATGGTGAGATTCACTGCCATGAATGAAGCTCCACTCTGGGTTTAGAGCAGGACTCTGCAGAACCCCTGGTTCCAGCAGGATCTCAGCAGTGCAGCAGTGATTGCTGGTTTGAAAGCATTTACAGAGTGAGTGCCACGAGCTGTGACAGAGTTCACATCTGCTCATCTCCTGTTCTGGCCACCACAGCCAGGACTGCACCATGAAAGGCTCTGCTGCTGCTGACAGGGCAGCTTAGCCCAGCATGGATTTGGGGCTCCACATGCAGCAGGAGAGGGGAATGGCATCATCCTACAGTGTATGTATGTATACATTGTATGGGAGTGACCCCCAAACACAGCTCTGTGCCCAGGTACAGCCCCTGACTGCCCCTGCCACGAGTGCTCAACAACAGCAAACCACGTCTGCACCTGATTGTACAGGGATGCTCCTTTGGAAGGAATAAAGAAATTGTAAATTATTCAGGGAAGAGTCCCAGCTAGGCAACACTGCACTGAGATTCTCCCAGGGACAGCACCAGGACTGCAAAATCACTTTGGGAAACTTGATCAAAAGAAGGGAAAATTGAGTGTTTGGGATTTAATGCAGCAAAGCTCACCAAATCAGGGGACAAACTGAGACCAAGAGACCAGAAACTGAGCTGAGCACTTCACCCCTTCCATGGAGCACTGGAGTGGTTCTCCTATAAATTGCTTTTTAGTACAGTTCTTGCAGATGATGACATTTTATCCCTTGTTTTTAAAATCATGCATTAACTTTACAGTGAAACATTTATCCAGTCCAATTATCTATACAACAAAACACATACCTTAAAATATCAGACTATTAAAATTTAAGGAAAGGAGTGTGAGCTCTCAAAGTGGAACGTGTTAAGGAATAAATTAAAGGGAAAAGAAATGTTCTACTCAGGCTGAATTACAAAATAAAAGTCTGAGCTGGGGAGAAGTTCTCTTTCCCTATTGTTCTAAGAAATAAATGCCACAGGAAACAGTTGATGTTTCTGGGGTTGCTAGTGCTTGAATCCACATCACCTGTGCCAGCTCTGGGTCTCGTGGGTGACCCTCTCCAGGTTGAAGCCCACGCTGGTATGACAGACTGAGCAGCAGTGATTGTTCAGGTACAGAAATCAACTCTCTCAAGGTGTTCAACTTCACAGGCTTCTTAATGTAAGAAACACAGGGGAGCTGCCAGGACCCAAGGAGCAGCTGCAAACAGCACAGCCAGGCTGTGGGAGAGCAGGGCCTGTCTGGGGTGAGCAGTGCTGCTGCCATGGGGAACTTGGCCCCACGAGCCCCTGGGGATGCTGAGATCTCCTCACTGAGCTGAGGCTGCCCTGCACAGTGCACACCCTGCTTGCTTTTGAATGGTTCTAAATTCCTGATATCAGGAATTTAGCACCAACGCAGAGAAGGGACAATCAGCACAGTGCCTCTGTTCCCACAGAGGGGAACCTCCTCCCAGACAGAAAACCAACATCAGGCCTGTCTGCTACCTCAGTAATGAAAGACCTTCTTAATTAGCACCTTTTCATACCAAATCAGTCAATTACATCTCCCTCCATGGCTCTGCTGGGGACCAGCAGCTATCACACAGTGGGCTGAGTGTTGCAGAACCTGAGTGGTTTTTCCCCAAAGCAGCCTGGCAGAGGGAGAGTTAACACCCCTGGAGTTAGGAAGCCCCAACAATTATCTACCTACCGTTTTAAAAGACAATGTAAGCATAATTTAACAATTATAAAAACCTTTGCTAATATGAGGATGAGGAGAATAAGAGCACTTAGAAGGTGTCAGGAGTGTTGCACTTCAAGGTTCAGTGTGTAGGTGGTGGGGTTGAACACTTTCTGACTCTGAACATGGATCTGTGTGACTGACAAGGATTCTCTGGCAGGCTGTAATTGTTTAAAGTCAGCAGCTTCAGTCAAACTAAAACAGCTAAAAACATCAGGAGAGAAAAGCTCTGAACCTGCACTGATGTGAAATCACAGGACACCTTTGATCTTTCTCGACTGTAAATGGTCAGGGCACACATTGCTTTGGCTCTGCAGGGGGTGACCCTGGGTCAGTATTTTTAAGGGAAAAAAAAACCAAGGGAACATATTTATGTGCTTACAGCATGCCAGGTAAAACCATCAACCCCCCGGACTCAATCACATAAAATGCTGCACATGCACTTCCCAAAGCTGAAGCAGACCACAGATGCCAGAAAAGGAGTGTAAAAGGCAACTGCATTTACAAAACACAAGTGTAAAACAGTGGAAGCTGTAGGAATGGGCTGAGATTTGGAAGAACATTTGGGGTTTGTTCCCTATTTGGGTGATGCAGAAGGTACAGAATAAGGTGGTGCCTATTTACAGGTCTGAACACAGAAGGCAATCAGCTAAAATGTCATGGCCAGCTACCTTTTGGGGATAGCTGGGTGACCAGTGGGATTCTTTTCCAGTTAAAAAAATATCGGAAGAGCCAGAAAAGAAAAAAACTAAACTCTTCAGTGAACTAAAATAAATACCAGTTCACTGGGCCCTTTGACCAAGGAGTGTTGGGCACAGCTTGGGAAGGGATCCCTGGCTGCAGGGGCAGCAGAACAGTTCAGCCTCCCACTGCTCCAGATCCAACTCCTGAAGTGTTTTCTAATGCTCCTGACACAGCACTGCAGACTGCCAGGAACAGCTCAGGCTGGAGCTGAATTTGGGAGACAGCCCCAGTGCAGGATGGAGCAGGGGGTAAGACCCAGGCTGGTGCCCACCACACGAGGTGCTGCCCCAGGAACTGTAGTGTTTTTCCCAGGATGCTGGATTGAACTGCTGCTTCTCTGTACTGGGAGGTGCAAAAGGGCTCTGGAAACCTTCTTAAAGCAATGGAAAACAGGAATGTGCATGCTGAGTTTTACCTCTGCTTGGGAAGGCACGGCCTGCATGACTGAACTCAAGGTTGTGGCTGGTTCAGCAACAAAGCAGAGACAAGGCTCTGTCACCTGCTCCCCTTCCCCCTTGCATTCACCCATCTACATATCCACACATCAGCTCAGTCTGAGCAGGGTGTCAGCTTAATGGCCTTTCCCTTCTTCTAAATAGGGGGAAAGGGATGGAAATTAAAATCTACCCATATGCTGCAAGATACACACACAAGCAGAGTGCAGAGTTGGTTCAGATCATGCTGGCTTTTGAGTCTCAGTCCTGTTACATGCACTGCCTTGGTTTCCCCAGCTCTGGACACCTCAGGCTTGAGTTGGAACCTTGATCCTCTCCTGAGGAGAACAGTCACACTCAGTGGGACCACTGATGTGCTGTGTGTCTGTAAAGGCCAGCAAACTCCAGTGATCTCCAGCACCACTGAGACTGCCCTCTGCCAAGCCTCAGGGCTGCTGATTGCTCCAGCTGCAATAGGAAGAGGATTTTTTTTTTTTCCCAAAAAAGGGATGAAGAGACGAAAATGCTGATTCTGATCCAGGATTGTTAAGTCTGTTTCCCTTCAAGAAGTGAAAGACCTGCACTTGGGAAGCTGCAGGACAGCCCAAGGCAGCAGCAAATGGCACTCCCCAACAGAGGCAGGGCAGCACGACGTGCTCTGATGGTGTGTGGCAGGGTGAGATGGGGAACTCCAGTGAGCCAAGGTGCAGATACCCAAAGCCTGAGAAGCAGCACACACAGCCCACGACTCCTGTGCAGCCACAGCACGATCACAGGACGAATGCAACCACAGGATACAGCTGGCAGTGGTGACAACATCGACTGGGAGTCAGTTCCTGTCCTAGGAAGTCGCCTGCATCCTTTAGATGCTCAGAACATGCCTGAAGAAGTAACTCCTCCAGAGGTTCAACTTCTCATCTGCCATCATTTCCAAGTTTTTCTGGTTCTCTTCTCTGCTAGTGTTGATTTGCTTCAAGTTCCTCCACCAAAATCCTCCAGAAGGGCTCATTAGCTTGGTAGAGCTTTTCGTCTCCTTTCATTTTCCAAAATCCTGTATTTTTCATTAACTTCTCTCCTGAGAACAAGACTCTAAAAGGTAAAGCAGTCTGCACCTTAAGTCCAAACCTCCATGGGTACCATGGACTCCTTTGTTCCAACAGAGGGAAGCAAGTACTCTTCCTCCAGAAAACGAAAGGGGAACTGGACTAAAAACCCACGAATCTTTTTTAATTCTTCTGCTGCTTTCGCAGGATCATCATTTGCTAATTTGGGCTTGTTGATGAAATCACGCAGTTGGGATAAATTATTCACCTGGTCACTGGGAAGGCATCGAAACACCTGATCAAAACAGAAAGAAAAAGTCACCTGTCAGTGTAGGGGAAATGCAGAGTTCCTGAGAAAGACCAAAGCATCCAGTGCAAATTCCCCAGGATGGCAGTGACTGAATTAACAGCCCAGAGAACAGGGAGAGAAGAGGTATGTGCCTGTCCTCAGTGAGGCTGGAGCAGGCAGAGGGGAAGCTCCAGGGCCTTTTCTGATCACTGAAAAAAGCTATCCCAAAAGCTCATTAAAAGACAGAAGTAAAATCTGCTTCTACTCCAGTTACACTGTGGCTAATTACAAGTAGTAACTACACCAGGCCATTCACTGGAGCTAGAGCTGATGCAAACACAAGGAGAAATCTGATCTGCTGCCTTCATGGGGGCTTATCACACTGAGAATGCACCAGCTCCAGTTTCTTGTTCACAGCTCTTGCATCTGACACTACTCACTCCTTCCAAACATCTCTGAAGGTCCAACCCCAGGAACTGGACCTGCTCTCTTTGCCCTCCCTGTGCTGCTTCTCCCATTGGCATCTGCTGCCTCTGTGTGGGACGGAGGGAGGGGGAAGCTGCTGTGCTCCTCACTTTATCAAAGATGGTGGCATTCCGAGCTGCTGTGGCAATCCACACCTCCTTGAAGAATTTGTCACACACGGGATCCTGGTGTTCTGGGTTGAGATCGGAGCCGCCAAGGACAACCCTGAGAAGACAAAGGGATGGATGCTCACAGAAGCTGAAGCACTGGGCACTCCCCTCTTGATAAATGCCAGGAGACAAAAAGTTTCCTTGGGACTTGCCAAACCCTGTGTGCTCCCAGCAGCCTCCCACTCCCATCCCCTGTGATAATCTGTCAGCTCTAATGCTGCTTGACTTTCTCTTCTTCTGTGCAATAACTGTCCAGATGGGAAACAGGGTGGCGGGAAAAAAAAAAGAAAAAGAAAAAGGCCTTAAACTAAAAATGGCTGTGTTGTTGGCCAGATGGCTGCTCCCAGCAAAGAAGCTTCCTTTAAAAAGTGACACTGCCACCCAAGACTGAGAGAGTGTGCAAACGGGATCTGGAGGGGGAAATACCACTTGTTTATGAGCTCTGCTAGCAAAATCCCGGAGCGAAACAATTTGTAAAATCAAGCTGTGGACAGCGGCAGTGCGAGGAAGGCCAGTGAAACAGCAGCAAAACCTGGGCTAAAGTCCAGGCCAAGCAGAGCTAAACCTGGGCAGGCAGTGGCAGCCCAGTGGTGCCCTTGAGAGGCTGTGGGGGCAGGTACAGCCTGAGCAAGCCCTGCCCCGTGCCCGCATGCCCTCCCTCCGTGCCGGGCCCACCTGAAGCAGCGCAGGCGCAGGGACTGCGCGAAGCGGCCGGCGCTGTACTCCTGGCCGTCCATGACCGAGGGCACCGTGTCACTGTCCTGCACGATGATGGCCATCTCACTGTCCCTCTTCCCCAGCATGCTGCGGTCGTTGATGTTGGCAGAGCCTGGGCAGGGCAGCACAGGGCACAGGCAATGTCTCACTGCTGCTCCAGGTGTTCCTGCACACCCCTCCGTCACCACCCCTCACCCCCTGGGCCCAGGGGGAACCATCTACAGCTTCCATGGCTTCCACCCCAACCTGATGCCTTCAGATTTTAGCTTTTTTATTTTTCAGATCCTGTACTGCATTAGTGTGTAACTCTGAACTCCATACAGAGTGTGTTAGCAAGCTCTCTTCACATTTTGGTCAGTTCCTTCTAAGCCTGAGAACTAAGGACACCCTCAGAAAGTATAAACAAAAGTGAATTGGGGTGGGGAGCAAATTGGGGTATATGACTCCATTACACGAAGCTATAATTGGAGAATTAGCCCAATATGCAAATAGACCAAAGTTATATGTGTCTGAGAAACTCATGACTGTTGCCCGTTTTGGGTGCAGCCCCTCAGAAAGGCTTTGTCTGCCCTTAATGTACCTGAAAGCCTTTGAATAAATATATCTGCTTTTATCAAAGTTAAAAACTTTGTCTGGCCTCTCTTTCTAGGCATCAACCAGGGGGCTTCCTTATGGAAACACACACCTTGAGAAGAGTTGGGGGAGAGAAAAAAAACCCCAACTAATTTTTGCAGGCTTCAACAGTTTGGAAGAAGATTAACTCACAGCCAAGCCCAGGCCAACGTTTTCAAAATTTGTTTTTTCTGTAACTTCCCAGATGCTACTGCTGAAGGAGCCACAGCTTTCAGAAGTCTGAACAGCATTTGGTTTGGCTACCCAGTTACCTGAGGCAGGATGAGCTCTCTGGGTAAATCACAGAATGGTTTGGCTTGGAAAAAACTTTCAAGCTCCTCTCATTTTACCCTCCCTGCCACGGTCAGGAAAACCTTCCACGAGACCAGGTTGCTGTGCCATTCAGGGGGTTCTGCTCTATACCAGCTGAGGCTTTGTCTCCCCCCCAGACAGGTTTTTCTGTCCTACACAGATGTTAGAAAACAGGACAAGGGGGAACACTGCTTACAGCTGTGGCTCCAAGGGAACAGCAAGATGCAGGGAAGGACTGGCATAATGAGGTCATTAACCCGCAGAAATGCCCAAAAAAACAACAAAAAAAATCTCCAGACACAGCTGTAAGACACCCCAAGGCTGCAGTTAGCCATTGAGCCTTCCCAGGAACTGGATTAACTCCAGAGGAGCCAACACCTCCAGAGGAAAATCCAGCTAAGTGCCTCTTTGTCCTTTCATCCCCTCCTCCTGCCCAGTAGCTCCATGAGCCCTTAATTTCCAAGCACTCTCTCATGTGGAACAGGGATGACTTCCAAGCCCCTCACCAGGCAGCAGAGACACAAAGGCTGTTTAAAAATCCACCCTCAAGTTTATAGGTACGGAAAATAAAAACTAAGAGCTCCCTCAGGCCCCCAGACCATCCCAGCTCCTGCTGTGATATCAAACCACCCCAGAGCCACTCTGTGCACTGGAGACAGGATCTGGCCCCTGAGAAGGTGACAGAGGAGCAATCCTCACCACAGGTCATCTGAGACCACTGCTCTGAAGGGAGGGAGTATTTCCAGTCTTGTAAAATCTGGTATTAAAGAATTCATTGGCAAAGTTTTTATTGCTGATGTAACAGCTCAAAAAGGGCTTCTTAAAAGAAACAGGCTGAAATTCTGCTGCAATGTAGAGCTTGGAGTCTGAACTCCCTTGTCTTTGCTCCATGTTCTCACAATAAATATGGTAAGAGAAGAGGATGAAATGATATCTATTACTCCCTATAGCATATTGTCCCATTCTTAGGAAATGGAGCTGATACATGACACATGTTGTCCAAACCTTCCAAATTTTACAGCACATTCTGTTCTTTCAGGAACAGATGACAAGTCTCACAAGTCTTCCTGCTAGAGCAGAGTTTGATACAAGACAGATGGACAATATTCCCTGCACTGGGATTCTCTTTACAGTTACACACAGATTTAAAAGATTTTAGAAAAACAAATTAAATGACAGCCCTCTGAATCCTTTCTTCCCTCTTGATGAATTTATGAGTTTGGTTTTTGGGTTTGTTTTCTTGAAACAGCAAAATATTTCTCAGGAAAGAAATGACAACGTAGACAAGTCCATGGCACTGCAGCTTGCACTGTGCATGGGGATGGCAAGGGACTGATGCAGGTACAACCCAGTACCCCAAAGCCCTCCTGAGAGCCCCTGCTCACCAATTATCACTGTGTTGTCATCAGCAATGAGCAGTTTGCTGTGCACATAGATGAGCTCTGTGACCAGCTTTCCTTCCAGCTCTGCATATGTTCGAAGGCCACAGAATGAGATGTAGTTTATCCACTTATCTCCAACTGAAAATTAAAAGACAAAGAAAACTGATGGAATGAGGGAGGTGAAACAGAAAAAAAAACAAACAACAAACCTTGTTTACATGAAGACCCCTATGAATAACAGTTCACTTTTGCATTTTAAAAAGTTATAGATGAACAGATAACAGAAATATTTTTTTAAAGACTTGAAAATTTGCTTGTGAGCTCACTGTGCTGCTCTGATCTGCTGCCTGCCCAGAGACTCCCACTTCAGTGAGAAATGACTCCAGTCTCCTGGGCACAGCACAATAGTTGGACTATGAGACTGTTTTTCTGCAGATCCTGCAGAAAGGAGGCTGGAAGCAGGTGTTTTTTCCATGGTCAGTATGGCAAATGTGTCCTAATGCACTTGTGTGCAGTTCAGATTTACACCAGGACCTAGAACAAATGAGGCATTATGCATGGTCCTAGCATTTGTGATGTTGTTTTTCACAGTGCTCCGATTCCCAGCAGAGCAAATTCCAGCAGGATTCCTCACACAGCAAGGAAAAAGCCTCCTGCTTAGGCAGGTTCTTCCTCTCCCTGTCTGACAACTGCCAGAAACAAACCCAGTGTGGGGAAGGCTGAGGGCTCGTGGCTCCCAGAAGCGTGACCCTGCTCAGGACATTTTCCAAATAACACAATCCTGAGCAGCTGCAGCCGAGCTGTGCTCCTCCCTGGGGTGTTCCCTCCTCTGGATCAGGGCTGCAGCCAGGCCTGAATCCTGACAAGAGGCCATGGCTTGTGTGACCCGACAGAGTTTGCCATGGTGGGAGGTCAAGGAGGAGGCTGCTCACAGCCCCACGAGCCCACAGCATGTGCTGCATGATGTTAAAGATGCATCCACGAAACTGCAGCATGCAAAGTGAACAACACAGAGGAGTGGAAGAAAGTTCTTACCCTCTGCCTTCAGCTGGCTCAGGATGGAGTTTTCTCCTCTGCACATTGTCCTGGAAAGAAGGTAGGCAGCCATTAGCACCCTGGCTGCAGACAGGAGCATGTGCTGGAGCAGAACCGGGTGGGGGAAATTGCAAATGTAGCTGCCTCTCAAACAGCAGGACAAACAGGGTGCTCCCAGAGCAGACTTTTTTCCCAAATGACTGTAACTACATCAAGGACTGCTCACGTTCCAAAAGGAGCTTATACCAACCCTCAGAGGAGCTTTTCTGCCCTCTAGAGCATGTGGCAATGATTGTAAACATGTGACAAGCAGGGCTGCTACCCCTGTGCCAGGCCTGGATGTGAAGTCACGTCAAGAAAAACGTTGACACGTGCAGAACACCAGGTCAGGGAGTTTGTGTGATTATGGCTGAGCTGGAAAAGCCACAGCTGGAATTCCACTGAGAACCAACCAACCCACGGGCAACTTCCTCTGGCTGCCCTTACAGGAGGAAGCTCAGGCAGAAGGGTCAGAGGGATGTGCCACTTTCCATCTGTTTGTGTCCTCTGCCCCACTCGTCCTCCTGGAGGTGCAGCAGGACCCCTGCAGACCAGCAGATGAGGGGATTTCACTCTGAGGGTGGCAGCAGCCTCTGCACACTGACTGTCCCCTGGCCACACCACACCACAGCAGCTTTCCAGTAAAACCATCTTGGGCCATTTTGCTGCCTTCTACATTTCACAGCACAAGGATTACCCTGCTGCATGTCAGTCCTTCCTATGAGAGTTGCTGGGCTGCAAGTGCCCCCCCAAAACCATCCATCCTGGAGCAAGGGAGTCACACTGGGCAAGATGCCATTGCCTGTGTGGGGTCAACGGGCAGAGTCAGCCCAAGATCAGCCAAAAAGGCAGATTTGGAGACAAATCTTGGTCAGCAAGTCTGGCTCAATCAGCTAAGTGGAAACCAAACAGAATGGCTTGGCTTGGTTGAGCCTTAAAGCTCATTTAGCTCGATCCCCCGGTGACACCTTCCCCAAGACCAGGTTGCCCAAAGCTCTGTCCCTGCTGGTCACACTGGTGTCAGGTGGGGCCTGGGGACCCCCTGCAGCAGTGGAGGTGCCCAGGGGTCTCTGCCCCCTGCCAGTGGTACCTGTAGTTGAAGTGCATGATGGCCTGCAGCGCGTTGCCCCCGCCCGTGGAGATGTCCCCTTCAAAGCCCGGCAGCAGCGGGATCACCACGTACACCCGGAACCGTCTGTTCTCCCTGAGAGAGGAGAGAATTCAGGGCAGTCTCAGCCTGGCAGTGCTACATCAGCCTGGAAAAGTCACAGCTTCACACAAGGTGAAGTCCCCTCGGTTTCACTTCCCCTCAGGATGACTGATTTGGTTCCCATCCAAGGCCACCACACAGATTTTAAGGGAGCCAAGTGTGAAGCGCGTTTCCAGTTTCAGGAAATCATCACCTGCCACCAGTGCTTCTGTGAGGGCTCCTTCAGGAGGAGAGGGAATAATTCATTCACAGCAAACAATAAAAAAGCTAAAGGAAAAGAAACACATTTTTACTGAAATTCAGGGGGCAGGCTAAGGATTTTTCAGATTGTGTGTGCCACTATAAAAGTTTGTTTGAGCACCCCAACAGCCCAGTCACACCGATACTGGTGCAGACTGGTGTGGACAGCTGCCTGGCAGAGCACAGCAAAGCCAACAGAGCCATCACAGGCAGAAACCCAACAGCTAACCCAGTGCTCCCACTGCCTCCTGGGTTTCAGAAGTCAGAAACACCACAAAAGGTGGAAAAAGTTCAAGGCACAAGCAAAACATTGATCACTGGGGGAAGGCAAATATGTCCTTGATACAACACAGCACCCAAAAATCTCAGTTCCAAAGTCCTCCAAACTGATCCATACCCTAATCGTGATCCCATTCAGAACAAGAGCCACTATTGTGGCACTGCTTGGGGCTTTTCTCAAAGCTCCCTTTGGGTTTCCTCTGCTGACAAATGCATCTGCTCTGAGAGCCTTTCCAGGCGCCCCTGAGTGCTGGGAATTCCCTGCTCTGTGCCCCGGAGGAGGAGGAAGAGAAGCAGGAGGCTAATGCTCCATGGAAGGATGCTGCCACTAGATGGCAAACACAGTTTAATCAGCACAAAACCATTTCAGAAACTCTGAAACTCTGCGGATGAGCCAGTCTGCATTTTTTGCTAGGAGTACTCTTTCCTCAGGCAAGCCATGCCTGCAGATTTAGGGGTGTGGGAAATGAAGCACTGGGGTCCCATCTGAGCTGGGAGGGAGACAGTGAGGACCTGAGTGTCTCATTTCATCCAGTGCTTCGTTCCAGCTGTGCTGGGCACTGCAGGCTGGCTCTGGCTCACCAGAAACAGTTAATGAGGCTGTGAAACCAAGTCTGTTTGTATCATGAGAAAGGTCTACCAACAAAGGCATTCCCCAAAAAGCAGCTTGTTTGTGTAAGGACAATGTTTACTAAACTGCTTAGAGAGCCACCCATGAAAAAAAAGAGGAAACCAAGAAAAGAACATTATTAATAACATCAGTAGAAAATATTTAGTCTAGAAGAGTGAGAAGTATACAAGCTCACTACAGACCTTAATTTATAATTAAATGCTGTTTTCCTGGGACAGTTTGGAAAATGAGCATTATGATACAAACTATTTAGGTCTGAATTTGCTTTTAATCTTAGGTAATGCCGAATTTGAACCTTATATTCAGTTAGGGTGCAAAGGACCTGTGGTAGTCACGTCCCAAAGGCAGAAGGGGAATCCAGAGTGGCTTTCCAGAGGGACAGATCACAGGATCACAGAATGGTTTGGGTGGAAGGGACCTTAAAGCTCCTCCAGTTCCAAAGCTTCCTGCCATGGGCAGGGACACTTTCCACTGTCCCAGGTTGCTCCAAGCCCTGTCCAACCTGGCCTTGGACACTTCCAGAGATGGGGCAGCCACAGCTTCTCTGGGATACCTGTGCCAGGGCCTCAGCACCCTCACAGGGAAGGATCCAGTCTAATCCTCTTTCACGTCAAAGCCATGTCCCCTTGTCCTGTCACACGTGCCCTTCTCCCAGGTCCCTCTCCAGCTCTTCTCTAGCCCTTTTAGGCACTGGAAGGTGCCTTAAGATGCTCAGGTGCCTCTGAGCCTCAAAGCTGCAATATAAACACAGCAACAGCATTTCCAGCAGCACTGGCACTGCTCCTCACACTGCACAGGTGAGAAAACCCATCCCATCTTTTCATCCTTAGCTAATTTCAATTTTTTTTGGCTATTCTCCAGCTCACAAGCAACTCCACTCTGTTTTTAATGGCACAGCAGATAACACCCAGCCTCCCTCTGTTTCAATAGTGCTCTTCTTTTCACAGTGCTCTGAACAATGGGCAGCTCCTGTGGCCTTGCAGACATTTCCTGCAGTCTAGTGGCTGTCTCAGGTTGGGTGCCCTTATCCTAGGGGGAATTTCCAAGCTCAAGTGCAAAAAAGAACAAAATTCCTGCAACCTTGGAGAGAAGAGTTCTGGAAAAGCAGGCCCTGCAGAGTTGTGAACAACTACAATATGGAAAAAATAATCCATGCAAGAAAACATCTCTGTGTGTGGCAAAAAAGCCCATGAGAGATGAAAGGGAAAAGTTTAGAAAGTTTCCTGTATATCAGGCCAGCAGGAGCAGGGTTCAGTTTTATACTATGAAATGTATGTCTCAAAGAGACTCCAGGGGAGCAACCTTAAGCAAGGCTGCCCAGGATCAAAGTGAAGACAAGCCACTACCTGTGGCATTAATGTTAACACAGGGTTAGGTGTGCTGAAGGAGTGTCTAAAATGTGATTGGATTCAATCCATCCAGGAACAAACAACGGTCCCCTTGCAAAGACTGGAGGTGGTGAACACCCTCCAGCATGTACCAGAAAAAATTGTTCAAACAATAGCAGAACCCTGCAGTCAAATCCTCAAAATGTGTTTGCTTCCCCAATTTGAAGCCACTCCTCTCTCGATGATTTAAATAAACCACAAATCCCAGTTCACCCTTCCCACCCATGAAATTGCCTGACCACCCACCTCAAGGCAAGCCGGCAATGGAGCCAAGGTGTCACTGAACCAGAGCACAAAGGACTTGCCTTTAAACAAGCTCCACAGTTAAAAATACATTTACATTGGGGTAAGTGCAGAAAATTACTCTCTGGATGCAAAGAAACCACTCAGGAGTCTCACTGCTGCAAATGCAGATTCTCGATCCTGTCAGTTCTGCATTGGCACAGCTGCTGCCCAGCTGTGCCCACTCAGGGGTTATTTTTTGCACCACACCATGAAAAAGCACCTGAAGACTTCCACTGCCTCATTAAGAACAGGTTACCTGTGAGCTTTAAGAATCCTCTGAGCAATCGCATCACCGATCTTGTTCCAGACAACTTTATCATCAGCACAGCTAATAAAAAACTGGTTCTGCAGGAAAAGCAAGCAGAGCTACTGTCAGGTACTGCCAGCAACCAACCCAAAATATTTGCATGCTTTGCTACAGACCAAGAGCAACTAAAGATAGCTGGGTTTGTGTGCCATTGGAGTGGAGGCTTTTTTAAATTATGATTAAATGATATGTGTGTCTGTGCTTGCTTAGGGAATTAATTAGTCCTTATTAATCACACTCCTTAGAAAGTTCATGTAAAGAGCAAGCTAACAAGAGGCTAAAAAAAAAAAAAAAAGAAAAAGAGGAGGAGAAAAGAGAAAAAGCATCTCTGTTCAGCCAGCACTGAGTGTCACTCTGACACAAGAGATTGCTGCAGCTGAAGGCTGCGTGGATGAAGAGCTGCCCTGTGAGTGGGAGGTTTGGGCATGCACAGGGGACACTGCAAAGCCACAGAGGGGACAGGGAGACTATTGCACAGTCCATGAATGCTGCTGGCAATTTTGCAAAGAGCCTTATAAAGGAGAGGTCTACTTTTTTCCACCTCGTGGTCAGATGGCTGTCGGGATACACAGCCACCATTCTGGCTGAAGGTAATGGAACTGTCTAAATGCATAAAAACTTAGGACCAATCATCAAAAAGTAATTACCCTCCTGATGGCTACAAGCCATGCCCAGAGCATCACGACCCTGTCACCCTGATTTTCAAGTTTTCTGAGGCACTTTCTAATTTGATGTTTTTCACAGTTCTTAGTTCTTTCTCACACACAGGTGTTATTATCAAAAGTCTGTTTTGATATGATGAGGTTGTTTACATACTTTCTCTTAGTGTGAAAACAACTTATGGGCAGTTGTCTTGACCAATGGGATGAGAGAAGTATCAACTTCTTCTCCAATCCCTGGTCTGTGTAGAAATACTATAAATTTAGAGTCAGAGTCATTAATAAATAGTTTTAGCCTTCTCATCAAAGAGTGTCCTTGTGTGTCCCACAGTGACAGGACCCTCCTGCCTTCTCTCCCTGCCACTCACCTCTATGTAGATGTAATGTTTGCTGTTCTCTATCACACTGATGTAGGCTTTGTGGATGGACTCCTCGTGGTATTTAATGCCAGCAGACCAGTCAGCAGCAGAGCGGATCACCTGGAGAGCAAGGGAGAGACACCTTCAGCTCTGTCCATCCAGGACAGCACCATGGCACCCAAAGTATCCCAAGGCAAGGCTCTTCCCTGGCACAGCCAGCCTTCCACTAAATAAGGTAGTAAGTGCAACATTTATACTGCATTTGTAATGCTGAGAAAGGAACTTCAGAAATGGTATTAATGCTTAGCAATGTTTTGATTAAAAACATAAGAGCCCTGTCCCATTGCTGCACTGCCATGCTTTCCCACCTGAGCAGCTCCAGGTACTTGTTCTTGCTTAAGGTTTTATGATAAATTGCTTTTAAAACAACCTAAATGCCCAAGCTTTAGGGATGCACATCCCCATCAGTGATCTCCTGCCCAGCACCTTAAAGCTGGTCTCCAGCTGGGGCAGGGTGTTTCTCCCCTGAGGAGGCAGTCTGATAACACAGGCCATGCCTCTGTCCTCAGCACTCGAGGACATTTGTTTCTTCTGCCAAATTCTTGCACAAGCCGTCCTATTTGTGATGATACAACTTTTAAAACTTTTAGTTCAGCTGCCCACGTTTATTTCTTAGTTTTTACTGGAAATCCACTTTTGAAGTAGATTCCTGAAAGATCGCCAGGGCGTGTCCTGCCCCTCTGTCCTGCAAGAGAGCCAACATGAGAAACAACCTTTGTGCTCTGGGCCAGGCTGAGCAAGCCCCACAGCAGTCAGCATCCCGTCCCCCTCAGCCAGAGATGCTGTGGCACCTCCTGCTCCCTCACTTTGAGTCAAAAGGCAGCCACACTATGCCTCAAGTGATGCTTTCCTAGATGGAAATGTAGTTTTTAATTAAGTGTTGGCAGAGTCTGTGCTTGGGAGAACAGTTACTCATTATCAGCCTCTCTCTTTAAAGACTGTCAAGACAAAAACATTGGAACAACAGCTTTAAAATATCTCCATATAGCCACTATACTGGAACTCGGGGCCAGTCCTACCCAGCACAAGACCCAGGGGCTGGGGATCTGTGAAATGTTCCAGCAAAATCCTGATCTCTTGGGAATTGACCAAATGAATCCTCTTGTCTCCAGAGCATCTCTGGAGGTGGCACTCGAGGCCATTGCTGTTACACAGCAGATGATTCCTGAGCTAATTGCTTCACCTGGACAGGAGCTTTCTCCCACATCTGTTTTTCCCAGTAAAAATCAGACCCTGCAACTCTCGTATGTGGCTGCTCTCTTGGCCAACAGGAGGGTGCACTCTGCACTCTCCCCGAGTGTTGGGGTCACAAATGTTGGAATTTGGGAGCCAGCCTGAATACAAGGGCTGCCACAACCTTTAGCAGTGCCAAACAGCTGCCCTTTGCCTGCATTAGCCTCTGCAAGGCCATGCTGATCATTCCCAAAGGTTTTTAATCACTCATTTGGTTTGCAAAGCCAAAGCTGAATGTTCCCACTCCTCCCAAGCTGGGCACTGCTGAAACAACACTGAGCACCACAGCAGACTGAGAGCTTGAACAAAATTCCACCACTGGCATTAATAAGCTGTTACTGGCATTAATAAGAACAGAAAAAACAGTTTTTCTGAGTAGAAAGCAGGCTAATTAGTCCATACACAGCCTGGACTGGAGCTCACAGCATTTCCACTCTCCTTAGCACAGCAATCTGGAACTGCACTTCAGAAAGTGGCAAATGGTAGCTTTCTAGTGCACAAAGTCTGATATTCAATTTTTTTTTTCTTTTTGCTAGTTAACACAACAGAACCATTACTCAGGACCATCCCTTTCCAGCACCATGGCTTCCCAGTGCATCTTCCACCTGCCTTCCCTACATTCCTCCTCAGCCCTCCACATAGCTGGCACCCCAGCTCACTCCACATCCCGGGCTGCCCCCATTACATTCCTCTGCCTCACCCCAGATCAATGTGTCATGGCTAATTCTACAAAGCTGGCACAGCACCACCCAAAAAGCTCCCATAAGGTACAACCTCAAATCCCCCTGCAAAGTGAAGAAGAGGTGTCAGAAAACATTGGATGGGACAGCAGAATGAGTATAAGGTGTTTTGTCTTGTACCTCTTCAAAATGAAGTTGTTTTCAACAGGTCTGCAGCCACAGGGACAGGACAATGCCACCAAGGCAGCATCCCATGGAGACAAAGCTGTGGCACTCACAGACACACATACCCACAGCTGGAAGTTTGCTACACAGCCCCTCCCTTATCACTGATATTCCATCTCACACTTCTGGACACTTCTCTTTCCTGTCAAGGTATTTAAAGGCAGCTGCTTCAAACCCAACCTATTTCCTGGGGAGAAAAGGTGAAATGTTGCCCAGCAGAGCATCTCCCATCCAGAGCTGGAGTCTCCATGCTCCTGCCTCTCCCTTCCCCTCCCCTGAGCTTCTCAATAGCTTGTCATCCCTTTAACTTCTCTAACTGATACAAGGGTAATAAATGTGATGTTTGCTGAGGGCTAGTGCATAAACCCTGAACAATGCAGGGCTCTCACTCAGACTTCAAAGAGGTGAGGGCGTCAGCTGCTGCCAGAGCATTAAACTTTCATTGCATTTCCATCAGGAATGGGATGTTGCCTCACCACAGTCACATCTTTTGCAATGCTGGCTTTGGCAGATAACTGCAAACTCTGGAGTGGAAACAGGGAGATGGAATAGTGGAAAAAACTCCAGCACTGCCTTTGGCAGATCTCCATTTGACTCCTGTAAGAATCAACGTGCTCTTGCAAAAATCATGTTGCTTATTGCAAGCAAAGCCCTGAAGCTCAAATGAAAGAGGATGGGAGACCATGCCTGACTCCTTTTCCTCCTTCCCAGCCTGTACCTCCACAGTGTTTCCCACACACACTGCATTCATCCTCCCTGCCCAGGGGAAAGCCCTTGTCAGTACTCTATTCTCCCAGAAATGCTTTCCTACTCCTCTCACAGAGGAGAGCAAAACCAGATGGTACAATGAGATGGAATCTGTTGCTGACAGGTCAATGGTTTGGGCTTGCAGCAATGCTGCAATCCCCACAGATCCTTTGTGTTTTCCCTTCCTCTGATGTGCCCACAGATGAAGACAGACTTGCAAACAAGGTCAGAAACAAGAAAGCCAACAGCCAGGCTTTCCTCAATCACCCCACAGCCAAGGACAGTTCTGGTATGCTGCATTTTACCTCGGGGCAGTAACTTCTGCCTATAAAATCCCTACACAGTACTCAAATGGAGGTAACAGGGGACTGGCTGCTGGCCAGCCAAAGGCTTCAATATTAAGAAGAACAAGAATATTGCTCTAGTTTTGCTGGATAAAAAGTTGACAGAAGATTTCAGGATATTTGCTTATTTCTGTGCAGAACTGTATCACTCCACTTCATCTCCGTTAAAGGAGATAAGAGCACCTGAACCCTCTGCTCCAAAATGAATAAACTGGACAGGCAAGAGGTTGATATTTCTGTCTCTGCAGAAAAGAAGTCACACAGGGATGCCCTGATGCACACCCTGGGAGCTCCAGAAAAAGGCAGCCAGGAGGGAGAGTTCAGATCCAGGATGCAGGTGTCCTCCCCTGTCCCCACTTCCTACAGCAGCCAAATCTGAAACGTCCATCAGGAGGAGAGACTGAGTTCACTTGAGGATTCGCAGTGGGACTTCAGAGATGCTCAGGGCACTTGTGTCACCTGGGGACCAAGGGAAACCAGGCCAGGGTGGGTATTAGGAAGGAAAGAGTCAAAATTTTACTAGGTGTGTGCAAATCCCTGCCTGGGAGCTTGAGGAGGTCACCCAGAAATCATAACCCAGCCTGGGGACCTGCATCCAGGCAGGGTGTCCCAGCCTGGGCAGAGGAGCTCCCCTCACTGCTTCCACCAGGCTTGGCAATGCAAATGCTCTTCCCCATCAATTTTCCCTCAGACTGGGAAGGCTGGTACATATCAGGACAACACATTTGCAGCCTAATATCATATAGTTTTATTTATCTGTCTACATGCAGGGCTATTTTGATAGATGCATAAATAAGAAATGAGCAAGGTAGTTTCAAATGAATAATTTACAAGACAAACCTGCTCTCTTTTTTCTGTTTACGGCATCACTGAGAGCAGCCCCTCACTTCCTGGATGAATCACTTATTTGCAATGTCTCAGCAATGTGGTGACCAGGCTGGTTTTCCAACTGCTCACCATCACTCAGCACCGGAGTCTGTGGATTCCGCAGTCACCGTTTGAGCTCCATCCTCCTCTCCCACGGCCTGATGCCCTGAGCCAGCAGCTCTGCAGCTGGACTAAGAGAAGCTTGATCTAGGTTGTTCTCAGTTTAATTTCTCCTTTGGGAATTGCTTCCAGTTCTGTAATCAGTAGAGCTGAACTTTTTGCTACAGCAAACCCCGTGATTTAGAAGTTGTGGCTTATCTAGCGGTTAACGTGCCCAGGGGATACAAACCCCATCACTTCCATGAGAACAAGATTTCCCAAAAAGCTGGTGTAAGACACAGACAGAGAGGCATTTACAGCTACATGGAACAGGATGATGCCTGAAGGGGACTACTTCCCAGCTGAGAAGCCTTGATTTGGAGGCTGATGTAAAACACCCCAGACCCCCGACACAAGATCCCTGTGCTGCCCATCCCTCACACCACACAGAGAGGAGCAGACAATACCCTGGCAACCCACAAATCCAAAAAAAAGCATTTTATTTCACTAAACTTCCCCAAGCAGTGCTGTCATCTGGGCAGACCACTCCTTACAAAGAGCCAAGTCATGCATTTTTCCTGGTTTTGGTCTAACTGCTCTTACTTCATACATCTTTCATCCACGGATACACACAATGGTTTTGCTGCTTCAGCATAACTGTTTTGACTTTGTAGTCTTCAACAAGTTCCTATTTCTGCTGGGTAAGAGCAGTATTCAAATATGTGCACTTGATAGAGCAAATTGGGCTTTTAAGCAGAAGTATCTTGGCAATTCTGACTGTGAGACTGATTGTCACAAACCAGACTGTGGGCTGACTGTGTGGAACAGCAGAGGACCCACAGGGGTGCAGGGCTGCATAATAAAGTGCAGATGAAGTTCAAGGCAGAAAGCAACAGCCCCAAGACTCCACTTAATGCTGGGCTCTCACTGACCACCACCCATCTGAGTGAGGCGTCAGGGCCTGGCAGACTGCTCTAAAATCTGAGATAAACACTCAGTGGGTAACCTCAACCCATCAGCCCTTCTCAAATCATAAAGCCCAAATGTTAGGGGTTGGAAGAAGAGCAGCAGCAAACAAACCATTAAACCACACAGCTGTGCAAAGTCACAGTGTTCCCACCACTTGAGTACTGCATACACTTTAGTCCCCTTACCTCAAAGATGGAGATACAAATTAATGCCTCTCTACTAAAAGAGTTGCATCATTCTATTGTGATTGAGGATTCAAATGTCTAATCTGTGAGCTGAATTAGATAAATTTTGCATCTTATAATTCAAGCTCTGCAGAGGGTCTGTCAGGCATTCAAATTTCCTGGGAGGATGGAGAACAAGCCCTCTGAGGAGTATGTGAGCAGGAGAACAACACCCACCTGGACTGTGGCAGGAACAGCCTCAGGCACCTGGTACTTCAACTCATTAGCAGTTTGCTGAGATTTTGGCAACAGGAATGGGTAGGACAGGGACCGGTATTTGGGTTTCATAATCTGCACAGGAAGGAAAAAAAAATCAGATAAAGAAAAAATGCTTGAAAAAACGCTTACAGCAGATAAAGAAAAAATGCTTGCAACATATCAGAAAAACACAATGAAATAAAGCAGATGCCTACAGAGGGCAGGGGGATGAGGCAAGGCTGTGCTCATCTCCGTGGCCCCAGCAGTGACACCCAGACCCACCTTGGTGAAGTTCCAGCGCTGGATGAAGTGCCGGGCGATGTCGCGCGCGGCTCTGCCGTGCACCACCGAGGAGATGTCGTGCCAGGGCATCCTTGGTGTGGTGTACCTGTCTATGAAGTCTGCAGGACAAGGGAGCACGGTTGAACTTCCTCAGACAAAGCACAGCATCCTCCTCCTCAGCCCGAGGCTTCTGGGACATGGCCCCAAGCACCCCCAAGGCAGATCACTTGGACTGACACAGCCCTAAAACCCCTCAAAGGGAGTTTTGCTGCTTTCTCCTGGCAACCAAACCAAACCAGCCTTGTCACCTCTGGCTTGGAGGCAGGAAAAATATGACCTGAGACTGAAAAGGTGCAGAAGAAAGTTTGGGGGAATGCAGACTCCCACTCACCAGCAAAAGGCTTGTCGAGTTGAACCCAGTCTTTAAAGACAAAGTTGCAATAGTCCTTTCCATGCCAGAACCTGGTTTCCCCAAGCAGCTCTCCAACACCTGTCTTCAGGCTACGGATGGATCCTTTATCTGTGCCAGGCAAACAAAACAAAAACACACTCCAAAGTCATGGCCATCCATTGCACACAGCAGTGAGAGATCACAGCCATGGAACAGCACTGGTGGGACCTGCCAGTCCCAAGCAGCTGAAGCTGGTTTCTCCCTAGTCCTCCTGTTACTTTCAAGGGATATATGTTAGTCTTTTTAGTTCCTTATTTTAGTATTTTTTACACAATCAGAAGAGGTTATGTATAGGAGTCTGTTATGGAAATGAAAAGCAGATGCTGAATTTTATCTTGGACTACATCACCCTATAATCATTTGCCTTTCCCCAGTTCAACAACACCTAAATAATCCCATATGGCAGTCCACATCATGTATATCATCTACTTCATATATTTTACATTAATGGTGAACTTCTCTGCTAGAGAGCTAATTACTTTGCCTCTCTAGCAGGGTGTATCTCCTCTAATAGTAGTATTTATTATCTAGAATGAGATGTTCATGTTCCCTCATGAAGTATTGTGGGTTTTCTTAGTATTATTTTGTTTCTTCCAAATTGCAATCATTTTTGATACAATTTTACATGTTGAACAAATGGATCCTAAATTACAAATTTGTGTGGATTACAAATGATCTAAAATATTGTACACAGGGATATTCCCTCCTAACAGGATTCCTTTTCCAGAGCACATGTTTTTGGGCAGTGAACTCTTTTTCTGGGCTCTTAAAAAATGCAAAAATGTTAGCCTAGACCGTAAACAGTTACCTGGTGTTATTTCCTGACCCTGAGAGCAGCCTTCATCAGTGACACCAAACACTAATGCAGTAATTATACAGCAATACCACAAGCAGAAACCTCCTCCTAACCCAACCACGCCACCAGGTAATCATAAAAGCAGAAACCTCCTCCTAACCCAACCACGCCACCAGGTAATCATAAAACCCCTAAGCACACAGAAAAAACCAACTTACAACAGTCACCAAAACGCACACTGAGAGCAGCACAAGACCAGGGGACACAAAGCAAGCCCTGCCAGAACTGCAGAGCCGAGCTGAGCCGAGCCAAGCCATGCCAGAGATGCCTGCAGCAGGTTTGCACCACAGCTGCCTTGGGAAGCTCGAGCTTCCAGTGAGAGTCCAGGTGGAGCTGGGGAATCACTGACTCCACATGGCCAGGTGGGAATGGGAATGTGTGGGACACAGGCCAACACAGCCTCAGTGACTGCACAGTGACTCAGGAGTGAGCACAAATGGCCACAGGGGACACTGCACATGGTCTCCACAGAGACATGGAAATGCTTTGCTGCCTGCCACTGCTTTGTAAACCAGCATTTTATAATTGGCAATTAATGCCTTAGAGGAAGAGGTTTGCAAGAGGATGATGCTGAAGAACTGCTCCTCACTCTGTTCCTGAACCCAAAGGCATTTTGGAAAGGTACCACACTGGGACAGGCCCTTCCAACACAGTCCAGAGATGGGAACAGCTCAGTGATCACAACTCCTGTGCTAAGTGAGTGTGCTTTCCTTGGTTTTAATTTGAAGCAAAAGAGGGGTCTCAGATCTTTGTCCAAACATAGGACTGACAGCAGCCACTCTGCTGCTTCCTCTCTCTGTTTGCATGTCTTCCTCCATCAGGCTTACTTTAAAAATATCCAATACAGAACTTCCCAGTTCCAGTAACAGCTCTTTCCTTTACTGGATGAGAGCTGCTGAAATCATCATATACCAGAATCAGAACTATTTCTGCAACTGTTCCCTGCTGTTGTTATTGCAAATTTTTTGTTTGCTTATTTGTTTGATTTTGGTTTGTTGTAGTTGTTGCTTTGGGGCTTTTAATTCTTATTTACTTATGCTGCAGTATTTGTAGTTTCTGGAGAAGGCTCTTCTGTCAGGATGGCCACATCCTGGAGGAGGGATCAGGATGCTGGGAGAACAACAAGCAGTGAAGGCTGATCCTGGCACCCAACCTCACTCTCACCACAGTAATAATGCAAAAACATCAGCAGCTAAAGCCTGAAGGGGTCCACAGCTCTGCCTTCCTCCACTTACCCTCCCGAGGCTCAGCGAGCCCCTGTTTGGATTCACTGTGGTGATGGAACATTTTCAGATGGGGCCTTAAACTCTGGATTATATTCGGTTGGCTCCTAGTGGGGTTAGAGTAACCTGCAGAAAGTCAAGATGCTCTATTCATGGCAAAAACACACGTCCACCTCTGCCACCCTGGTGCCTGCTCCTGTCTGAAGACACCTGGCAGAAAACTCAAACCAGATGTCAGTTTGCTGAAACTGCAAGTGATTGCACCAAACTCAGGACCCAGCTGGTTTTAACCCAAACAGATGTAATGAAGTACAAAGCCATGGCTGTGTCCTGAGCTGACTGCAACCAAGACCCCCAAAATGGACCAGAGGCAAGAGAAAGATCTGCAGGGAGGGATGGAAATTCCAGTAAGCTCCCCCGCCTTCAGGAGCTGAGCACTTTCAGGAAGGATTTAATTCTGGTACAATTGCCAAGCTGATCCTTGTAATTTTAGCACTGAAGTTATCTTTAATGTCAGGAATTAAAAGCTGCATTTAAATATTCAACTGTTGAACAGACTTTCCTCTAGTAAGTGGGTAAATTTGGAATATTTCCATTTAAGTGAACTTATTTAAAACCTAGCTTTTAACACTAGTCTATGAGAGGGGATAATCCCATTCAGAAATTATTTGCTTATTATAATAAATTCAAGTTGAAAAATGAAAGATTCAATTCTCTCTTACAGGAACACTTTCCAACAATACAAACATTAAGAACCACACACATTGAATCACATCACCTGATGGCTCATGAAAACTGCTAATTAGCTAAATAAAAAATCCACATAAAACCTTTCTTCTCTATTTTGCAGGGACACAAATTTACATGTTGGCTACACACAGCTATTATTCTGACAGTTAGGTAACTTGTCAACTTTCCTTCCATACAAAGAACACATTGCCCTAGAAATCACGTGAACGTGCACATACACCCACCCACCCCCACACATCCTTTATATATACATTATATACATTATTCAGCTGAACATCACTCACTTGACTCACTGTCGATGCTGCTGACGCTGTCAGCATGGTGCATGCCGTGCCTGTGCAGGTGCTTGTAAATGCTGAACCTTGAAAACTTTTTGGGTTTTCCTACTCCTTTCATTTTGGATGTGTCTGGGGCATCATCAGCATTTCTCTCAAACAAGTGGCTCTCTGGGGCCAGAGCTTGAGGCTGCAGTGGGACATGTTCAGTTGACTCTGCCGCAGACTTAAAAGACACAAGACATGGCTGCAGGTCAGGTATGAAGAGGTTCTCCTTCAATGACAGATTCTCGTGCAGATCAGTGCTCAGAAACAACCACGAGCCAAATTTTGCTCTAGGACAGACACACTTCTGTGGGAACCAGGCATGCTTTCTGGGGAGAGTCTGTACTGAGGAGGCACTTGCCAGGAAAGCCTAGTAATATTAGCAGCTTTTGGATCCATACATTTACTCTGGATTACAACTCCCCTTGAAATTCTCATCAACCTAGACCTCTCAAATTTTTAGGGACATATGGTTACACACAGACCCAGGTTAGCAGAAACAAGGCAGCTGCTGAGGGCACAAACAACAAACATTTCAGAGCACTCTGCAAGTGCCTACTGTGCATTTCTAAGTTTTGTTAAGAAAACAGAGGTTGCCCAGAGAAGTTGTGGATGCCTCATCCCAGGAAGTGTGCAAGGCCAGATTGGAACAACCTGGTCTAGTGGAAGGTGGCACTGCCCATGATGGAGGCAGGAACAACATGATCTTTAAGGTCCCTTCCAACCCAAACTCATTCTAAGATTCTATGATTTCAAGAACACAGACTTCAAAATGTGGCTGCTGTTCCAGGCTCCAGGGGAAACCCAGCTCTCTCATCTCTGTACCCTTGTCAGCACCCAGCCCCAGGAGCCATCTTAAATCCTTCCCCTCACCGATAACAAACGACTGATTCGTCACTAAAGCGCCGAAACCCAACGCCATGCTCAGAAGAGGACACGGCCCATTCCCCCCTGCCCCGGACCTGCCGTGGCTGATGGTGGCCCCCAGCTGGACACTCACTGCCAGGTTGATGGTGGACACCGACTTGCCGGCGGCGGCGCGCTTGACGCTGCCCACGTCGGTCAGGCGGTGCTCGTCGTCGTCCCAGCGCCCGTACGCCAGGTCAATGCCGCCCACGAACGCCACGGACTGGTCAACGATCACCAGCTTCTCGTGGTGGGCCCACAGGTACACCGAGGAGGACACGTGGTCTGGGTGCCTCATCACCTGTGAGGAAACCAGCACTGGAGCTCAGCACTGCTGTTAGATTTTCAATCCTCCCGGGCAGAGAGCTGTTCAGCATTTCTTGGCTGTTTGGGGTGATGGGGAAATGCTGGAGTTGTTACTGGATGCATCCACTGCTTAATTGCTGAAGCTACTCAATTTCCCCACAGCTGGTGTCAGCCATATGGCAGGCAGGTGTTTCCCCAGGATGCAGGAATCCCAAGCAGCAATGATTGCTGATCTTGGGATAGGTCACCCTTACAACAGCTTCATAAGAGGACCACAGTCAAAGAAACTGCTTCAGCTGAGCTGTAATAGCTGAGCTTTCAAACACAGAGCCTGCTCTGAAAGAAAACAACATATTGGTGCTCTGAGTCACTTTGGTTGTTGCCACCACACGAGTGAAATGAGAAGTCGGGTGTTTTTTTTTCCCCCACTTAAGTCATTTGGCATTTGTTTAGAAATTTCTTTTTGACAAGTGCCTATGGAACCCTAATTTCTATATCTAAGCTCAGAGTTTTATTTATGATAGACCAGCTTCAAGGAGAAAAAGCTACCACGTTTCACCTGGCTGCTCCCAAAACCTGTGACACAGCTTATGTGTATCGTCCAGTTTTGCTGTGAAGATGATGAATGGATGCTTCCCTCTGCTGTGACAGCTAATCAAGTGAAAATAAATCAATTACTCTAGCACAACAAGTATCTTACTGCTCATGAAGGTGTATGTGTCTCTAGGAGACTGGATCTAGCCTTATCTACTGGTTTGTCTGGCACAACTGATTTTCTGCAGTGTAACAGAACAGGACAGTGCAATGCTGCTCTTCTCTGGTGGGAACATTAACACTCAGTGTTGATTCTCA
Source organism: Thryothorus ludovicianus (assembly GCA_013397245.1). Lineage (NCBI taxonomy): Eukaryota > Metazoa > Chordata > Aves > Passeriformes > Certhiidae > Thryothorus > Thryothorus ludovicianus. The sequence continues at coordinate 521,065 of VZTB01012677.1, forward strand.
TCACTCACATTTGAGTAGAAATACTGAAATAAGACAACATCCTCAAAGTGTAATTTTCCATTTGATGTAACCTCATTAACTTGTCACATGAAATACACTTCTTGTGAATTAAGGCAAACAGTTGCTTCAGCAAATCTAAACTAAGCAATTTTATGTTCCATTAGAACCTAAAGAAATGAAGTTGCCAGATGTGGCAGTCACTATATGGGTGTGTCTTGTCAGACTATTCCCACTGCAACGGTGGGAAACACTCCTGAGCTTGCAGTTCCCACCCAAATACACCAGGGTCAGCACCAGCCATCAAGAACTGAATGCAAACAGCCTCCAGAGAGCCCCGTGCAATTACCTTGATGTTTGGATGGAGGTGCATGAGTGTCCGCTTGCTGTATTCACTGTTGATCCCCAGGGCAAGCTCCACCTCTTTGTACAGCATTACAAAAATTCTCACTCCTTGTTGCTGTCAGAAATAAAAAAGAACATGTGGAATGCAGGCACATCAACGATACAGTCTGTTTCCAAAGGGGGGAAAAGCTAAGAGGCAGTAAATGAGTTGTGTCTGCTGATGGAAATGCTGACTGAGGTTACTGGTTCTTGATTATGCTGTTCCAGATCCTCCATGGGGACCCCACAGCCTGGTAGGACCTGCCTGCTTGGGAATGCTCTCCAGCTTTCTGAGAAGGGCTCAGTCCCTGGTTTTGTGTGGGTTTTGTTGTTTTTGTCTGAGCTATGCCAAGGTCCATCCACAGGTCATTTCTACAGCAGCTCCCTTTACACACCCTCTGAGGTAGATTTTGCAGACACATTTCACTCCAATCATGTGCATCCACTAAAGTTCAGTGTTCTGATGCTTTGTGCTGCCCTGAGGGCTGCCCACAGTTAATGTCCCTGCAGGATGACATGACCTGTGAGGTGACATAGATACCCCCCTCCTGAAGGGGATGTCACCAACTCAACATCAGCAAAAAGCTTCTTTCTGCAGGTAGAGCAAAACAAGCTCCTGGAATACACTGAGCAGTGCTAAAAACATGGTGCTTTTTGTGACCAGCATTGTATCCATGGCAGGGTTTCTAAGAAGCCTTGTTAAAGTACTTTCAAATGTGCCAAGTGCCTCCCAAATCTTGGCAAATACTGGTCACACACTGGGACACCTCCACTTCCCATAAATCAGCATGGATTAAAAGCTTGCACTCGAGTTTGCCAGCTTACACTTGGAACCTAAACTTCCCACAGTCTTTTGAATTCCTGTTCCCATAAAGCTGCTACCAAGAGCTAAGGCAATTTCCAAATTGTGGATGATGTTCTGCTCTCCACTGCACCCAGGGGAGTCCAAGGCAACGCTGCACACACAGAAAGGACAGCCTCACCCCTACACCATGACATCAGCTTGCTGACTGCCCTGTTGAGCCAAAGAAACACCACAAGAGACAGAGCAAGCATTTCCAGGAACTGACCTCACTCACCTTATCATAATGTTTTTATGGCCATAAGAAAATCGATGTCAATGTGATAAAAAGAAGCCAAATTCCTGCTTTGAGTGAGTGATGACTTGTGACCAGTTTATTTTTGGCAGAAAATAAGAGGAATTCCAAATCAACAACAGACAGACACAAAGCTCTCATTTTTTATCTAGGTATGTGGAGGGGTGAGGACTGTGATGACAACTGGCTTGAAAGGGGAAAGAGCCAAAGATTATTTCACCATGTCACAAAATCACAGAATGGTTTGGTTGGAAGGGAACTTCAAAACCATCTTGTTCCACCCCCAGCCATGAGCAGAGACACTTTCCACTACACCAGGTTGCTCAAAGTACCATCCAACCTGGCCTTGAACAATTCCAGGGATGGGGCAGCCACATTTTCTCAGGTAACCTGTGCCAGGGCCTCAGCAGCCTCACAGGGAAGAATTTTTTCTTAATATCTAATCTAAATCTGCCCCCAGTTAATTTAAAGTCTGCATCCATATGGACTTCTGCCCTTCCACTACAGCAGGAGTCCAAGAGGTTTCCCAGCCATGGGAATAAACCTTGTGACTCACTGCTGATACGGGCAAGTTCTCTTTAGCCCTGGTGTTATCACAGGGCTTGTGAACAGCTGGAGCACAGCCCAGCCTTCCCTGTACCTCTAAATTACATAAATCACATGGAGAGCATGGACAGGGCAGCTGTAAAGGAAGGATGAAGTGATTCAAACCTGGGGCAATCAGAGGATCTAGCCTTCTGCCTCTCAGCTCTTCCAAACCCAAACGAAGGGAACAAATCAAAACGTGGTTTTCCAAGGCATCTGATGTGAGGCTCGAACTCTTATCTCTACCAAAATGAATGGTGGAAGTTCTCCAGCCCCAGTATGACCCCCTGGCTGGGTGGGTGCAGGGTGAGGGGTGCAGCTGGAGCTCACTTACAGCTTTCCTCTTGAGGATGCAGTCCAGCCGCCAGCGATTCCCTTCCACCACCGGCCGCTTCATGAAGATTTCTGGGCTCAGCCTAAGAAAATAAAGGTATATAAAAAACACAGCAGAGGTAGCCTACAAACAAACCACTGGCTAAATGCCCAACTTGGGAAGCAAAGGAATTGAAGTTTAAAGTGGATGTGAAAGCTCAGGTCCCAGAGTGATGCATTCTCCAATATCTTGCTCTCTGTTCTTTAATAACTGAGCATTACAGAGGGCAGGGGACATGTCCAGCACATTCATCTTCATATTCAACAACCCACGAGATGAGGCTGAACAGTGGTGTATAAACAGGGAAATTTGGACTCTATCTGTGAAAGAAAGATGCAACAAAAGAAAATCCTGAGGTAGATCTGAAAGAAATAGGCAGACATAAAAAATAAATAAGAGTGGGATTTCAGTTCCCCTGTCACCTGAGCTATCTGAACAGAACAGATTCATGCTGAATTTTCCTTGCTGCATTAGACAAAGCAATAGGATCTCTCAACACGACATTTTATCACTTCAAGGACTACAAGAAGTAGTTAAGCAATCTCATCTAACTCCTGGACAGCAAAGTGACAGAATTACTCTTTTACTTTTGTACCAAACATGGTAACTTGGGCTTGAACAAAACATATTGCTACATCCTATTTTTACCTTATGCATAAGGTTTTAGGTAAGTTTCGGAATTCTCTGATACTTCAACAATTGTCTGAATAAAACACTAAGTAAGAGTCAATGGGTCTGAAAAGGGATGCTCTTGAACTGACACCTGATACTGCACAGGGGGAATACATGAGTGTGGGAAATTGTCTCTGTCTCTGCTATATTGCAGAAATTCCCACAATGTACAGTCTTTTACCTCAGCGAGAGACGGGCGAAAGAAGCAGACGCTCTTCAGGTTTCGTGTTCGAGGTTGTTTATTTTTCCTTATCTAAAACATTCTTTCTGTGCCCTGCCGAGCTCCTTCTAGCAAGACAGTCGAAGGCCTTCTCTCCCCCTCAGAGGTGGTGCTTATCTTTTATACTATAAGCTACGTACACATTATTTACTAATTATTCCCAATACCTATTTTCCACATCAGACAGACACATTTTACCCTAAACCAATCATTCATGTCCCCGTCACCAAGAAGATGGAGATGGAAGAAGAAGAAGGAAGAAACCTAAAAACCACGAGGTTCCTCCATCTTAGAATTCTTCCACCCCCCTGTACCAAACTCAAAAACTACCTTTACACCCTGTGACAAACTCACTAATGCTCTATTCAAACTCCTGTGACTTGGAATTCTTCTTTTAAGGTTGGCAATCGTTCCCACGGGCTAAAATCAAAACCACAGGTGTTTTGGTCTGTGTTCCAGGGTCTCTGAGACCCCTGCCCAGGTCTCTGAACCTCCAGGATAGCCAGAGGCAAATCCTGTGTTCCCACACATGAGCATTAGGCATAACTGTGGCCATGGCAGGAAACAGATTTACCCCACCAAATGCTAACGTGGTATGAAGTTTTCTCATAATTTCCTACTAGAAACTAATTCTCACAGTTCCCAGAGGCAGCACATAAGCAGCCAGAGATTAATTTCACAGACAGAGGAGCATAGTGATGTGCCTAAGGTGAACAGGACATCCGAGTTGTGTCTTGGAAGTGTCTCATGCCCATGGTCCAGGCTGGCCCAGGCAGATTAACATCCAAAAAGGCAAGACATGGGCAGCCACAACCAGCAGCCAGCAAAGAGACTGCCCAATCCATGAGAGCACCCTTTTCCTGCCACAAACAGGAACCAGAGCACTGCATAAACACATAAACTAGGCAACAAGTGGGCAGAGCCAGGCCCTTTGGCAGACACACAACTCAGAAAGGACAACAGAACTCCCCTATTTCCTTATCTCCACATTTAAGAGCAGACCAAAAAGACACAACCATAAGATGCTCTCACCACTGTCATGAGGCTTCCCAAGGCAGTGAGGAGGAGCTGAAAGGGGATCCCATGGCAAGAGCACTGCTGAGTATCCCTGTCCCCTGATCCACTGAAAGACACCCAAGCCCCTCAGATTTGCAGCTATTTACACTCCTGAGGAACCCCTCAAATCACCACATTTGCAGTTCAGGTGGTGCCTCCGTGCAGTTTCAGGCATTTCCGTGGAGGGAGACAACCAAGCTGTTGATCTGAAGCGTGTGCTTTTGCTGCCAGCCCTCCTGAAAAGGCCTTTGCACACAACACAAGGAGAGGTTTGGGTGTGCTGCCAAACCATCTGGCTGCAGGGCTAGCTGCCATACTGTAGGGCTCTGAACAGTGCAGCATTGTCGGGAGCGTCCCCGGAGGGACAGCTGGGCAACACCCAAACATGTCAGTACGAACCACCAATCTGTGATGAAAATTTCTTCCTTAGCAGCTTCCATGGCATTTGCGACGTCTTCAAAGTACCACTTGGCATTGACATACCTGCAAAAGCAAACAGAGTGCAGAGTTATGCCTCCTCCCCTTCATTAAACAAAGCACACAGCCGAAGAGCGATGGGGCTCTGTGTTAATGACATTTATGTTCTCTTCTAGAAAGCAAGAAACACATTCCTAATCTCCAGAAAACATTTGAAACACATTCCTAATTTCCAGAATGAGGATAACATGCAGGGAGAATTCAATGCTGCTATCAGTAGCTTCATCAGGGGATGAAACAGCACAATAAGGGAATATTAAGTGCCTCTTGGCACTTCTGCCAACTTCACACAATATTCCTGGGTTCTGCTTGACATGCAAGCCAGGTTTGTCTCTTAGGAAAGGGTGATGGAATGGTGTTTCCTTTGATTTATCGGAAGTACTCAGGCAGAGGTTGCTGCAAGGCAGACATTGCAGGGAAAGCACTGGTCTGCTTCCAGCTAGAATCCAGTTTTTGGGGCGCTTCTGGGAATGGATTAATGCAGTCAGATTACACTGGGGACAGGATTCCTCAGGGGCTGCTGTGTGCATAAACTCCAGCCACTCTCTGACTATACCCAGACCTGCATTTGTTGATTCCCTTTTCTTCCCTTTATCCTTACAACGACAAATACCCAACACATTGACAAATATTTTCTAGGCTCTAATTTAAACAGATCTTGATGCTGCGAAACACAATGAGCTGCGATGCAGAGCTCCTGCCACCCTCTCCCTGGTGAAGAAAGCCTCATTTTTGCCTTTGCAACTTTAATTATCAGCAGTCCCCACAGCTACCCAAGGCTACCAGCTGTGCTCAGCAGGGTGCTGAGGGCAGGCAGGTGCTCACCACTTGGCCAGGGTGTTCTCCTGCACGGCCGCGTAGGAGCCGAAGCGATGCTCGGTCAGAAAGTCCTTGCCGTGCTTCCGGATGAACTCGTCGATGCCCTGCCTCCACCACTGGGCATGCCTGTAGCTGTTACACTTCAGAATCAGTGACCTGGAACAACACACGACGCACAGGGCAGGAGGCTGAAGCCATTTCCATTTAATTGGGTTGCTCTTCACTGCCTGTCCATGTTGGTAAATGCATCTGTACCAGTCGTATTTTATTTACACGAAAAGTAGGGACTTGGCTGTTTTGTTTGCAAAAGAATGCACAGCACTGAGCTGCTCTGAGTGACTAACAGTATTGCACTGCCAAGCATAAAAAACCCACCCATGTTTAAATTATTAGCACCAGCTTAACTTGGAGTTGGAGCCAGCTAATGTTGTATTTTCTAAGAGATGAATTTATACTGTGCGCTAACATAAAAACATTAAATATCTCTTTATCCCCCACTAGTATGTCTTTTGAGTAATACTCTATTGGGATGCAGAAGAAATCATCCCTGCTTGCAGCATAAAGAGAACAGAGTGCCTAAAAAATTACCTAATTGCTGCCAAACCAGACTGTGCAACTCAGCATGCAGCGTGCCCCCAGGCCACAGCAACAACCACAGGGATGGACAAACAGAGGCTCCAAATGCCTCATTAAGACATGGGAAATAATCAGCATTAGGGACAAACCCCCAGCAGGTCTGAGCACACCAGCAGCAGTCACCCAGGCTTGTTAACTCCTCCTGCAGAGCAGCATCGATTCCTCCTTGCAAAAGCAAACTCAAAGGGCATAAACAAAGTTGTTTTCTCACCTGGAGAGATTGTCAATCTGCAACCCGTATTTAGTTTCTGTTTCTTTCTGGCCTATCTTGATGTTGAATTCCTTATCAACCAGCAGGACAAAGGAAATGGCTCCTGAATCAGGCTTCATGTACATCAGGAATGAGTCCTTCACCACCAGCCACCTGCAGAGACACAGCAACCACATCACCTGGGTTTCACACCCATGCCAGGCCACAAAACATGAGCCACAAAAAGAGCTAATAAAATGGAAAACTGCTCCTTCAAAACACAAATAATTTATCAGGGAAATCTACTAAATGGTAAAAATTATTCTCAGGAGCTAGACCAGGGTTTTCTTGAGCAGAAAACCATCTATTTTTTGAACTTGGGTAATGAGTTTTAATTCAATATAGGACTTTCAGAATAATGTAAACAACTCCTTTTTACAGGAGTCTTTAAAATACAGGTTCCCTTGTTTAACAAAACCCATGAGAACCTCCCTGGTCATAAATCTCCAGGCAAGGTGCAACAAGGACTCCTCCATTCCTGATTTTCATTCAGCTTGTATACTATATGGGAGTTATTTGACATTTCTAACATTAATTCTGATGCTAGGATCACTTTCACTCCTATCAAAATATATGAACAAGGCATTTTGGAAAGCTTTTATTGCCAAGCAACGGGCACCCTGTTAGAAACACATGAGGAGGGATGACCGGCAGGTTTTACATAAATACTGTAGCCTGAAGGCAACTCTGAGAAAAAAAACCACATTTTTTACTGTGAATGGCATTTCTAATTTTTTCTCCCCCTGCAGCGTAGCTGGGGTAACCAGCCCCCTCTGTCCCACACAGGTCTCCATCACCAGACCTTTGCTTCATTCTTCTGCACATTCAGAAGCACACAAAGCAGCACAAAACACTGCAAAAATCTGTTCATTCTTGTATCTTTAGTAACAGCCTCAGCTCCTCATCTACTTCCCATCATTCTTTATTAGATCCCATAATTTTTTTTCTTGCTTTCAGGGCTCTGAAAGAGTTACCTGGCATCACCTCTCATTTGGTGCCAAAATACCTCCCCTCTCTATCTGGCCCATAATTTCACTCTTAAACATCCCACAGGGTATATTTCCAAGTATCCTCCCTTCTGTTTTTCCCAGGCAGCTCCACATGCCTGAGGAGTCCTGCCTGTGCCCATTCACAGCTTCACCCCACTATCCTCCCCCCTGTCCTAAAATCCTTCCTTTAAATAACCCTCTCTGGGAAATATTACTGTTATTTGCTTACTTATTGATGCATAAACTATCTGTCCCAGTGGGCCAAGATGGGAATTTAGTGTCTCACTGGTGATATTCTGTACACAATCCCACTCAAACACTTCTCCTACCCCTTTTCTAGGCTCTAAAATAAAATGGAGATCCATCAGAGCTGGATGTGCTATGGTCCCCACTACAGCTTGAGCTCTGGACAGCACAAGAAAGGGTCAGCTGAGGAATATCATTAGGAAAAGGCATTTTTTCCATAAAAAAGAAGAAGAATTGGTGATGATTTAATGACTTGACCTGAAGGAAGGTCACATCTTTATCTCCTTGTGCCCTCATTACAGAGATCTTCTGCAAACCTAAATTAAGAAATGTTGGAAAGACTGTGCAGAATCAGGACCTTTTCTTCACAAGAATACAGGAAGGTTTTGTTGGAAAACGGAGCTGTTAAAGATAAAACTAATGGAAGCTCACAGGTGATGCTAAAATCCAAAGGTGCCTAATGCCTGGGGAAGCTCAATTGACTAAGAAATTGTTGCTGTAAGGCAGATATGGGCTATTTGGATTTCAAATGGAAAGCTTTGCCTGGGAAGGGCATGCTCCAGGAAATACACCCTGCATTTTTTTGGAGGTACTCCCCTACAACACACATCTCCCTGTGCTGCAGCCCCAGGCAACACTGAGACCTAATACAGAGGGTAAAGGGATGGGAAAAGCAAATTTTGTCTGTCTGCAGCAGGAAGGGATAAGGGAACAGGAGAAAACATTGGGATTCAATACCTGCAGTAATAAGCAAGAGGCAATGTATTTAATGCCAAGGTTAATTGCACCAAACAGCTCCTTAGTGCTGCAGGTCACGTCTCATTTGATCCTGCCCTGAAGCAGTCCAAAGAGTGTTTCAATTAATTGATTTTCATTTTGTAAATTGAGGAAGGGAAGCTCAGAAAGCCAGGCTGAAATCTGCCTGGGGCAGGTCTCCAGCCACATTCCCTCCTGAAGGCACAGAGCCACTCGTGCTCCTGCAGCAGGGAAAGCTGGGCACAGTCTGGGAGGTCACTGCCAGCTCTAGGAAATCACAGATTTTCTCTCGAGTAACATGTCCCTTCTGTGAACTCCAAAGGAGGAAAAAAACCCCACCATACCAAAGGGTGAGGCAGGGAATATCCCACAAGCCCTTCCAACCTGAATATCCGTGGCTTCTGTAAAAAGAGCAATATTCTCTCCCACAGATATTTTGGAAGAAAAAGACAATTGGGGATTTTGGTGTGCCCAGGGAGCACGTGGGATGCCCACCCCTGCCACCCCAGCAGTACCTTTTGGACCAGCGGTAGCACATCCTCCCTTGGCCACAGCAGTTGAGGCCAGGAATGCGATGGCCCCCGGAGCGCTTCATGATGAACCCTTCACTGCAAGGACAGGAACAGGGTCAGGGTCAGGGTGGGGCACGTGGCTCACCTGGAGGGGCAGGGGGGATCTGCAGGAGGTGCTTGCTGAACCTTTGTGCCTAGGTCTGGCTCCTGTCACCTCCAACTGTGCCCAAGCAGCATCTGTGCAGTTCCCTGGAAGCTGCTTGAAGGGCAAAAATAACCCCCCCAGGAGAAAATAATGGAGTTTTAAGAAGCACAGGGTCCCAGTTTATAGCAAAGGAAACAGAAAACTACAAGGCTCAACACGGAGGAAAGGGTCTCACAAACACTGTCTTGCAAAGCAGCCCACTTTCAAAAACATTTCTCCAAATTGTAGCATTTCTGTCTGAACAGTAATAATTTTTCGTATCTAGATGGTAAAACATTCCCCAGTCAGTAAGTGCAGAGAAAGGAAAGCTATTAATTTTAACAGTATTTATGTATAAAGCTCTTGGTGAGTCATAACTCACAAAGACACAGCTCACAACTCACATGCCCTTTGGTCCCAGGTCGTGGATGAATGACAGCTGGCTTACTCCAACAAACTCCATCTGGGAAAGAAAAAGAGATTCCCCCATTTTTATAACTCTGAAATCCACAAAATTTTTTACTTTATCAAAATGACTTGCCTTGAAGACCTACAGAACATCCTGAGCAAATATTACCCACCACCACTTAAGCATCTTCAAGAAGACCAAGCAAAGTATTTTGGCTGAGTTTTCTGTTTATTTGAGATGTAGTTTGGAGAACACATTTCAGGACAATTAAACTTAAATGTATCACAGGGACTCCCTGGTATTCTCCCTCTGGATTTTTGGCTGAAACAAGGACTAAGTTTGACTGACACTGGTCAGGAGTCTGTGTGATCTTGGCTGGCTGCCTGAATCCTCTCCTCCCTCCAGGCACCCTCACAGAAGACTGGAAAGGAAATGAGGACACATGCCCAGAGCTGGGAGCATCTTTTAAGTCCCCTACCCCATGGAGACCCCACATGAACCCCATGGGTTCAGCTCCACATCCTCCAAGGCCACTGCAGCAGGTCAGTGCTGGACACACATCGCTGCCCATCTGGTTCCAGAAAACAAAAATTCACAGGAAAACCACACTGGGGCAGGAGGAGAGCAAGTTCAAACCCAAAATGAAGGAACCTGACTCTTCTTGTCTCCTCCTGCTTCAGCAGGGACTGCAGGGAACACAACAGTGAGCAAAGCTGCTGAGAAAGCTCAGCACCATTACATTCACCTCTAAAAATAGGACACTGGGCAATCTCGACCAAGCAGGCTTTTCTTGGCACAGCAGGACATTCCTGGCAGTCTGCTGGGTATTAGCCCTGGGCCCCTTTAGCAGGGAGAAACATTCTCCCAGGGTGTCCTGTGCAGGACAGGGCTGGGGCAGGCACAGCCCTGCAAAGGAGTCACCTTGCACAGCAGAACCTTGTCTGCACCCAGACACTTCTAATTTACTGTCTCATCAAGTGCAGAAAGGTGCTCAGGGCAGGGTGAGGGCAGGTGTCAGTGTCCCTTTGGCCAGGCAGAAAGCCAGGGGGAACCTCTAACAGCACATTTTGGCAATGAATCCTGCTGGGGCTGCAGTCCAGGACTCAGCCCATGTTCCTGATCGCAGCTGGGACAGGAGGCAGCCTTGGTATCAGCTTCAGGATATACCCACAGCAGCTCCAAGGAATGGCTTTCTGTTCTCAAGGAAGGGCCACTGTCATCTCTCTTTTGCAAACCAGCCTAAGGGTCCTTATTAGCAAAATCCAATTTTGCACAGGAATTAAATGGGTGGACCCCTAAGTCTCAAACACATTTTCAGACACCAAGTATAACAAAAAGTATCAGTAAATTGGGGGTCAAAGTGCAATTATGATGAGGTTAGCACAGGCTTCCTTCCCAATACCATCATTTTTTTCCTAGAAAACAGTACATCTTTCCATCTCCTCATGCTCAGCTGCTCCTGGGACTTTCCCACACTTCTCCTATCAGCCAAAGCCATGGAGAAGAACAGAAGACACAATGCTTTCCTCTGAGTATCTCAGGGACAAAAAGTAACCTCTACTCAGCTGAGGCAATTTTAATGCTTTAATTTTAGGGTGATTTCTGCCTGTTTTCAGAAAGTGGTTGAACAAGTCATTCCATGCTATTTTACCAACCATCTCACACTCTCTGTTCTCCCTAAGTTCTGGAAAAGCACCAGGTGTGACCAACGAATGTTCCAGCTGTTTCTGCAGCAACACTCAAAGCAGGATGAGAAGCACCTGAAGAAATCCAGTGTACCCTACAAACCCTGATCAGAGATACCAAGCAAATTCTCAGGCCAATTCTTTGTCTGGATCCCATTTTGACTTCTTCATGGCATTTCCTGTCTGACAAATCAGAAACCCAGACATCTCTCTCACAGTGGGCACACACATGAAAAAAGAATATAAATGTCAAAACCCTTTGAAAATGCTGGCTGGAGCCAGAAAGCTGTCAGGAATTTGAGGAGCACTGCATGCAGAGAAATAATTGTCCTCAAAGAAGCAAAAAGGAAAACCAAGAGGAAAAATTACTTGCAGAAACAGAACTACCACTACATAAAAGAGAAAGAAAGATTGTCTGGCAGCAGAGCAACCTGCTCTTCAGCCAAGCAGACAGGAGCCCATCCAACACATTGATCAAGCGTTGGTTTGTAGAAAAAAAAACACCTTAAATAAATTACTGCAGTTAGAAGGAAAATTCCTCAGCGTAGTGCAAAACATGTGATGGAATGATTTATTGTTACAATTAGCTATTTTTGCTGTCACAGTGCCTCATCTGAGGTGCTCATCATTCACAAGGGGCTGGGAGAGGCAGGCAGGGCAGCCAGGAGCTTTCATCTCCGTCACATCGGAATTCCTGCGCTGCCCAGCTGCCTCCCTGGGATCTGGCATCCTGCTCTGGTTTCAGAGTGACCCACAGCATGATGGTTTTGGTATGAGACATGGGCCTGGAGAATGCAGCTTCAATGACATTGTTGTGGCAATGAAAAAAAAAAATAAAGAAATAAAAAGGCAGACAGGAGTGATGGGCTGCAGGAGGTCAGGCTATGGAAGGTGGAGAACCAGCTGCAAGGTGTTCAAACCATCCTGCCCTGCTAGCAATGTGGAGCATGCATGATTTATGTAAGTAACAATTTCAAAGAGCATCTGCATTTCAGAAAGGATTCAGCTTCTCTATGCTGTATTTTTTCATTTTGATTCCTGTTCTTTATTTAGTGGGTTCAGAAATGCAACAAAAACTGGTCACCAGCAATAACATGGAATTACACACGCTTCAGAATATTGTTCAGCACAATTTCTTACACCAAAAAAGATTTGCTTATACAAAATGCACATTAAAAAAAACCTAAATGTGCTGTATTTCAAGTGCAATAGCTAGGAATACTGACAGGCTGGGTGAGGACCAGCACAAAAGTCTGCAGATCCAAGGGGTGTATCAGAGGCAAACCAGTGGCCACTCTCACTTCTCAGCTCTTAACTGCATTGCTTCCACTTAAGATGAGGTTTTTACTCCTCTAAAGCTCATGCAAAACATTATACACATATACACACTCCAATCAAACCTTACTTTTCATTTTCTTTGGGCATCTTTTAAGATTGTGAGCTTGCACAAAAAAAAATGCAAAGGTCCAATTAATAATATTTTTATATAGAATCCAATTAAGCCTCAACATTTTGAGGCTATATTCCTCCAATTTTCAATTTTCAGAAAAAAAGTGTGAACAGTTTACACACTGAGATTCCCACAACATTCATTTTAGCAGTAATTGTCTTAAAGCACTTCAGCACAAGAGTACTATAAAAAGGTTTGGTAAAGAAGAAGACATGAGATTTAATTACATAAATCAAATAATTGAAAAAAAAAATTAAATATAAAAACCTAGACAATGTACAGCCTCTAAAATGCCTTGCAGTCACTGTGGACCTGATCTTTAACCCAGCCAGAGACTTCAGGTCAGCAAAACCACAAGCTTGACTTGCAGGCTCAACTGTCTCAGTGCACAGCATATCCTCCAGACAGTGTATAAAGCATTTGCTCTCACTGGCAAATCATAAATTAACCACAAATGCAAAATAAAATAAATAAAAAAGCAAATTCATTAAATTGTGCAGCTCAGATGTAAAAAACATCTCCTCAGAGATGCTACTGACCCAAGCAGGCTCTTCACAATGACCAAGGATTACACTCCAGGCAGGTCTCAGATTGCCTTTTCAACTCCATGCCTGATTTAACAGAGTTCCTGATTTTAAAAAAGTCCTCAGTGCATGGATTGGATGAGAGGAACACAAAGGAGTCCAAATGTGCTCCACGATTAAGACAGTTACAGGATTTGTCAGCATCCGGGCAAAAGGCCTCTCAACCCCAGGAAGAGCAAAGCCCTCATTCTGTTCTCAGGAGGACAAATACAGTTCCAGGGAAAGTGCCAGAAATCTTCACTTCAGTCTCTTCTGACAACAGTGGGGGTTGTTTGGGTGTTGTTTTAAAGGCAGCACTTCCTTCCCTGTGATTTCTTCCAGCATCGCCTGCAGGACCCGTGCTGCCACCACGGCCAGCAAAGGCTTCCCTGAACACTTCTCTGTGGCCAAATCCAGTGAAAGCCAACAATAAACTGAGAATTTATGTGCAAAAGGGACATCTGGCTCCGGGGGCTGGGGACAGAAGGGCGATTCAGGCCAGGAGGGAGCACCCCACAGCTGCCTGGGAAGGCAGGGCCGCCCATCCCCTCTCCCAGCCTGCACTGTGCAGCCTGTCTCAAACCACAGCCTGGCCAAAGCATCACCCACGTCCTCACAGGAGCAGAAATGTTCCAAAATATTTGAAAAAGGCAACGCCTGCCTGAAAGTGACAAGATGGATCCACACTGTAAAATAACTCCCCCGCTCCGCATATGCTACTGATCAAAATTGCCAAGTTATCCCAATCCTGCTTCTAGAACAAAAGATGACTTTTCCACATGCAGACTAACACTGCACTGGAATTAAGCTCCACAGCCTGTCCCCTGAAGAAGCACTCTAAGGAATGCAGCTTCCTCAGCCTCAGCCTGAAGATTTCTTGCCATCTAGAGCATAATGGCCAACCCCAATGGGCACTTTGTCCCATGGAACAAGCAGTGCCCAACACTGAGCTCTGCAATACAGCACACACAATTTTTAAGATTTTATACACAACATCCAGCTATGAGCTGCCCAACACCTCTACACAATGGATATCCTGGAAAATAGGAGAATATCTAACAACAGCAAAAGTATTCTTCAAGAGAGGTGGCTGCTACAGAAACCCAAAGTTCAGTCTGTATTTTTGGCTTGTTTTAAAACCAGGTGTTCCCAGTTATCACTCTGTGCTCAAAAATGTCACTAAACTTGGCAGCTACTCAGTGTGTGCATCAGATTTTGCTGGTAATACAAAAGATGAAGTAACACAGTCATTATGCAGCCAAAAAAAGGGGAAATAAATTACCACCCCAAGAGATGTCACAGCTGTGGCTGACAGGTGAGGACTTCTGAAGAAACATTCGAGGATGAATTTCGAAAGAAATACTTTTGCTTTAAATAGGCCTGAAGCTGGATTTGACATCTCTCCTCATTTCAAACAGTGTTGACTTGGGGAAATAAGCCAACTACCATCTCCCTTTGGAACTGACAGAATATTCATTCACCTCTCTGGGTATCCCACACATAAACTAAAGGTCACTAATGTCCAGGGAAACTGCACAGAATAGAAACCTGAGACAAATCTGCACCCAGAAACACACACAAAGCCCAGACTGAAGGAGTAATTATAAATATGGTTTGGATTTCAATTTTTTAAGTATTTAAAACCTTATCATCTTAAGCAGTCAGCAGAATTAAACAGAATCTCACTACATCATACATGCACAAACAGCTATCTGGACTGAACTAGCTTAAGGAGGTTATCACTGTGTTATATCAGCAATCTCTAACACTGAGTCATTCCTCTGGTTTTAATCATATTACATCTGTGTTGGAGAAATCAGCTAAGCCAAAATGCTCACAAAACAGGTGCAAAATGTTTCTTGCAGAAGCTGCATGTCTTCTTCCAATGAATTCAGCATTTGTAAAGTGAATATTCTTTAGAAAATTAAGCAAACTAACTTCTACTTACTGTTCCATGGTAGTTCCTGTACATTGGCATTTTCAGGATATTTGTCAAATAGTCCTCCAGCTGTTTCTACAATTAAAATGTTAAAACTTTAGATAGGATGTGAAGGTTTTTCTTGAAAATTTCTGTAATCCAACTGTCTGGCATTAGGAAGCAAGCAAGAATTCAGACCCACTTCTCAGTTTAAGTGGATATATAAATCCATTATTATGTACTCACAGGATATCACAGCTCAGCACCATTAACAGTTTGATCATAGGTTGTTTACTGTTCATAGTTCTGTGTTTGTACCTTCCACCAGCAGACTTGTTCTGTGGCAGGGTCACTTTGGAGGTCAACTTTTGTGACTGAACTGAAGTTTCAAAACAATTTTAAATACCAAATCAGTCCCCATTGTTTCTGACCCACAGGAATCAGCTTTGTGAGAAAACAGGCTCAGAGGCAACTGAGAGAGCCTGTTTAACCAAAACAAAAGGTTCATGGGGTGAGGGACACAGGGACCACGCTGTCCTATCCCAAGGACACAGAGAGAGCAGTGGCTGATCCTGTCCTCCCCAGCCAGGAGGAGAGAAGAAACCATGGAAGAAGTAATCTCTTCCCATCCTCATGGTAAAAGGGAAAGGAAAAAATTAGACTGTCTGGGCATGGGAAACAGGGCAGAGTCCTACAGGACACAAAGCAAACTGAGAGAAAACACAAGCTAAAAAATAAAAAGCATCTATAAAACAGTTTTCTTCCTCTTTTAAACCCACATCTCTCTCCTCAAACTTCCCACACATCAGAGAAGCTGTGAACAGCAAGGTTTCTGCATGGCACAGCCACAAGACACAATCCTTTAATCCTTTGGGTCTTGAAGTTCCAGTGGCATAAAGCCCAGGGAGAGAGGGAGGGAGCAGCAGAAAGAGAACGACAAGCACAGCCTGAACAAACATGGGGTTTTTAATTTGCGAGCAGCAAAGCTGCAATGAAGAGGTAGGAAGACATCCACCCTCTCCATGGAAGGGCCCATCTGTTAACATCTGATGAAGTTACACAGAACACGTGTGCCTGGGCTAAAATTACCCACTTCAGCATCAATAGCCTGACTGTCATCTCTTCTTTCAGAGGGGGATGGCACTGAAATCTCTCAGATTTTGATGGCCACGGGGCTGCCTCCATCACGCAACTTGACTCTGCAAACTGCCTTGTCTATCTTTAAAGCAGAGCAGGTGGGAGGAGGGGAACCACCACTCCCAGCATCACAGTGTTCCTCAAGTGCAGAGGAAAGCTTTGCCCACATGAACCCCAGGAGCAGCATCCTCAGCACTGCACAGCAGAGAATCTGGCATTAAAGCTGGACTTGTCCAAGCCAAACGCTGTCAAGCAAAAGACTGTAATGGTAACAAATAAGGGTTTTGAGAGTGTGTGGCTCTGCAAGCAACCTGCCAGGCTTCTCTGCACCTCAGAACACCCCTCTGGCCCCCAGACTGAGGTGGGCACTTACCCTCCTGCTGGAGAAGTGCTCCTCCCTCACCGTGCTCTCTGCAGTGTGCGGCAGACTCGGCATCTGCCTCTGCTCTCCCCTTTTGATGGATTGTCTTCTCACCGTGTGACTGGAAGGAAAAACACACCCCAACATCAAGTCCCAGTGTTGCAAGTGTCTATATGCCTCGATACATAACCCCTCTTTTGCAATGCCTTTGTTTTTCCGATCCAAGATCTCAAAAACTGATGGGTAGGTAGGACAGCCAAAAAACAAACCAGAAAAGAAGACAGCCTGGATTCATTTAAGAAGCCAATGTGCTCCAACTGGCTCACAAAAAAAAAAAATCACAACACAGAAATATCAGAGTTTGATTTCTGACAGCCACAATTTTCCCTCGTACGTAAAGAGAGTCTACACCCTGTTTTTAGAGCATTATGTTCCTCCAGCTCTTAACTCCTTATTATTTTACTTTTCTATGAGATCCCAAAGTTTGTCCATATCAAGAGGCTCTCACTGACCTACACCACTTCTCCTCCCACTTCTTTTCTCTTTCCTCTTATATTTACAGTCATACCAAGCACCAAGGCCAGCCTGGCCAGTGACCTCCATACCTCCCACATCCTGCCCATGCTGTCAGAAAGCCACAAAGCTCCAGCAATTTCCAACAGCATTATCAAAACCCTTCCCCAAGCTCAAGGCAAATCCAGCTCAAAAGCTGGTGACCCAGGAGACAATGTTTTCTACATCAGCAGAGAGATGTTTGCATCACTTAGATTATGGCTGCTAAAGACACAGATTAAATATTTTTATTATAGCATAATAAATATTCATGGAGACTGAATTCTTCTGCCCTCTCCTCCTTATAGCAAACTAAATGGGACCAGTGAAGCCGAATAGATAAGATATTAAAAGTTAAAAGATCTCATCTCCTAAAGCCCACCGTGTCCACAGGGATGCACACTCACCTCCTGGTGGGGATAGGGATGCGCACGAAGGCTTTGTACCTCAGCAGCTCCCTGTGAAACTCCTGGAAGTGCTTGAACTTCCTTTTCACGTGCCAGACGAACTCCCCATGGGTCAGCTCGATGGTGTAAACATTGGGGCTGGGTACCTGCAGGGGAGAACATCACCACAGGGGATGCAAGTTTTGAAATCAGCCATTTTCCTGCAGCTGCTCATCTAAAGAGCCTTTATTCAATTTTACTTAAGGATTATTCTGTCTCACGATTTCTTGTTCTGCTTTATTAGATTTTATAAATAGACAGATAACCTTCTCTCCTAAGCGTTTTCTGAGACACAGGCACTGCTGCTTCCTCAGCCCACGAACAAGCAAGCGCAAAATTAAGGCACAAACAGCATTTTAAATACAGTTCTACAGAAACCAAAGGAAATTTCTGGAAGTTCTGACCTTCTTGGTGGAAGTAAAGCGTTCGACTTCCAAGACACGCACTCGGACAGGACATCCCGTGAGGTACGTCTGCGCGCCCGGCTCTTTGAACCCACGGGTGTGGTAGATGGCAGAGAAGGGAATGCACACTGCAAGGAACACAAACCCCACAGAACTGTTAGCTCAACAGCCTAGGAACAATCCACGAGGGTGTGAAAGCCAGCAGACAGCAATGCTTTAACACGGGAGCATTTACACAGCAGGATCAATTCCAGCACAAGAGAGCAGTTTTTATTAAAGAGAGATCAAAGACAGAGTTACACAGAAGGGAAGCTCAAGTATGAAGAGCCTCCTGGCTCTATATTAGGGTCAATGGTGGGTTTGGCAAAACCCCTGAGGCTGTAGCCTAGCTGCCAACAGATAGTTAAACCCAGGCAGGACATGGGATGAGAACACAGTGGTGCCAACTCACCGGTGCCTTTGGGGTCAGTGAGCACCTCCGAGTCCACCTCCTCCCCCTCCACATGGAGCTCCCTGGTGTCCAGGCTCTCGATGATGTTGCTCATGTCTGCAGCGAGTTTCTTCAGCGTGGATGTGGCTGCATGGCTTTCTGCTCTCAGAGACATCTCAGGGGCCTACGCTCGGGAGCCGCAGGGCGCTGGGGAGAGAGACAGGGCAGAGCTGGCACCACCTCCCCTGCAACACAGGGCTGAAGGCTCCTCATGGACCCATCTTCCTTCCATCCCATTCATCCCAGCTATCTCCATCCTACACACCCAATGCCAAATGTTCAGCTCTAAAGCTACAGACCATATCACTGCCTGGCCAAATCCCAGACTTAATTCACCTGGTGCTGCATTTCCCAGGTCAGGTTGCAGGGAGGAAAAGCTCACTCAGAAAATCAGTAGGAGTTTTTGCTACATGTTCTTCCTTTGAGTGAAGTAATGCCAGAAACTCCCAGCATTATTAAGATTTCCTCTATTTCTATGCACGTTACACAATTGCCTGTGGTGTCTGCATGCCTCGTGCTCTCCCACGGCTCCATCCTCTCAGCAGGCTCAAAAGTTACAGCTGTAAAGATTCCTCTCCAGGGTCAGGATCCCCACAGAAAGCCTGGGATCTACAAGGTGGACCTCTCATCTTCTGTGCTCACTCTTCCAATAACCCAGGTGGCTGCAGGGGACCAGCCTGCTGTCCCTTTGTGATGGGGACAAAGCCAGGGAAAAGGCTGCAGCCAGCTCAGGGCACTCAGGCAGTGGCACTTAGAGCACTGGGCACTGGTGACTACAGCACTTCCCACATTTATTCCCACCCATCCATTCCAGGAGCCTGAGTCACGAGAAAAATGGGGAAGGATGAAGAAAAAAAAATAAGGAAACAAAAGTAAATTGGTATATGAGGCTTGACCACTGACACTAGCACAAGCCTTCCCTGCTGTGAATATTTGCAAACCCTCTTCCTCCTCCTCTTCCTTCTCCAAGCTCTCCCCTCTCCGTGGGGCTGTGGAGCTGGCTGCTGGTCCTTGCACACAGTCAGGCTCCAACTCCTGGACATCTCCCAGATGATGATAAAAAGTCCCTTCAATCTTTGTCCTGCTCTGCAATAAATGCCACAGCTCGACAACTACACTGAAAAAATATGGATGAGACAAACTTGAAACATTTTACAGAAGCGTATACAAGGATGCCCATTTATACTTGTGGAAGCTCTTACATTGTGTTAAAGAATGATTTTTCAAAAGAAGTGTGACATTTCTGATGTTAAGTTCTGCAAAGAACACTGTGCAATTATTCTTGAGTGAGGTCCACAACAAGAGCCGGGTATGCCGTAACTTGGAAATAATTTAACATTTTAATAAATCATGTGTTTAGCTGCTTTTGAAAGAACATTCTTTATTATCGTTTCCTCTTGAAACAAGTCCATTATTTCATTACTACATAAGGCTGATACCATGTATGCCCAAAAACATGCTAGAAGCAGCTGCCTTCAGAAAAAAAAAAAATCCATTTGCACGCAGACTTGAATCAAGAAAAACTGGGTCAATCTCTTCTCTTACATCAAAGTAAATGTAGAACCAACAGCTTCATCTTGGGAGTGAGGGCTCTAAGGGCCTGGGTGGCTCTGTCACCTTCTACCAGTGGCAGGGAAAGCCACCAGAGCACAGAAGGCTTTAGGACCAGACCAGGGGATCACTGGGCCCCCAGGTCACTTCAAGAGATCTGCATGAAAAATTCAAACATGGACACACAAGGGTACCTCCTTTCCTAGTGATACACTGAACTTTGGGGCAATATCCTGGTTTCAGCTAGGATAGAGTTCATTTTATTATTAGCTGGAACAGTGCTGTGTTTTAGATTTAAGACCAGAAGAATGCTGATAACATATTGATGTCTGAGTTGTTGCTAAGTTCTGCTTCCCCCAATTCAAAGACTTCCCAGATTCCAATGCTCCAACAATGACAAGGTCCACAAAAAGCTGTGGGGCAGCACGGCCAGGACAGCTGACCCAAACTGGCCAAAGGGATATTCTATTCCACAGGACATCATTCCCAAGACACCAGCTGGGAAAATTGGCTGCAAGGTGCCAACTGCTGCTGAGGGCTGGGCACTGGTCAGGGGGTGGTGAGCAGTTCTGTATCATGCATCACTTATTCCATCAGTGTTATTTCCTTTCCATTACAATTATTACTATATTGTGTTTTGTTTCAATTACCAAACTGTTCTCACCCCACTGATGTTACCCTACCCAGCCCCTGCAGCCTCTCTGCAGCAGGAATTTGGCACTGGCACTGCCCCACACCTTCCTCATCACCACTTCATGGAAAGCCAGGTCTCCCTCTTGGAAGCTTTACACTTTTCCTATTCTAACAACGTACTGCAGAGGATTTCAATTATTCAGAGAGCATAAGGTACATTTTCATTTGTTTGGAGTGAAGTCATTCCACCTGATATAGACTGGCTTTGGGTGTTTGATTTTCTCCCTGGAAAGCAGGCATCCATAAACAGCATTCCCAAGGGAGGCCATGCTACCAGGCTTTCCCAAACAACCCTGGGGATGGAAGGAGGGAGCCCAGAGCCTCACTCTGCACCAATATATATATAAAAATCCTATTTCCCACTCAGCACTTCATGCAAAGAATTTTTGGGTGTATTTCTAGCTGCAAATAAAGCAACATCTTGCTTGGCATTTCTGTCTTCATTCACATTTAGAAACAAAACAGATTTTTTTTTTTTTTCTCCATCAGAAGATGCTTTTGCTTCATGGAAACCTAATGCCCTTTCCAAAAGAAGTTTTCCATGGTCAAAGAGAACGCAAGCCCAAACACACTCTGGACATCCCATGCCAGCAATTACACTTGAAGGAAACCAGCAATTACCACATCTGCAGGGCTGAAGGAAGAGCAACAGAGAAGAGCCAACAGGGAGAGAGGATGCTCATCCTCTCTCCTCCTCCTCCTTTCCTCCCCACTGTGCCAGGTACAGCTGGGCTCTTTGTCAGATTAATTGACACAGTTGGTTAATGGATAAACAATTAACCAGTGTATGCAATGATTATTTGCAAGGGACCACAGCAGGGCTCCGTAACTCAGATTTTTTTTTATTTTTTTTTTAAGCTAAAGCTGTTTTCACAGCTGGCACAGACAAATGCTGCAGTAAAGCAGGGTCCAAACTCAGATGGACCTGAGTCAGTCCCAGCAGCGACATTCCCCCCATCAAGATCAGAGCCAAATTTTGGGGTTGAGAGAGAAAATGTGACTTGCCCACGGCCCCACAAACCTGGGCAGTGGCCACGTTCCCTGTCACAGCTGGCTGCTGCAGAGCCAGAGGACACAGGGCAAACCCAGCCCTGGGCAGGGAGGATAACACAGGGGTCAGCTGGAAAGACAGGACATACCACATCCCCTGAAAGCTCTGCTAAATTGCTTTACAAGGCTCTGCTCCATAAGAGCTATTTAACCTCTTGGGCAGAGTTTCCATGTGGACACTCTCTGCATTCCCATGGGCAAGCTGAGGAATGCCTGGGTTAATCTGAAACAGGCTGGGTGCAAACAGGCACCACAGAGGGATATCCAGGGTTTTACCACAAACCAGGAAGGCTACACCAAGAAGGCTCTGTCTGTCCAGAGCCACTCACTGCTCGCACTGCAGACAGACTAGAGAAGGGAATAACAAACCTCTGACACTGAACTCAAGTGATACCAACAAATAGCAGGAGACTGCAAATAACAGGATGAAACTTCTGAGAAATAAGTGCTGCATTCCAGCATTCAGCTGTTTTCATTCAAGATAGAAAATAAGCAGCAAATTTTTTTAAAGGAAAATAAACCCAAACAACCAAAAGAGAAAAACAGGGTCTGACTGAGTCAAGAACCGGCAATCTGAACAAAGGCAAAACCTGTGCCAAGATGCACAAACAGGACTATTGCCTGTGAGCCAGGAAGGAAGAGATGGTGCAGAACACAGGAAGACTCAGACCTAAAGCATTTGACCTGTGAGAACAGTGTCACTCCTGAGAGAAGGCAGAGAAACGTGACAGCAGATTGCAACCCTGCAGAAAGCTGCTCTGCACAGGGTGGACAAGGGAGAAACGCTCTGAATTAGAATCACAGAATGGTTTAGGTTGGAAAGGACCTTAAAAATCATCCAGTTCTAAGCCCTGGCCATGGGCAGGGACATATTCCATTATCTCAGGTTGCTCCAAGCCCTGTCCAACCTAGCCTTGAACATTTCCATCCACAGCTTCTCTGGGCAACCAATGCTTCATCATCCTCAAAGGCAAGAATTTGTTCCTAATCTATATCCACTCTTTTAGTTTAACTGCTGGTTTAAAGCTGAGACTAAAGACAAAGCCCTGGCAAAGGCATGGTACCACCTGAGGAGGGGTTTGCAGAGCCCCAGGGCTTGGAGGAGGCAGGGGAGCAGTTGCACCCCAGCACTCACAGCCCAAACCTGCTGCCAGGGCAGTCAGGAGATGGTGTTTGAACAGAGGGAAGGTGCTGCTCCAGCTTTATCCGGCTCAAAGTCTGCCTGGGCAAAAGCAGCAAGAAGGAAAACACAATGAAAAGACTCAGCAGTAAAGGAAAACATTGTAAAGAATGAACAGACAAGGAAAGAAGGAGATTATTAAAACCTGAAAGAGGTAAAAACACAAACTGCAAACCCCATAAAGACTGCTGACACTGCCTTTGTCCAACCTAATTCTCCCATCTATTACTTCCTCTTGAAGCACCACTTAAGCTCTCTGCCTCCTGTCCCAGGCTGCCCCCACAGCACACAAACCTCTTGAACTTGTAAAATATAAACACTGGAAATAGTGACTGCACCAAGAATCAGCCAAGATTTCAACTGCAGGGACAATGACTAAAAAACCAGAAATTAACTCTATTAATCCCTGAGTCCTCGTGAATATATTGCAAACCTGTAGCTCCATCTTGCAACTTTTCAAGCCTGATATCTACTTGTTATTTGCCATTTTGGTTATGCTTTAACCCCAAGTTATTACTTCAGGGATCATATGACCATCTCAGCCCTCACTAAAGAAATTCTTTTTCTACTTGTTGCACAGGACAACAAAAGCACAGCTTTAAAGGCATGGAAACTGGAATGCAGAAAATACATATTTTTGTAAATATTCATGAACAGTTCTGTGTTTTGAAGACACTGACGTCCTGATGTGAAAATGTATGCGGCTGGTAATAGCACAGACTACCTAAAACTTGGTCAGCCTAAGTTTATTCTGTATCATGGCAGATCTGAAACAAGCTCAGACAATCACAGCTCCTTAATGAGGTTTCCATGCTGAAAAGCACCACACAGAGCTATGAAACCCAGAAGAACTTCATTTGGAAAAAGAGGGGTGCAGAGAAGAGAAAATACATCCAGGAAAAACAGACATTTCCTGCTAATGCCTCCAAGGGTTTGATGCTATCAACTCTTATCCCTATGGTGAAAAACACTATAATCCCTTAAAATTATCTCATTCCTGTTCTCATGACATCTCTCCCAGTACAGTGACCTTCTGGCAAGGGCTGTGACAAGTGACCTCTGTTCCCATACTTGGTTTTCTCCTGCAGGCAGCAGCACCCGTGGTGGGACACACAAAAACCTCCCAGGCTGCCTGGAGCAGAAGAGACAGGCTCAGGTCAAAACAGGACAGTAAAATGAAATTATTAAACAGAAGACAAACAAACAGACAAAACAAAGCCCATAGAATCTGAGCCATGAATTCTCTCTCACTCCTCCTGCTGCTGCCAGGAGCCTGGGTGCAATAGAGGGACCAAGAACCCAAATGAAATGCCAAGGAATTCCTATGCACGATGCCCTCAACAGCTTTTTGCTCTTTTGCGTATAAGTATTTCCTAATTAATCCCATTTTAAAACTAAAATTAGCTTTGGATCACTCTGTCCTGGAGAAATACCCTCATCTGATAAGAGTCATTTGCCTCCCCCAAGAGAAGTTGGGCTTGTCAGCACCTCAGATTTATGCCCTGGCACACCTTCCTTCCTTCCACAGCTCTAGGCAGGGGTCAGCCCTCCACCACAGTGAGGAAGTGTCCCTTGTGCTCAGGATCCCTGTCAGCACCTACAAAGAGCATCCTGCTTTTCCAGCCCAGGAAAAATCCCCATACTCACACAAAGCAAAAGAGACACACACTGATTTTATCTTTCCCTCAATATTTAATGAAAACCCCAGGGCTTTTATAGGTAGCATGCTACATTTCCTTACTATGAAACTAAAAGACAAAAGGTTTGAAAAATGCTCAACAATGCCTTAACCCTGTTCTTCAGTTCAGTACATGGAAAACACAACCAGAGGAGTCAGCAGCCAGCAACAGCAAATGCAGACACCCTGAAAATCTGCCCTTCTGGATGCTCACACTGCAGGGACAGTTCAAAAGGATTAGGGTTTGTTTTTTAAAACACACAAAACAGCCCTTGAATAAGAACCAAAGTATTGCTCCTACCCTGCAAAGATCTGGACCTGGAGAACTCAAATAAAAATCCAGATCAACAACAAACAAGTTGAAACATCATCCTGGCCTAATTTGCTTATCTTTAACCCAATTCTGATAAAACCATAATATTTTAAAATACTATTTCCAAAACAATTATTCCCTTAAAGTGCCTACATTTAATAGCAATACTTCTAAAAGCAGAAACCAATTAGTGCTTCCTGCAGCACAGTTCCCTGGCTCTGCATTATTGATTTCCACGTGAGGTTTACTGCCAAGCCACCAGCCTGGCCACAGGAACAGCAGCCACAGGAATCCACACAGTCTGTTTGCAACAGGGCAAGAGATACTTCAAGGCTGGGATGGCCTGGAAATAACAGGTTCATTTTTGGAAGTCTCTGCTGCACTATCCACACGGGGCAGAGCCCCTTCTGTCCCTGGACAGGGCTCTGCAGCATCCAGCCCACAGCACTTCTGCTAGAGAAAAGGACACAGAAAAGCCAGGCAGGTCAAGGGAAAGGATGAGGTAAGGCACTGCTGACTAACCCACAGCTTCAGCCAGAAAACCCCCCCGTGCTGGTTTGTCCCCACACCCAGGCCCAGCCTAAGCGTCAGGCACCTCCCAAGGTCTCGTTTCATTCGCTTTACGGTGAAGGGAAAACATAAACATCCTCGGAAGGGCAGCGGCTGCTGATCTCATGCTGATGTACTGGCTGCTCTGGCTCCCACTCCCCCTGCCCAGCAGCACCATCCCTGCTCCCTGGGCTGCCACAGGAAGTGCAGCCTCCCCAGGAAGCCAACCATTAGGTATTTATTGATAATTAAGGCTGGCCTTACACATACTAATTAATCACCTTGCTTTGGATTCCTCAGGCATGGAGAACAGCACTTGACCTTGGGCTGTGCATCCTTCAGGGATCACCACCAGCCCTCCAGTCCCTGATGTGGTCCATGGCACGCACCCTGCAGCCCTAAACCTGCACATAACACCCCTGAAACCCAGGACTGGGGATGTCCAGAGCCTCTGAAACCTGGTTAGCCACCCCCAGAGACCCACTAGCACTACAGCTGCAGGCAGGCAAAGGGAGCCAGGTGACAGCACCTTGGGGATCAGCTCCATCTCAGCACTCCCAAACCACACAACCAAGGTGCAACAGAGTGGTCAATAGAGTCCTGGCTGATGGAAAAGAGGGAATTGGAAAACTGCCTGCTGCAAAGAGCAAACAGCAGGAAGGCCAAAGCATGCAGCACTTCTGGGTGCTGATAGACTCACAGAGTTTGGCACAAGACAGAGCCCACAAAAGCTTTATATAAAATCCTAAAAGCAAGGAGCTAGCCAAAGTGATAGGACACAATGCACAGGACTCTTAGTGACCATGAGGATCAGGGATAACAGGGACCACCATGGTGCTCAAAGGATGATACACATGGCTGCAGCTCTTATCTATTGGTGAACACCACACAAATACAGCACATATTTTAGTGACCTAAATGTATAGGTATCTACAGGGCTGATGTCCTGTACACCACTCAACACTATTCTGGTATCTCCCAGTGCCACGTCTGCTCCAGCAACTGCCACCTGCCAAGCCACATTTCCGCAGGGAATTCCGGTGGATCAGAGACGAGCAGGCACGCTGGCAGGCAGCCCAACACCTCCATCCCTCCCTCCCTCCCTCCATGGGGTTAGGTGGCAGCTGATAAATGCAAACACAGACCTTCACATATCTCCTACCAGCCAAGCTAATTCCAGGGAAAGCACCACAGCCTGTGCTCGGGAGGGACTCTGCAATGGGATCTCAGCCCAGCACTGTGCTCTGCACGGGCACTGGCTCCTGGCAGCAGCTCCAGATCACAGCAAAGAGCACAGGTATGTGTCAGGAGGTCAATGTCCCCATTCCTGCTGCCACCCTGCTGCTGATTGAACTGTTCCCATTAAGTGGGAACATGACTTCTCTTTCTCCTCTTGCTTTTTTCCATGTGAAAGCATAGGGAGGTGATTTTGTTGACCCTTTATGTGACCTGCTCAAAGAAATGAGAAATTCCTGCAGGTATCACAGCAACAAGGAGTAACAGATTGAGACCGTGTATTTTTTCTAATAGTTTAACTAAAAGTTTAACACGTCAGTAAAATGCTGTTTCTACTGTCTTGACTTTTGAGAGTTTGTTTGCCCCAATGGAACTTTTCAAATAAATTCCATTTTAATAAAACCAAACAGTTGGCAGAAGCAGAGGGCCACAATGGAGGAGGAAAGCGACCCTCCCACTAAACAGCACTACTGCCAGTGTAATCCCCAGTAGAGTGCAGAACTCAAATGTTCCCATGTGAGCAGCCAAGTCCAATCCCTCCTCTGCCTGGGCAGTGCAAGGCACAGGCTCATCTCCCAGGGTGGCTTCCCCACGACAACACCAGCTTTGAGGACAACCACTGCAGAGTGACCACCACCACAGTTTTACTGATGCTTCTGTCCCTCTTAGAGGCAGCTCCAAGTGCAGGGTGCAGGGCTGGGACCCACGGGCAGTGCCAGGCCCACACAGGTGTTTGCACGGTGCCGTCCCAGGCTGATCCTTCCTGGCAGTGCGAATCAACCCCGTGACTGCTCACGCTGAACATCAACCTCTGCCAGGCTTTTGCTGACTGTGCACAGCCTGTGCCAGGGGTGTACTTTGGTAACCCAAAGCACAGGATGACCTCTGGTGAATGGGTGGGAGGGGAACTGTGGCACCCTGGGGTCACAAGGCTTTCCCAGTAAGCTCCCAGTTCCTCTCTCTGCTCCTCAGCCAGGATCCTGCTGCTTCCCCATCCCAAACAGGAACCTGCACCACCCTGAGAGCACTGTCCAGGGCAGGGACAGGCTGGAGCCACAAGTGCAAAGCCCCATGATGTGGTGCAGCTGCTGTCATCACCCCAAAACGCTCCTGTACTCCTGCCTGCAAACCTGGATTCAAACCTTTCCAAACTGAGGCTCCCTAGTGATTTTTAATGTTTTATTTAGCAGTGCTTTTCAGTGTGTTTGATGCATTCTGGCTGATAAGCTCCACAAGAATTTGATGTCTCTGTCCTCACTTGACTTCAGTTATTCTCCAGTCTGCTCTTAAAGCTGCAGTGCTCTGTGGCTGGGTGTGGGACACCCAGCACTACAAGGCTGTTGTACAATCAGGCATCGTTCCCAAAAAAACATCACCAGCAGGTGCCAGAGGTGACAACAGGAGGGTGCACGTCTGCTCCTGATCCACACTTCCAAGAGCAGCTGCTTTTCCTCAGCACAGCCAGCACCGACAGGGGCAGACACCAGCCCTCAGCCTCCCTTCCACACCCAGAAATCTCCAACCAGCTCCCAAACAGCTTCATCTGTGGATTCAGGATAACACTAAGGTCTCACAAGAACAGCATTTTCCTTCTCAGTGGCCAGCTAAAAAAAATATTTGGGAATGTCTCGATTACAAGAAGAAAAGAGTTGGCTTGGGGAAGTCCCAGCAGTAATTTTAAGAGAAGCCATTATGCCAAACTCAGAGGGCAGAGGTGATGCTGTCCCCAAGACTTCACAGAGAATTCCAGGTGGCTTTGCAAACCAGCATCTCCCACGGACACCCTACATGGTAACAGTACCTAGGACACAGGGCACCCAAGTTAGTGAAAAGTTAATTTATCTGTATCTTGAAGTGTTTGATTCATTATCAGAATTAAGGATGAGTAAGTACAGTAATTGGGTTCAGATTTCACAAATAATTCTGGAATGATGGCTGAGGTTTCAGACTGAGATCAAATCCAGGCAAACTCAGTAAGAAATTGACTGTTATGAAGCAGTAACTTGCAGAAACAGAATAGCTCCCTTATGTTTCTTTCTTAAATACAACTAAACACCTGCAAAATTATGCAAAATAGCTCATTTACACACATTGACAATACTGACAGCTTGCTTAGAACAAAATAGATGCCGTGGACAAATTTTTTTTCATCACTTTCCTAGAGGGGAAAAACAATGCCTCGATCAAGCCTGCACAGGAGCCAGCTGATGGCAGGCAGGGGAAGATTATGCTCATCTCAGAGCTCAAATCAAGCCTCAGCTGCCTCCTCTATCCTCTCCCCTCCCACATCTCCAGACCTCCAGCATCTTACAACCAACACGGGTGTCTGGGCAAGGCAGACACCCTCCAGTTCATTCTCCTTCTGTCAAAACTTCTTTACAGTATTTTTCCCACAAACTCCTGGAGGAAATCAGAGTGTTAATATTATGACTTGCAAGCCTAACCCTCCAGACCTCAGGCCATCATTGAGGCAAAAATTAAGGACTGTTTTTCCTTCAACTGCCATGACCTTCTGAGGCAGTGCTGCCCAGAAAAGTGTTTACAGAGAGTTTTCTACACGTACAAAAAAAAGCTGTTTGGCAGGAAGAAATGCAATAGTTTTGGGAGAGAAGTAAAAAAGGCTAAACAGGCTCAGACAGCAGTTCCCATCTTGCCAGTTCTTTCTCCTGGTGAACAAAATGGCTCACTTGCCTTAACTGCTGCCAAAACTCTGCAGGATCAGGTCTAACCATAGAGATTTCAAAGCCACCATGAGTCATCGACTATTCTTTCTTGGTAAGACTTAGCACTGGGTGGGACACAGACACAGGAAGAAAAAAATCAATTTGCAGCAAACCTCAGTCATGGAAAAATGTATTTCAGAACATCTCACAGGGACTACATAAATAGCAAAAGAGAAATGAGAAAACAAAGTATTTCTTTCTGAAAAGACTATCATGCACTGCCTGCTCTGCAGATCGTTTCAGCAGCCCTTCAGCTGTGACACAGGACAGCTGAGCTCCCTAGAAGACCCCAGCAGCCACAAGAGAACCACAAGCCAGCCAGATTTGTGCTCACCACGTGAAGTCAATCGCTTCATGTAACTGCATCTTACTTAAACTGAAAGAGAAAACACAAATACAAACCATCCAATTGTGTCACATTCAAAGCTGGTTGGGAGTAAGAACACTTTAAATAAAGAACAGCCCCAGCAGCAGGGCTGGCTTTAGCCAGGTAGCGAGGTGCAGTTACGACGTCCTGCCATAGCCACAACACCTCAGGCTACTGAAAGGGCTGCAATTAATTACTCGAGCTGGTTTATTTTCCCCCCTCCTCCTGCCCAAGGGCTTCCTAGAGGCTTCAAGAAGGAAGGAGTCAGTCCTGTGCTGCAAGGCTCATCTGACCCAGTGCAATGCCACGAGCACTGCATTCACCAGCAGATCTTTTCTGGGTGGGACAGAGATAGGAAGGAAGAACAAGAAATTAGTATTTCTGATTAAAAAAAAATCCTGCCAGAAGTCTGGCTGGTAAAATGGGAGAAGTTTCTAGGAAGTGGCTCAGCAATGAGTCAGTGCCAGTGAAAAGGAAGAGCCCTGGGACAACGGCATCGGCAGATCCTGGAGGGAAAAAGAGAAGCAAGTTCTTGCATGGCCAGACAACCAGAAACTGCAACTGGCTCTGAATCAGCCACTTGCACAGGCTGGGACAGAGGCTGTCAGAGCACTGCTCTGTGGGACATTGTCTGCCTGGCACTGCCTTTTGTCTCTGCGCTCTGCAACGCTTTTCCCAGAGAAGAGAGGACCCTCTGTGCCAGGACCACCTTCCCCAGCCCTGGGGATGAAGATGTCAAGTGTCCCCAGCTCACTGGGATCTTGCTGACAGTGTTTATCAGTAGGCTTATCTTATTTCTCCCAAAAAAGAGCGCTCATGTGAAGGCTGCACATAAGGGCTCATTGCAATGGCAGAGAGAAAAATGTAAGACAGGAATCAGGCCCACTCACAGCCTGACCTGAAAAATGCAATCCAGGAAATGTAATTTAATTCTTTCTTGGTGTAAGCCAGGAAAATAGATCTCAACATCATAGGCATTCTGAATATTTGCTGCTGTCAGTACAGCGTGCACAGGACTCCCCTACCTAGACAAAAAAGTCTCCTTCTGCCAAGTAAACCTGCCAAAAGTGATGAGGTTTCTCATCCTCAGCCCTGTAATTCCTTTCCCAGAGGCTTTCCAAGGATGGCCAGTGGAGGAGTGCTCTTTCTCTTCTGCAAAATATGCACCCCACCACTATTCACCTTTTTTATTACACCTGCCCTTTTATTACAACCTTTCTCCCTAAATAGTGAGTTCCTTAGGGCAGAAGATAATTTATTTTATCTATTCCTCCTCTGCCATAGAAAACAGGATAGGGAAGGAAGGGCCAATGTTATTACACTAAGGTAACTAATGCAAACTGGCTGCTTTGCTGTCAAATCCTACTGGAGGTGTAGCACCATTCTATTTGATGGAGCTCAACACGGTGCACTCTGCATCCCCAGGGAGCAAAAGGGAAGATTTAAGGGCAAACAAATCACAGAAAACCAAAGAGCACAAAGGTACAAACACCCTGCACAGCCAACAGCAGCTTCAGTGTGGACTTGGCACAGATGGGCACACCCTGTGTGCCAGGGCTCACTTCCACCAGCCCCACTCTCAGACACTTTTGCATCCAAGTAAGCACAGGAGCTCAGTAAGACTCAGGTCATTACCTCAATTTTAAAGCCCCACATCCCATTCTGGCAATGAGCCCTGGGCAGGCTGTCACCCTTGCTGAGCTGACACCATGCTCAGTGCAGGAGCAGCAGCAGATCCTCAGGCACTTGCTCCATCCCCCTTCCCTGACCCTTTTCCAGCAAGATTTCCCTGACCTGCATCTATTTAGACTCGTGCAAGCCACAACTGTTTTTAAATAGAAGTTTCTATTCTCTGAGACAAAACTGGCCTCCCTTCTGGATTGTGTGGCTTCCCCTCTGCCTGGTGCCACCCCAGCTCCTTTGGGGTCCCAGCTCTCCAGTGTGGAAGCAGCCACCAGACAGTTTCTCCCCGCATCCCCACACCAGCAGATGGGTGCCTGGGGGCTGGAGCTGTCTGACAGACACGAGCCCCACTCCCACTTTCTGTTATGTAAACCCCCAGGTTTTGGTGTTTATCTGCTTGAAGGATCCAGAAATCACTAAATGCCACCCCAGCTCGTGGGCAGGAGGAGCGAGGGATGCGTGAAGCGCTCGGGGCAGTGGCGGTGGCACACGATGCCCCCGGCCACACCTCCCACTGCTACTGTGTGGAAACACAGAAAACTCTCAATTCCAAAGACAAAAATATATATAAATATAAAATCTATTATCTTCAAATCAAAATTTCACTCCTGTTTGCACCCCCCATGAATAGGAGCCAGGGTAAGAGTGAGTGCCCCATCTCAAGGGCCATGACTGCCCTGTGCCACTCTGGACATCCTGTGCCAAGCAGCTGAGGGAGCAACATGGCAAATATTTTATAAATAAAACCTGGCAAATGGATTTTTTTCCATCAGTCCCTCCACCACATTCTGCCTTCCAGGTTGTCTGCACAGGCAGAGCTGGTATGTACGTGTATCAGAGGATCATAAATCCATGGAAGTGAGAGACAGGGCAGGTGCACTTGGCTTAATATCTGTTAAAAACTTACTTATATATTTAAAACAAATTAAAAAATTGAATTGACACTATATATATATCTCTATCTTGCAGCTCAGCAGAGCTGAGCTCTGGCATAGGTGGGTGCAAAGAAGCCAGGCTGCACATAAGCTGCACACACATCCCACCTCTCAGAGGGCAGAAAAAGCATGGCAAGCAGCACCTAATTATAGAGTGAAAAAGCCCTTATTTTGGCAAAAAGAGCCAAAAAAAGGCTGGCCAAGGTTTTGTGAAGGGAAAGAAAAAGACATAGTCGCAACTCCTGTCAGGCAAACAATCACAACCTAGTCTCAATTCCTGCAGGAATTTCCAGGGTACAGGGCATGTGAGAGCAAGTTAAAAACACATCATCAAATAATTGCCAGTCAGACAATAGGAGGAAAAGGCACGTAAAGGTTTGCTCTTGCCCTCCTCCTTCCTCACCCTTAGCCAAGACCAGGTGCTTACTGACATCAGACACTCCAGAAGAAAATCAAATTGCTTCTTCAGCTCTGTAGTACACAGATTTAGGGCCACTGGCTAACGTCAATTCTCACTAAAGCTTTCTTATTTTAAATCACTTGCTGCAAAATAGCTGAAAAACAACATGAAATTAAGGAACCACCTGTTTGCAGCAAAAGCATCAGAAAGGTGCTGCTCCTCACGAAGCACAACAGCTTCCTGCAAAACTCCAGCAATTTCAGACACTGAGTTTCTCCTCTGATGCATTCACTGGGTACACACAGAGAGAAGATAAAACTAGAAGCCTCTATCAACATGAGTAACTGATATCTTCCCTATAATGTCATTTCAAGGGAATAACTCTTGTGCTAATGCCAGCATTTAAGTGCATTCCCCTGAAATTTCTTTCCCTGAAGGTTTGATAACCTGTTACAAATCCATTTTCAGAGAAGGAATAAATGTGAAACCCAAGTTCAGCTGGCTGAACTTTCACTTAATCATGTAAGAGATTCCTCACATCACTGCAGGAGATAAGACCCACTCCCTTAAATCATGCCTCCATACAGACACACCTGAAGTCTAAAGAGCACTTGCTAAATCACAAGAATAACAATGTCAAAATGACACAACCCTTTACACTTTGTTACTGTTAAGAGTAATAAAAATTTTCTAGGAGAGGCAGGAGATTGCAGCTCGCTTTGTGAAAGGTTAATTTCACCAGCAACAATCACCTACCCAGTACTTATAATTTCATTTACACACACCTGAAACAGCATCTACAGCAGTTTAAAAAGCTGCAATTCTGATACCAGCACACTCTTTCTCAGCTGTGAGAGCTCAGGAGAAACCTGTCAACAACAGCATTTTTTGTGGCAGGAGTTCAAGCCTCTCAAAATAAGAAGAGCATCATGGCCTCCAGGAAAAGTGAATTTATTAGGTCTTTTCCAGTAAAACCAGACCCCAACACTAATTTCCAGTAATCCTGAAAAGGTGATGTTATATAGTAAGATAAAACTAAAAACGCAAATTAGTATTTAAGTGAAACCCTTCAATCTTCCCTACTCAGGAAAGTTAAATATTGGCAAAACCAAATTCAAGTGCTGTATCTCTCAATGAACTTTCATTCAATCAGCTGATGCACAGCCTGCAGCAATCTCTGTAAATTTTAACAGGTCTTTTCAGAGGGATCTGACCTTGGCCCTGTCCCACAGGGAGCTCTGACCAAGCCTGGGGCTGGCCTCCCTTCCAGAGGGGAGGGCAGATCCAGGGTTCAGTATCCCAGGCAGCAAACCCTGCACCAAGGTGGGCCATGGGGACACCGTGGGAGGTCACCCATGTGCTGCACCTCCAGGCCTGGGAGAGGCCAGACACACCTTCCCCCCCGCAAAAAATCGGATTTTACAGGTTTAGTGCTACCTCTGGGCAAAAGGACAGGAGGAAGGGCCTCTTTCAGTCACAGGCAAGGGCAGGACAGGTGAAGAGAGGGGGACTGGCTGCTGCCATCCCACCCCGGGCTCTGCAGCAATCCCCTGAGCCCGGGTCAGGGATCTCAGCATCGCTGGGGTGTGCTCAGCATCACAGGGTAACAGAGACCCTGAGAAAAGGGCTCTTGAGCAGCAAAGGAAGGGCAGCTCACAGCCTCAAACTCAGAGCTTTCCAACTTCTGGCTAAACTGGGCAGGATTTGGCCATGAGGCCCAAGTCACACGGCTAACACTGCCGCGAGCATCATGAGGTGGCTGGAAATTGAGTTCCCTGGTTACCTGCGAGCCTCTGGCATGAGCTCACACTTACCAAACGGCACGGAGGGAAAACATGAATTCTTGAGCGATTAAAGACACTCGAAAGAGAGCTCCCACCCCATGGAGATGCAAACACAGGCAGCTCGAAACACAACGCCGTATGCAAACAGGGAGCTTTTGTCCCAGCAGCCACGGGCACACCGGCCTCGCCGTGACATCCACATTCACCATCTTCCTTCCAGCAGTGTCAAATCAGCAGGGCTTCAGTGCAGCTGCCGGTGCCTGGCCCCGAACAGCCTCAGAGGAGAGGCATGGTGCGGATTTAAAGGAGGGATGTGGGGATCACGCAGACCTGGGCACACAATGGGCATTGTCCTTCTGTGTGCAGAGAGCCGGGTCAGCTCCCAAAGCCAATGGAGCCGCGCTGACTTGAACCACGGTCCAGCGCGGACCTTGGGGCTGAAGATTTCTAGAGAGCATCATGCCAAATAAAGAAAACCAGCAACAGGCAGAAAAGGCTTTCAACTGCAAGAAACCCAGCCGGCAGCTCGGCAGAACGGGTTGTGTCGGCACATTTAGCAACTCTCAGGGTTTTCCCATAACCCAAAAACGGCGGGTGCGGAAGGGACGTGGCAGGGTCAGGGCTTCACCAGTGCCGAGGACACTCAAGTTCACCACATCGCCGACTCTGCCAACCCAGCCGCCCGCGCTGACCACAGCGCAGCACCGCACCGACCCAAACCCGCTCATTTCACTGCCCGAGAAACGCGCAAACCATCCCGAGAGTGTCCGACCGCTGACAAACACTTCCCCGCGGCAGCCTGCCCCAGCAAAG
>VZTB01012677.1:556780-603380 GCA_013397245.1 Thryothorus ludovicianus
CAGCCGGGTCCCGTCCCTCTTGCGGGGCAGCAGCAGCAGCCACAGGAGCAGCCCGGAGCAGAGCAAGGAGCCGCCCTAGAGCCGGCCCCGCCCGCTTGGCTCCGGGCGCACCGCCCAGGCCCGGCCCCGGCCCGCCCCGCTGAGGGCACCGCGGGCTCCCGGGCCCGGGACGCGGCCCAGGGGAGGGACGGGCACCGCCAGCCCCGCCCGGTGAGGAGCCGAGGGAAGCGCGGAGTGAGCTGAAGGAGAGTAACTGGGTTATTTCAGCCCGACTTGGCGGTGTGTGGAGGGGGTTTGCGGCTCCTGCGCGCTCCCAGTGCCGCTTCCACACGGGAGCACGGCTCTCCCCTTCGAGCCCGGACACTCCAGGAGGGACAGGCCGAGGTTCCCCACCGCCACCGAGAAACTGAGTTTGGCCAGGGGAACAGATGGAAGAAGCCTGTGCGAATTAACAATTATTAATTCCACATGCGATGCTTTTTTTTTTTTTTTTTTTAAGCATAAGACAACGCAATAATTACACTCCGGTGTTGTTTGGATCCGAGCCGTCCTCCCCTGCACATGCTGCATTTACCATGTTAACTTCCTATGTGCCCTTTTTAATATGCAAAGAAGCAGATTTTTTTTTTTTAGCGAGCGAGAAAAATTTTGTGCTTGCGGGAGCATTGAACTGACATGCAGATAAGGAAAATTCCGAGCAGGTTCCAGCTCTAACCCAGCCGTGAGTGCTGGTGAAACGCCCAAAAATCTGTCTGCAGCACTGCAGCTCTCACTGCTGCGGCTGTACAGGGAGATCTTGGTGATTTCTTCCAGGGGACTCAGTGAATCCACTTCTATAGCTACAGCAAGACTTCAGCATGGTTATTAGGATATTTTTCTTCCTTAAATGATTTTATTTTTTATTTCTTTAAATCACGAAGAACTGAACCACAGTCCTCAAATGTAGATGAGATAAATAACCCAACTTTGATCGCTGCTGGTTCAGAACTGCAGCCTCTGTTCCCTGCTCTGGCAGTGCAATATTGAGGCATCACATTCTCCACCAGACCAGCACCTGCTTTGTTTTATGGGCACACCTGTAACACACTGGCTCAGATGGTTTACACTGGGTTTACTGTGACTTGGCTTACCAACACCTTAACAAAACTAGTTTGAGTGATGTGCTTCACACCTAAGATCAAATTTAGAAATCTAAGGTGGGTTCTCAATAGCATTGCAACACGGGCTCAAACCCAGCCCATTCAGCATCTGTGGAGAGCTGTGAGTCAAGGTGGCTGCACTGAGCAAGGAAAAAGCACAGGAACAAAGCAAGAGAGGAAACTGGGCTGGAACACTGCAGGGCAATGGGAAATATTCTAAGTTACCCTGTATCACTGCCATTTCCACCCCAAAGAGTGGGCAGAGACGTGTTCCACACAGGCACATTGTCCCACACTGCAGAGAGGGTTCATGCTAAACGTACAGAATAGGAATGAGTGGAGAGATGGCACGGGGAGCATCCCTCAGGGTACCCACCTGCCCAGGATGTCCAATCTCTGCCATCCTCTCTGGGCACACCTCTGTTCACCCCACAGCTCCCTGGGGCAGAAGGCCAGCAGGCTGCAGGGAACCTTTGCCACCTCCCATCTTTGCACACCTCTCTACTTGTGTTGATGCAGAGCAGGGACATATCAGACAGAGAAATAAACTTTCTCTGCAGGCAAGCCCCTGCCCTCCTGCCCAGAGCTCATTTCAGTGCTCATCCCCTCCATGACTGGCTGATTTCTGGCAAAACTTTACAAATCCATAAACCTTAGCTCACATAATGCATATTTAATCTCTCTGCTGCAGGTTTATGTTGGCAGTGAGCAGGGCTAGACCAGCAGCAGAAGAGAGTGGCCAGTGCAGGTGAACATTTTGGCCTCTACTTTGCACAATTCCCCCTCTGCAGCACCACAACAGAGCAGGTTCTCCACACACAGTTATCATCTCCCCTGGCAGCAGCACCATTGTCTGTGCCCACGTCCCATCAGTGGCTCTCTACACTTCCCAGAACCTTCCCTGTCCTGGAGGCAATTCATAAGTGGATACTTGGCACATACCCTCAAAAATATCTTGAGCTCTGAAGAAGCACAGTATTATCTGTCAGGAGTTTCTTTAGTTCTCTCCCACCTCCTTTTCAATCTTCAGGAACTTCCACACATCCCTCAGAGGATGCCTGGTGTCGTCACAAGGGTGTGAAGTTTTCTTATTTAAGGCGAGACTCTGGTGCAGAGAGTGCTCTGAGTGACAGTCAGGGATTGAGGCTGCTGCAGTCTGTAAAAACAAGGTGCTGATATTAGCAATCTTTTTTTTTTTTATTATTTAGTCGTACTTTATGTTTTTCATTCTCTCTAAAAATTTTCACTTCCATGCACAATGAGGTGGCCAAAAATGGAGCTACATGAGGCACGTAGGGACATGTGCAGAAGGGTTCTTGGTGAACTAAAAGCCTGT
Organism: Thryothorus ludovicianus; assembly: GCA_013397245.1. Classification (NCBI taxonomy): domain Eukaryota; kingdom Metazoa; phylum Chordata; class Aves; order Passeriformes; family Certhiidae; genus Thryothorus; species Thryothorus ludovicianus. The sequence goes on from VZTB01012677.1 coordinate 559,256, forward strand.
GCTGCTGCACACCAAACCCAATCCACCAGCTGAAAGATAACCCAGGAAAAGAAACAGGCATTCTTTTTAAATAAGGACATTGTCTTCAATCTTGGTCACCACTTGACACCACAACACAGGGAGAAGAGGGAGGACCAGAGAGCTGCAGGACACTAAAGAAATGTCAAACAAGACAAGGCTTTAAGGGAGGGAAAAAGGGGGAAAATAAATGCCAAACTAAGAGCAGGCAGGAGGGAATATGTGACAGCACAAAGAAGAGCTGTCACCTGCTCCAAGCTTCTCAAATTGTTTTTTTGCAAGATGAGAAACACTCTCCCCTTCCTCTGTGGCAAAAGGCAGTTTTGTAAATGGGTTGGAGTGCAGGAAGGATCTCAGCAGAGCCACATCAGGGATCTGTCTGACATGTTGAGCACAGGTGTCATCTAAATAGAGGGGCTTACCCATATTTTTTTTGTCACCCATTTACTTTTCCTTTGTTAAATGAGCCCAGCTACACCAGTACAAACCCCAGCCCTCTGTTATTCACAGTGCCACCAATAATGGGCTGTTCCCAGGCCCAGTGCTCCTGACACTGTTCACAGCAACCCACACATCAAAGATGGAAAAATAAAAAAAACAACCATCAAATGCCAGGCTGGAGCCTGGAGTGTCTTTCATATCTGCAGGCATTCAAAGGGCCTTTTTTCTCCTTATAATTCCCCTTTGGGCATGCAGGGGCTCCCTGACACCAACTGTGGGTCATGTTGGTGCCTCTGCAAAGCCATGGGGACCAGAGGGAAACTAGGGGAAAATATAGGGAGTTGTTTTCCCCCTAGTTGGGTCACATTTGGGAAGGAGCCTGCAGAGCCCCAGGGGAGGGAGGAATCAGCTTTATCACCCTTGGTGAGATGAGGGTTTATTTGGCTGTGTGTAAAGCCAGGCTCCAGCTTGGGACACCACTGTGCCTCCTGATCCTACACCCTGTCCCCAGCCTCTGCTGAAGATGTCCTGACTACAGAGCAAAGGTTTTTGTGCCCCACAGCACAGTGACTGCAGCTCCTTAGGACAAAAGGGCTATTTTACCCTGTATCCCAGCGTGTCACCCCACCAGGGACTGGAAATGTGTTTTGCTGTAGCCATTTCAGAGCAGTGCAATGAGAAAGGGCCTCAACACCCTCCCAAGAGGGGCACAAGGGATGGGGCAGAACAATCCTCAGCTCCAACCCTGACTCAAATGCCCCCAGAGCTCTCACAGCAGGAGATGGAGCCCTGTGGAGGTGTGCACCAGACATTCCAGAAAAACCCCGTGGATCCACAGAGGGAGCCACTGGTGACTCTGCCAAGGATGGAGCAACCCAAGATGGGCCAGCTGGCATTAAGCCACATACATGAAAAAAAAAATTAAAAAATAAATTATTGTTTTGTCCCATAAGAGCAGCATTCCAAAAGGAAAAGGCAGGGTTGCTTGTAGAAATCCCATTGTCAAATACTATTTTTCCTCCTCTTCCCTTCAAGGACCACTATTGTCCTCCTAACTCTGAGGGAACAGGCAGGGGAGGAAGTTTTGTTGAAAGGCACTTCAGCGTCAAGTTCCTTACTGAGCCACGGAGCCTCCTGGGAGTTGTAGTCTTGTCTTCTCCCATAAAAATTGTTTTTTTGGGCAAAATCTCACAGCAGTGTAATACCTCCCATGACACAGCAGCAACCCCCCTGCACAGTCAGGGGACAGCAGCACTCCTGGACTTTAATTGCTACAAGACAACTCCGGGGGCTGCTCAGGATCCAAACCTTATCAGATTTGGACAGAATATTTGAGTTTTCTTTCACACCGTTCTCCTCTCACAGAATTCCCATGGAAACACAAACAATGCTCTTGCTGTTTGGGTTTGTTTGGGGCTTTTTTCTCTTCTCTCGGGGATGGAGGGTGTGGCTAAAATGGTAAATGAAAACCTTAAAAAAAAAAAAAAAGAAGAAAAAATATTTTGAATAATACATGAGTTACCACGTCTAGCTTGATTTTCCCGTCAGCAGCGCATCTCCCCTCTGTCCCCTTCAGAGCCTCAGGGGACAGAAATGTGCCTCAGAATTAAAATAATACATATTTCTCGTATCACAAACTTGCTTTTGGGCAGGAAATGCCCGAATCCAAGCTGTCCCTCCCTTTTCCTCACTATCCACAAATACCTGGATGCCACCGTGTGGCAGCTGCCCCGAGCAGCGGTGGAGGGACAGAGAAAGGCAAGGCTTTAAGGAGGAAAAAGAAGCGGGGAAATAAAATTCAAAAAACAGAGGGTTGAGTTGTGGGCTTGTTTTTTTGGTTTTTTTTGCAGCAATTCACAAAACTTCAAGGAATGCCAAGCACGTCAGAGGATGAAGCGCAGGATCTGGAGGAAGGAGAGAGTGCAAACCAGCTCCGTATGGTGTTGAGCTCAGACGCCCTGCCTTTCTATTTAAAGCCCTTCAGAAACGTGAATGCCAGGTTTGAGCGAGCTCAACAAGGCCCTCTGAATACAATTTACCTGGTCCTCTCTACCACGGGGTCGGGGTTATCTGACAGCTTTTAATGCCTCACCATTCCCTCCCCATCTTTTCCTGCTGGAGGACAGAACTCCAGAAGCTGGAAAGGTATTTAATTAATGACAGAGATTCCAAATCAGCTTTGAGGTGAGGACATGGGCTGCAGTGTTCAGTGCTGCTGCCTGCCCACCCCTCCCTTTTCCCTCCACGTGGGAAACAATGCTGGGTGGAACCCTGGAGATGAGGATTGTGCCACCAGCGCTGTGTCCCCAGGCACATCTGCAGACCAAAGGCCAGAACACCCTTCCTCCTCTACCAGCATCCTAAAACTGTCTCCTTCCAGAAGGCAGCAAGAAGAAAGCAATACACAGCCCAAGGTCAGGGTTTGGGGAATGCCTCATTCTTCCACCCTCTGCCTCTGAGGATTGACTTATTTTTCCATTAAGTACCTCTGGGGTATGTCTCAGTTTCTCCTCGTCTACCTCAACAGAACTGCTTCTCATTTATTCCAAGTTCATTGAATGGAGAATTGATGTTTTAACATTCGTCCATACCAGGTTGTCAAGTCGCTGTGTTATTATTAGCAACAGGAAAGGAACTAGGTAAATTATTCTTGAAGTATGCAATGAGCACTTGAGTAAGCGTTAAGTAATGAGCGTTTCTTTAGGGAGGAATCCAAGCGAGACACGCTCCACCCATTTTGTTAGCAGACAAAGGCTTATATAAGCTGGATGTTACATAAAACCCTAAAACAGGGAGCAGGAGCACTCCCCCACGTTTGGGTGATAACTTTGCTGCAGCCCACGGATACCTGAAGTGACACTGAACCAGCTCTGAGCTAAGAGGAAGCTGATGGCCATGCCTGGAGCTGGCAGGAGCCAGTGACAGGGACAGAGGTGTCCCGTGTGTGCTGCCACCAGCCCTGGGCACAGCTGGATTTGCCCTCACTCTGCTCCAGAAACAGCCCCTGCAGTAACATGCTCCAAGCAGATTTATCATCCCTGTGATGATCCAAGAACCTGTCCCTGTTCTGTGTGGCAGGGCAGGCTAAACACCCCCCAACCCCAGGGTGTCATCCCAAGGGAATTACAGCTGGTGCTTAGGAAGGACCATGCAAGTGGGGCATGGTTACGGGGAAGCTTCTCTGCAGCTCTTCCTCTCTCCAGGGATCTGCAGGAAAGAGACTTTTCCAAGACAGAAGTTTTGGTAATTTCCCACCTCCTGGCAGCTGATTCTTTCAATAAATTGACAGGTCAGTTCCTAAGTTCTGGTCAACTTTCAACTTCCACCACATCACACGACAAAACCCACCACGATTTACCATAATTTATCTGCAGAGAAAAGGGGATCTACATCTTGCAACATCAATTACTAGAGCTAAAAAAAGCAGGCTGGTAGGGGGTGCAGCCTCTTCATCACATCTTGTGTGCCTGAAAGCCTGTCTGTCTTGAGAAAAATCATCTGTCTCCATAAAGAAATACTTTTCCTCCCTAGACATCTTGCATCACACCTTAAAATGCACAATTCCAACACTCAGACAACAGATTCAGCTGACAGCAGTGGTTGCTTCCTAGACACAAGGTCAAAGAAAGTCTTAGAGAAGAGAATTTGCAATTCTCTTTGTAGCCCAGACACCAAATCCTCCAAATGCAGGTATCAGATGCAGTTGCATGAGAAATCAGAGGCACTTATCTGGTTGGGGGAGAAGTAGAGGGGAGAGAAATATCTTTAGGCATGGGATTTTTGGGCAGGCAGTGCAAAACGTGTCAGGAGTTACTCTCTGGACTACAAGAGAGCCATTCATGGCTGCAATCAGTTTGCTCTGTGGTACTTGCAGGAACATGCCAAGGCTGCTCTGTGATTCTGCCCGACTGGCTTAGTGTTTGTGATTTGCCTGACCTTTGCTCCAAATAAATGGGAGCCACACAGAGGGAATTTTGATGCAAGTCCCCTGCATCTATAGCATCCTCCCTGGCTGCTACCCACTGGCTTCCTGGGGCTTTGTTTTAAAGGAGAGACAGACAGAAGGCAGGCAGGAGGGGAAAATGAAGAAATTAAATGCAAGCTGTCTGGCCCACACAATTAAAAAAAAAAATAAAAGAAAGAAAGAGAGAAATCTGAATAGCCTGGCTTTGTTTTCTGTCATATTATTTATCTTACTTCAGAATTAAATCCAGATGACATAGATAAGACATGGGTGACCCCTAGTGCCCTCTCCAGCTGCAGCTTCCACTGTTATTCCGTGTATTGATATTAGAGCATAAACAGAGGGAAGAAGCAGCACCTTTCAGATTTGTTCTTCATTCACAAAGCCTCTCTCTCTCTCCCCTTTCAGAAACAAGATCTCATTTCCTCTCACTACTGAAACTCTATCACTGTGAGGCATTCAGTGCAACATCCCTTTGTCGCTGTTGTCTGGGAACAAAATTAAACACATTTACTTGTGTAAGAACTTATTATATTCCATTGACTATTTATCATAGGACATTTATATTTATCACCTTACATAAAAGAAAGAAGGGCCTATTTTGCTAAGACCAGGCTTGTCAATAGCTAAGAACAGCCATTCAAACTCCTGAGAAGAGACCTTTGTCTTGTAAAAAGTGTATTTTGCAGCACCAAGGCGCTGAAAGGAGTGAGTCTTTCCTGTGACAGCCATCAGTATGCACCACTTTTTTTTTTTTTTGTCTTTCAGCAATGTCAAAACTCTCTGTTCTTGTGAATCAGCCTGCACCAGACATACCCCGCTCACTGCGCTGGGTGATGCTCATCAGGGGCTTCTTGTGTTGTTGTGAGGGAACAGCCCCTCTTTCACAAAAATCTTGAGACACCCCCTCACAGATTACTTTGGGATGCAGGATTTTTCTTGAGGAAATAAAAGATCTTCGGCACAAGGCTGAAAGATTTTTAGCTTCCTGTAATGTGAGCACTTGGGGCACTTCCTGCCCTGCTGAGATCGGGGCTGTGCCCACCAGCATCCACTGTGGGTGGCACCACATCAGTTGACATCTCAAAATTTCACGTATTTAACGGGATCTCATCAGGCAAAGAAGCCACCTGTTAACAGTCTCCACGGTGACATTTCTATCCTCAAAAGAACAGCAAAGTCCCCTGTGCAGCATCACAGCCTGCCACAGACTCATCTGATGCCTCTGCAGCTCTGGTTTTTTTGCCTTTCATGGCTGGCAGCCACCACCACAGCACCCCTTCTGCTGCAGCAGGGCTCCTCTGCAGAGCCTGGATCCTCAGAGCTGGCACCCTCACTGCTTGAGCCCCAGGAATGCCTCCACACTTCCCAAAAGCAATTCCCCAGCTCAGTCGTGGGGAATCCTTGGGAGCCACAGGACATGACATGTTGCTGTCACCCTTGTCACCATTCAGCTGGCACCTCCTTCTCCTTTCGCCACCCATCAGCCCATTTCTTCACCAGAAACCACTTCCAGGTCTCAGCCAGCCCTTCCTCCCCAAAAACCTTTTGCTTTCCCACAGCCTCTCTGGTCATTCACCCCCAGAGCTCCTTCTTAAGCCTCCAAGCTTCCTCCTGCCCCCATCACCTCCCCAGGCAGACAAACATCACCACCCCCCTCCCCAAAACAGCCCTTTTCTGGCATTTACATCCATACTCAGCCCAAGTGAGGCTAGATCAGCCACAGGTGGGGCTGGTTGATGCCTCTGTAACAAATGTTTTACTCTTTGTAGGCCTGGGCTGGCTGAAACAAAAGCAGCTGCATTTTTTTCCAGCTTTCAGTAAAAGTTTGTAATCTGCTCTGGACACAGAGTCATAGAATGGTTCAGGTTGGAAGGGACCATAAAGATCATCCAGGTCCAACCCCTGCCATGGGCAAGGACACCTTCCACTATCCCAGGTTGCTCCAGCCCCATCCTACCTGGCCTGGAACACTTCCATGGATGGGGCAGCCACAGCTTCTCTGGGGAACTGATCCAAGGCCTCACCACCCTCACAGGGGAGAAATTTTTTTCCTAATAATCAATCTGAACACGCCCTCTGTCAATTTGAATCTAATTTCCCTTTTCTTGTCACTCCATGCCCTTGTCCACCATTCCTCTCCAGCTCTCTGGGAGCCCCTTTAGGCACTGGACAAGGCTCCAAGGTCTCACTGGAGCCTTCCCTTCTCCAGGCAGAACATCTCAACTGTTTCAGCCTGGCTTCAGAGCAGAGGAGCTCCAGCCCCCTGAAGAGCAAGGGTATGATACTGCTCTACTTATGCGCCTGCTCTCTCAATCATTTTCCCCTGATTTTATATCTCTATTTTCCCATGTTCCCTTGTTTACATTAAAAGCAAGAGATTCTGATGTTTATCCTAATGTTTTATTTTTAAATCAGGTTTGGGGGGGGTGGGGTAGAAACTGTGCTAGTCATTGCATAATTTTGGTTTTATCTGGTATAAATCTCACTTGCTTCTGAGACAGCTCGTGCTTCCCAGCATGACACCAACTCTGCATTGCTCTCATGTCTCTGAATCCAGCCTTCCCCCTTTATTTTTCCCCCCAGTGTTTTAGTTAAGGATATGCAAATATATAAACCCTCAGAGCTACTGTTTGCTTCTTTCACAATATTCCTTGTTCTTTCTCCAGTGAGTTTATTTTCCTTGGTAGCTTTAATAAACACCTTTTTCTTTATTGCTGCTTTGACTGTATATGATCCCATACAGAGAATGCACAACAAAATCTCTTTCTATAACACACATATCTTTCTGTGGCTGCATTTTCCCCTATATTCTTATTTTTGCTTGGTGCTAGCTCTGTGTATTCAGTTACACTCTGCGTCTAAAACAATCTGTCAGCTTACATGTGCCTATAAGTAGTGGGAGTATTAGTTTTGAATATTTTCATTTAAACTCTAGCTTTGTTCCCCCACGCTGTTAAAATGCTCAGAATTAGCTCATCACTTTCATTTTTTTATTATCGCAGGAATGAGCTTCTTTGCATGCTTTTGCAATATTCCACTTTCCAGGTTCCTCACATCCTTATTCATACTGTTGGAAAGTTACTCTCATGAAGTGAAAGTGTGGATGTCACCTGAATGTCAGAATCTGAACCAGGCAATGCTGGATTTGACACAAATCCAAACACTGAGCCAGTCCTTCATCAGGTATAGTAACATCATCATCACTAAAAATGCTTTCATTAAAGGCAGGAGGTTTTTTCCTTCCAAAGGCTACATTGGCTCAAGGAAACCATAAATCTTGTGGGTCACTTGACACTGCAGGTCAGACTAGATGATCAGAGCAGTTTATTCTGGTATTCATGCTGAGAAATGTACAAATATCCGGACAAACTGTGACCGCATCTGGTAGAGAGATGGTCAAACCAGATAAGGGAGTTGCTACTTCTGCTCTTAAATGCTCAAAATTTTCCTGCAGTCCTGCAGAGACAACCATGTCTCACCCAGAGATCAATAATGCAGCTGCTGCTTTCACTCATCTTCTTTTTTATCTGAGCTGTGTTATAACTTCCAAAACTTTCCTGTTCAAAATTTTGTTAGAAAATTGCACTCGATCCTGCTAGTGATGGTTTTAATGATTATTGTTGCTTTAGTGTCCCCCCAGTGTGTGGCTCCTGTAAATCAGAAGTTGGCTCACTCAGAGGAGTTTGGAGAGCCAGAGGCAGCTCCCAGCCCTTGCTCCTCCACACTCAGCAGCGAGTGCTTCTGCTGAAGTCCCCGTGCTGGGGCCAGGGATTTTAGCAGCCAGCACAGCTCTGTCCCCTCCAGCCACCACCCTGACTCCCACAAAGCTGCACACACTGTCTCACTGGGAGCCCAGGGGGCAGGGAGGCCATCTAAATGGAAAGTTTTATGTGGAGGCCCATTAGATGGACTGCATTAGGGAAAAAAAATGGGTTTGAATGAGTCATGAAACTTTTAACACACCATGACCTGGAAAAACCCACTGGAAGCACCATGGCACCACACAACACGAGGGAGGGGACCATGGGACCGAGTAGATCCCACCCCCCAACACAAGGCCCATGAAGAAAGGTTTTATTTTTCCTGCTGAAAATCCATCAGGAAGCACAAAGCTAGTGTCAAGAGAATCATTTTCCTATTTGCCAAGCACACATGCAAAAAAGGCAATCAGAAATGCTGAGCGCTGCCTCTCCAGGGTTTAGACCAAGCTCAAAGCTGCCATCAGTCCCAGTCCCCTGCACTCTGCTCCCAGTTTGTTCACGCCCTCCACTAAAACCAATAGCATAATTCTCTATTCCTTTTTTTTTTCCAACTTCTAGTTGTTTTCCACACTTTGAGTAACACATGTAAAACCCCACTTTGCCATAGGGTGAAAACTGAGAAATGAAGAACAAGTGAGAAATAAAATCCATAAAACAATTACAGAAAGACAGAACCTGGCATATGAAGCCCCAGCAGAGTCCAGTCAATCATTCTGTTTGCACTCACCAGCACAGGAGCCGCTCAGCCCTCAGAAGAGCACAGCTGGGGTGTATTCTCACCTTCCTCTAATTCCATCCATAAATCTGGGAAGACAAGAGCATCACAAACCTCAGCATGCTCGGCAGATAAGAACACCCAAGTGTACAGCACGGGGTGAGTCTCCTTCACGTGGAAACCTTTCTGAAGGCAGTGACTGGGTGCAGGTGGGGCTGGGATCAGCTGTGCACAAGGGTAATTACCAAGGTGAGTGAAACGCCCATTTGCCTGGCCAACCCATCAGGTCCTCTTTAAGCAGAGGGAAAAGTGAAAGAAAAAAAATGGACAGTTCTTGCTTTTTACCCAGTTTTTGCACCCCCCTTAGCTGCCAATTGGTGTTACACTGTAGATTTCTGACAATTATTAATAAATACATGAACAACAGTAACAAAATAAGCAGCCAGTAGCACAGCCTCAGAGGTGTTATTCTTTATGAAACCTTCAAATGAAAGTGGCCCTGAAGTACCACATTCCCATTTTACCCTCTGCCACACTTACTGAGGGAGCAGGAGCCTGACCCAGAACCGGTTCTTCAGCAATTTAATTGCAAGGATCACCTACAGCAGCTGGTAGCAGCAGCACACCCAGAAATGGGACACTTAGCTTTTACTTTATTTTTTTAACAGTCTTTGGTTTTTAACTTTCTGTCAGTCCCTAATGCATACCTGGATATCCAGTTATTTCAGAGATGCCAGAGGAAGGTCACTGCTGGATTTTTCTGGCTCTCCTGCGTGTAGGGAGATGACATGAATTCAAGGGGTTTGCTTGGCATCTGCTCCAAGCCCTCTGTTTCCAGCTGAGGACACCAGAGGTTTCTGTGCTCATAAAGGGGCTGGCATTTATTTGGGGGTCACACCACAATTCCTGACATCTCTCCAGGCAGGTCCTTATGCAAATGATCAGCATTTACTTGGAATTTGCATTAATGTGTATTTGAAAAGCTGCTTCCGAGGAGGCCAGTTTCCAAATTTTTGTGTTCTCCCCATAACCAAACATCTCCAGACTGGTTTAGGGGAGTGGAGGCTGCTGCTGGGTGTGATTCAGAGCTGCATGACAGTGTTTGGTATTGGCTTAATAAACCAAGGGCTGCCGTGAGCAAACTGCCCATCCCAGTTCCAAACACCCTTATCTCCTGGCAGCGCTGTTCCTCCCCCTTTTAAAGCAAAACTACGCTTTGGAGTCAGGAATGAAACCAAGCCACCGAGCCAGAGGACAGCCTCACATCACTTTCTCCTGCCGTCTGTGGAATTCCCAAAATTACCCATGCCACCAACGAGCACCCCACTGAGCCAGCCCTGGCACACTCCTGCTCCAACCAGCCAGCACCCACCTGGATCTGAGCAGAATTCCCTCCAGAGCCTCCAGGAATGGTGCGAATGCCGCCCTTGGGCATTAATCCGTGGGATCCGCGAGATCCCAGCACTGTGCTGTGCATGCAGCTGTCTCTGGAGCCCTTCAGACAGGACTTCTGGGGCAGCACTGCTGCTCTGGGATGCAGATGCCCCACGGGTGGGTGAAGTGGAGAGATAAGCGGGTGAGGACACGCCAGCAGCAGCGCGGGATCGCCCGGCACAGCTCCAGCTCCAAGGCGCTTCCTCTTCCCAACGTCACTCTGGTGTTACACGGAAGGACCAAAGAGCAAGTGCTTCGTGGCCCTTTTTCTTCTTCTTTTACAATAAGTAGTTCAATTCTTATTGTTTTAAACGTAGGAAGAAGTGACTCTTTATCTCAGAGAAAAAAAAATTGTACAATAGTCCTGCTCTAAATGGAAAGTCTGAAATGCAGTTTTCAGAAAACCAGGTGAAGCTACGACCCTTGCCAACCATTCTTCATCATTTTTGGTAGATCTGTGCTGTGAGAACACTTATACTAATTTAAAAGTGGGTGAATAGAGGCAGACAAGTGAGGGGCTGTGCAGTGAAGGCTGAGGAAAAGGTGCTTCAGGATTGCAAGTGCTGGCTCAGAACACCCAGCCCAGGTACAGCATGCTCCTCTGCTATGAATCCACTGAGAAGTTTCAGATTTGCTAAAATACCTTGACAGGAGGGCTCTGCTTTTCTTCTGCTGCCTCTGGTGCCTGTCTGGTCCCAGGGGAGCCAGGTGCTCACAGCATCTGCTCCCACAGGACACAGCCAGTGCCAGGAGACTTCCTAGGAACAAATTGAGGAGGGAGCACAATTCACAATCACTGAGCAGCACAGTTGTGGCATATTTAGGTGTCCAAAGACTGATTTTTGTGCAAACAGGTGGCAAGTCAAAATATTTCTTCTAAACTCTTCAGAAGTGCTTCAATCTAGGTGCTGGAAAGGTTGTCTCATCTTTATTCTGAATGGCTTTTCAATTTCCTTTTGCTTTTGATGGGCTGAACCCACAGAGCAAAGCTCTCCTTAAGCTCCTGTAAGGATGAAAAGGGATGCTGAGATCCCCTGGGAGAGATCTAAGTGGAAAACCGCCTGGAAACTGAGTAGTGGAGAAAAAAAAAGGCAAGAGGTAGGTTTATTGTATTCAGGTTGGTATTTATATTAGTGATAATATATATTGATTGTTTGAAGGTCAGTATTTGTTTCAGCACAGTTACTGTCAGTGAGCAGCTGAGTCATCCTGCCTTGTGCACACAGGGAGAAGCATCCCCATGAAACAGCAGAGCTGACTTTTTCATGTTTTCACCCCAAATCCCGCTGCATTTTTAAAGCACTGAACGCACGATGCTGCTCATTACCCAACTCCTCTGGCTTGCTGAAAACCCAGCCTGGCCTTTCTGCACTGCAAACGCCAGCCTGGGACCTTTTAACCTGCCACTGTGATGATTTTTGGGAGGCTCCTTGTGACTCTGAAGTCTTGAGCTTTCAGTCTTTTGAAAAGCAGACTTTAGAAGGATGTTGTAAAAGGAACACCTTTGCCTTCTGATTGCAAAAACCCCAGGGATTCCTTCAGGAGATTACAGCCCCCTGTTCAAATAGGGCTGTTTAGGGTGGTACCACTATTAATGACTGTGCTGATGGAGACAGCACTCACACGATGATAGTCTGGGCAAAGGCTGGTTTTCATTAGGGACACTGAGAGTCCTTAAGTGACCAAGGACGGTGCTGAGTCGAGTCACACAGAGCAGTACAGAGAGGAGATTGCTTAGGGCCATGGAGTTCAGTCCTTCCTTTAAAAGTTTTCCTAAGACTGTTCCCCTGGGAGAAGGAAGCCAGTGGGGTATTTGGCATCACCATTCCAGCAGGAACCACAAACGTGTCTGATCAGAGGCTACAGAGGAGGATTTTGTGACCATTTAAGAACAGACATGCTGAAATACTACTTCAAGTGGAGACACACAGCTGAGGAGGGCATTTCTAACATTCTCACGCAGTCCCAAAAACACTTAATTTAACACCAGCCAGCCCTTTAATCACCACTTTTGCTTGGGATGTTCTATGAAAGTGGAAGCAGTGCCCTCAGGCATTGACCTCAAATGTTCTCCCCTAATTCTGTGACGAGGTAGGAGCTGTGCTGAGAAGGATGCTTTGCCCCCTACAACATTCCCCTCCTGGTCCCAGTTTGCTCATCCCTTCCTCACTCACAGGAGGAGGAAGCCTTTTAAAAGATGCAACAGACCCAGCAAGCCATGCTTCCTGGTTTGGGGGAAGATAAATTATCTTCTGGGAAATGTAGTCCCAGGAAACACAAATTTTCAGCCTTCCTGGGAAGATGAGCCAGGAAAGCTGGCAGCCTGCAGCTGTTTCCATAGCCCCAGTGCAAGGGAAAATGTGTTGAAATTGAGGGAAATTTTTTATAGGCAACTCTGCTTGGAAATTAGCGAGCTCCAGTAGGAAAACTTGAACATGTTTGGGAGAATTAGATACCAAGAAAGAAACTCTTTTGGCTGTGATGAAAATTGGAAAAGGGTGGTATTTGTTGGAGTCTCTAGTCATAGGGAAACTACCCTTGGGGTTCCATGAGAGGTTTGAAAGCTGCTTGAGAACAGAGCATTGGTTGGCCAGAGAGCCAGGCACAGCCGAGCCCTTATGGCTTAACAAGCATGAAAATATTCTGCCAGAGTTGAAAAAAGTAGGTTTGCAAAATGGAGATGGAAAGTTTGGACCCCAATCTGCACCAGCTCTGCTCTTCCTGCTGCTCTTGCCTGGGGGATGAGGTGCAAGGCAGAGCAGAAATACAGATACAGCTGGAAGAAGAACGTGTTGGTAGGAACGAAGAGTTACTGACAGAAAGTGCACAGCGGTTGTTTGTGGTTTCCAGAAGCCACCACAGTGTTTGCAGCCTGAAAGAGGCAGAGGAAGTGTTTCTATGGACAGAAGAACTGAACCCAGCACCGTTGTCAGGCTGGTAAATCAGAGAGCGAACATTGCACTTGCCCACAGCTTCAAATGCTGTTATAGGGAAAGTAATTTATATTCTTATTCTGGAAAAGACTATTATGTCCTTGTTTGTGAGGAGAAATTCTGTCCTCTGGCTATGCAAAATTCTGCACAGCTTGTTCTCTGGAAATTCTAAATGCATTATCCAAAAGTCCTGGAGCCACTGGGAGATCCACCACCTTCCATCACCCTGCTCAAGCCCACTTGCACAGCCAGCAGCCCTGCACACTGTCCCCCTGGGGCTGTGCCTGGCCTTGGCTTGGTGCTTTACAAGTCCCAGGGGCCCAGGCTGTTGCTAGAAAGTCATATTTATGTACAAACAACTCGGCTGGGGAGGGCTTGGTTTCAGCACTGACGTTGGCTCACGTGTGGCTGTGGCCACGCATCCTCTGCAGCCTCTCTGAGCTGGGTTAGAGGGCTTGGTTGAAAAATTGCCATTACTTAATCTGCTTTGGTTTGGGGTGCAGCATCAATGGGAGCGCTGCACTCACCAGCTGAGCACTAAATAACTGGAAATAATAACCAGTGAAGACATTTATGAGCTGAGTGAGGCCCTAGGACAATAAAGGAAGCTTGATGGTAGCTCATTCATTACCATCTGCACATACTGGCAGTAAAGCTGACACCAGCAGTCAGAACCACAGGCCTACAAAGACCTCTTAACATTATTTTCCACTTTTACAAATTTAATTAGCTCTTTCCCCCCTCAAGCTGCAAAATACAAAAAATATATTTTTCCAGGTAATACAGCCATTTTCTAGGTAAAGAAGTGGAGAGAACACTAAAGCAGAAAAACTTATATTAGAACTGTTATTCTCATTTGGTACATGGACATTTTGGCAATTGTTTCTTCTCTGAAAGGAGCTGTCTTTTTGTTCAGTGTCATAGCTCATGGGCTTCTAAACCAGCATGCTGATGGCTGGGGTCTCAAAAGGTGGAATTTAATCTGATTTCCCACATCCTTCTCTGGCTCTACTAGGCTGCTGTAAGTTTAGACAAGGAATAGCCATAACGTCTGTTTCAAGAGTAAGCTGTGGTGATTTCTGGTTCTCCTTCCCCACAGCTGGCAGTTTCACAAGGCTCTTGCAGTTTTGGCAGGGGACCTCTGGCATTCTAGGAGAGCACTGAGCAGAACTGGAAGAAAATCTTATCAGAATAAGATAAGAGCTCTCAGCCCAGCAGCACCTCCCCGGCAGAGCTCGGGTGGTTCATTCTCCAGTAATCAGTGCTGGCCTGAGCAGCCTTGTCCAGCTGCTGTTGACATGACAGCTTTGGGACAGCTGCAGCCACCCCCAGGGTGTTCCAGATAAGAAACAGATAGCAAAGTGCTGCTGGAGCCCTCATTCAAGGCCTGGGTTTAGCCAGCAGTTCATGCTGGTATGTGTCAATTCCTGCTGGAAGATAATTCTTGTGCTGCTAAGGCAGATTTTGGTTTCCAGAACAACCTGGTAATGGAGCTATTCTTTTTATTAATTATGCTGTCCAAACAGAACCTTATGGACCTGATTTTCTGCTATTAGAAAGAGAAAGGTAATCATAGTAGCATACAAATGAGAAGATGTAGTAAAGACTCAGCCTGCCTTTCCCAGAAAGAAAATGATTCACGTATCCCACGGCACCATCCCACCATGCAGTTTTCCTGGGATCCTGGATTTCCTAATACTGTGACATCTGATCCCAGTTTGTGGTGAATAAAGTGATGTTAACTGACCAGTTATTCAGTCTACCCTCTCAGGGGTAGCATTATACCTTCCCAGTGCAATGGTGTAATATCTTATACACAAAATGAACCTTAGGGTCAGTGGGCCTTACCAGCCTCACTGCTGAGCCTTGCAGAACCCTTAACCAGGATTTGGGAAAACCAGCAAGAAGAGAAGGTACCAACCTTTTATCCATAATAAACTTTCAAAGATGAGTATTCCTATTACAGCTTACCCTGGAGAATTTGTTATGACTTCCCCAGCAATACAGAACACACTTCTGCCATCAGATATCTTTTTGATATGTAGGGGCCTGAAAACCCTGCTCATCCCTGCTGTCCTCTCACCAGGCTGCATTTGGGAAGGAATCATTCCTGTATTTAAACTGAAAGCATGTTGGTGTCCTGTCAGATCCCTGGGTGCAAGATGGCGCAAGAGGAAAGAGGAGAGATTTAAACTATATATTAGAAAAAGTTTCTTTGTGAGGGTGGTGAGGTTGCCCCATCCCTGGAAGTGTCCAGGGACAGGCTGGATGGAGCTTGGAGAAGCCTGATCTAGTGGAAGTTTCCCTGCCTGTAGTTTCCCATCTTGTGGAAGGAAATGATCTTTAGGATCCCTTTCAACCCAAACCATTCCATGATATCCAGAGTGAGCAGGACTGAGCCATAGGACACCACCAGCACCACCTCCATCCTGGGGACACCCCGGCTTTGCCTTCCAGCAGTGCAGGGATGGAGAGCACACAGGCACGTTTGCTTTACACAATAAAACAACAAAAAGGCTCCAGCTCTGCCTTTCTTTGACAGAAAGGCAGCCAGAGAACTGCCCTCTCCCACGAGCCTGGTGCTCAGCCTATGAGATAATACAGGCTGGCCTTTTTTTTGCAGCTGTATTGTTTTAGTGCTTGGAAAATAGCAGCAGGCTGAGCAGTGAGTCATCTGTCACTAGATGGGGTTAAAGTAATTTCCGTTTTCTGTTGCCATGGGGAAATCAACGTCCTAAGATTTGTCCTTTCTCCCACTCAAACATGTGGGAGTAGAAAGCCTGAAACCTGAAACCCAGCAGGACTAAACATTTTTTAAATTTTTTTTCTTTTTTTTTTTTTTTTTTGGTCCCTTTATAAACAAACTTCCCTCCGTGGCCTTGCAGCTGTCAGTCTGTTCCTGGAATTGCCTGGTTAACAATGTCATTCCCCTTGGATTGCAAAAAATCCAGAAGCAGAGTTAAGTAAATATTTGTCATTCATATAGAAGTTGCTTCATTTTCTCGTTTGAAGAGTCTCTTTTTCTTGTAAAGTTTTACATGTGCATTCGGGGGGGAATTGTTAATATCCGAATAAAGTTGAAACTTAGAAGGAAAAGTAAATTAAAGTAGCTGCTTCCCCAGCATATAGTGTCAGGATATAGTGACTAACAGAAACAGGAAAGAGGAAATTGCAGTAAATACCATTTAAAAGCCTTGCTAACGTATAGTTTATATGAGTAGCAGCACAGCAACATCTAGTGTTGATCAGGAATATAGCTGGAAGTTATCACACGCTTTGTTAATGGTATTCTGAAGAAATTAATTGTTTCCTGGACTATGACACCACTGTCCAGCTTCAGCTCCTTCTCCCCTTGTTCCCTACTGTCACTGCCTGTGCAGCCACTTGGGAATGCTGCCAGCCTGCCTGGATCATCAGGAGAATTACTGGGCTTCTACTTAAGCACCCTCTCAATAAAGCTTAATTTTAGATCTAAATGCGATTCAGCGCAGCAGTGGCCAAAACTTTTAGCATCTGAACTGAGATTGAGAAAGCAATTCCAACCTCGAAGCTGATCCCTTCACCAATAAACACTGCTATCAAACTGGCAGAGCACTCAAAGTTATTCCTTTCCCCAAAAATGAGTGTGCAAGTGTAAAGTTGCCACTGTAAGTGGTGTCTTAGAGTAGGCCCTGGTTTCACCCTCGTGTGTTTCCCCACAAATGCAGGAATGTACAGTTTAAGACAATCTATAAAAAAAATAAATTATTGAGGTGCATCTCATGCAGACACCTCTTTTTATTTAAAAGACATCTGAGGCTCAAAGTTAAGTTCTTTCTGCTTAGCTGTTCTGTAGGTATACATGATGGATAGGTGTTAATTTAGTTTTGATTACTTGAATTTAACTAATCAAGTCTAACAACATTAGTTCAGTTTTTTTTTAGTTTAATTCTTAATGACTTTGTTAAACTCTCACAGATTTTCATATAAGCAAACCATTACACCAGGATTCACTGTGGACTATTGAAATGAAATAATTTGTCTACTTAGATTACAGCTCTACTACACAAAGTTTGCTTCATCTTCAGTAAGATAAGGTCCTTTTGGTTTTCTCAAACAAAACAAAATTAATGACTGGCTGCTTTCCAAGTCCAGCTGTCTTGCAACCCCCTGTGAACAGATTTTTTGCCACATTTAAGTTTATTACATGATCTAATTAGCGTGACTGTGTAGGTGCATGGAATGCACTGGAGGAGAGGAAAAAATACAAGTGTACAAAATTCTGTTATATAATTTGCTATGGGAACGTGATTATTACAGAGACCTGGATCACACTCTGAATTGTTTTCAGCAGAATTTTGGGAGTGAGCATTTAAGCAAGGAAAAGGAAAGGACATTCAAGTCTATCACAGAGAATGGGGCCAAGAGCAGGAAAGTCTGACTACCACCTGACTTCTGTGGCCTAGAAATGCAATCACAATTTATAAAGGTAAAAATTCAATACTCACATTTGCTGCTTTGGCCTCAAGAAAAAACAATTCAGCAGAATTCAATGCCTGACTGGAAGTGAGGACTTCAAGCTTGTCAGCTACACTGTGAGGCTCATTCAAAATCAGAATGAAATACAGCCTTATAATTAATAGCAAGAAAATACAGATTGTTACCCACTCTGGCCCTGAAAAAGGCATCAGGGTGTCTATTGGAGACACACAGCCAGACCAAAGATCAGAGCTCTGCTTCATGTTATTAAGACATTCACACCACCCTAACAAAATTAAACGGGCAGCTCAGTAACATGAAGCGAGATCAGACTCTCTTTCTTCCTCCTGCATGCATGAAATGACATTTTAAAGTGATGTGTGATCTTTCAGAGCCTGTGAAGGGGTCAGGCACCAAGTGCATCTGGCATGCTGATCCTCTCATTCAGGGGCATGAAGTCATCCTCCAAGCTGCATTGCTGAGTCAAGAATGTGCAATTTTCCACGTGTTACTTTACTGACTTGCACACTGAAAAGACATTAATGTTAATTTTGTTGAAGATCAAGTACATTTTAAAAAATTGTGAGTCCTACTAATTGTGTTTTAATTTAACTAGAAATAGAGCAGTGCTTGGTAAAGGGGGCTGGTATTATTTGAACAAACACAGCCCTCTGCACTCCACCATAAATCAGCTCACTGCTGGATTCCTCCTGACGGGATCCATTTGGTAAAAAGGGATCTTCAGAAGTGTGAGTTTAATTACAAAATTCCTGCTAAACTCTGCCTTCCCCAGCATGCAGAGGGGACATTGTCATCTCAGCAGCCTGAGGTGCCACCACTGTGCACACAGGCTCGGGCTGAGGCACAATCATCCATTCCAGCCTGCTTTAGGAGAAACAGGATATGCTCTGGGGCACGTGGCTGTGCCCAGTGTCACCCTGGCTGAAGGCAGCCTCCAGCTGCAGCTGACAGGTCTGAAATGAGTTTGAGGATAGGATTGCAGATGATAAAGTACACAATTGCTTTGGCTCATGCAATCAAAATATTTGCTGTGGCAGGTAGGGAGAACAGTGTTCCAGCAATGGGAGGTGCCCTGCTCTAATCCCTCTAAAAGCAAAGGCCTTTCCTCATTGTGCCCAGGAACAGATCCTCAGAGTGACCTCCCACCTTCAAAGCAAGGGTCTCAGAGCCCTTGTCTTCCATATTTGGGTCAAGGAAAGGCACTGACAGCATTAGGTGTATAACTAATTTGATTTCAAAGTACCAGCTAGATCCTATTCCCTCTAAGTCAGCTCCTTACACCCACATTACACCGATAATCACTGTCCCAGGGGAAGGTGGCTCCATGCAGGAGGGCACATCCCTGTCCTGCAGAGGCTGGATTGATGCTGGCTGTGATGGGCAGACCAGTGCTGGGAACTGCTGCCACCAAGTCCTGTCTCTCTGCACTGGGAGCAGCCTCTCCTCTTGGGGAGGGAGGTTAAAGAGCAATCCAGAAATCACAGGACAGGCTTTCTGCAGCTGGAAGGGAAGAGCAGAGCATTTGGGGAAAAAAAACCTCAAACATTCCTGGGGGTGAAGGAGCCTTATTTACCAGAGTGTAAAACCTTCTGTTTCTGTAGGAACATCTGAAGACAAACAGAATAGTGCTCGTGGTGCCAGGTAAACAGCTCTCACATGCCATGGCTACGGTCTCTAAGGAGCTGCTGTTTATTATGAGCCATCCCTGCCTCGGCCTTAGTGACAAACCCTCCCTGCAAATCCTGCAGGGAGAGGCTCACAAGGAAGGGAAGAGCTTGTACAGAGTTGCCAGAGGGATACTTATTACCTCTGGGATTATAAGCCTTTTTTCTTTTTTTTCCCTGGATTTTTTGCCTTTTTCCCTTTGTTTTTTCATATCAGCTCTGGTTCTTTGGATGGAGTCTCACCAGACCCATTAGAATTGACCTTTGGTAGGCATAACAAAAGTGTTATCAAAGGAAAGATGTTAGTGATCCTACAGAGGCATTAAAAAGTCAACTATGTCTGAATTATTTATTTCCTAGTTTCTGTGAACTATATTTAAACAGAGAAATGCTTGGAATTACATGAAACTAAAGCAAGAGGCTCCCTGGAGGCTCTTGATAAGATTTAAATTTGCAGTAAATATTGGCATATTGATTATTATCATGACCTGCTGATTTTTAATTTCCCTCCTCAGAAAACCCCCAAACTTCCTCTTTCTTACCCTGATTTGGATTGTTAAAAGAGTATAAATGTAAATTAGGATCCCCCAGGTTGTGCTGGTGGTTAATGTGATAATTGTTTAGTGCTTTTCTTTGGTCCTTTGCCTAAGTTTTTGCATTTCCAAAGGGATGCTTTAAGTGATGCAGTGACACTAGCTCAACAAGCTTTAAGGAGTAAAAACTCAGGTAGGCACATGGCTGGGAAATCCTCATCATCCTCACTGAGGGTACAACACACAGCTCCTGGAAACTGGCTCTGGGCTCAGCATAAAAACTGATGAGGTTTTTGGGGTGAGGCCCCACAGCTACAGGGGTTCAGAGGGGCTGGTGGCCCTGTGGCAGCAGAGGAAGCCCTGAGGAAGCAGAGTCAAAGTGGAGGTTGAAGGAAGGGTGAAGGGTGAATCTTCTCCCCCTCACCCCAACAGCTGGAGAAAGATCTCCAGGGGAATCCTGCTCTTGATTTTGCAGGGGATTTGATGCTATTCTTGTGATTTCAATACAGTGGTTTAGCTAGGGGGTTTTATACTTGTATATTCCCACCACCTAACTGGTAAGCCTTGACAGAGTTCATTGTTTTGGTTTTTTTTAATCCAAAAGGACAAAGAAAAGGCTTTTTTGTGGCACTGTCATTTCTGTCTCCTCGTACCAAGGAGTTGACTGCAGTACTTTATGGCTTCCCTACCCTTCCATCAACCTTGGGATGTTTATTTTTCTTCAAACATAGCTGTTTGCAGCATGCTAACAAGAACTGAAGATCTTTTAACACTGCTATTTGTTTACTGAAGACATCAAAGCCTTTTTTTTTTCATGAGCCTCCTTTGAGCCGGTACAATCTGCAAACAGCCGTGCAACACCGAGGTGCCACCAAAATAAAACCACAGTGCACTGTGAAGATACAGGTATTTTCTTATCCCAGGTTCTAAATTTAGCTCTGCTTCATCCCTCATTCCTCAGCTCCTCAAACTGTTTGTCCCCAGCCCAGAGCCCTGCAGTTCCAGCAGACCTTCCTGCTGCCTTCCACTTGGGTGGAGGGACACAGCTGCCAACGTGGACTGTGGCAGGGATAGCAGCTAATCTAAAACAAATATTGTGTAACATCTATGAGCAGAAGCATTTCCCTGTTTCACTTTGATGGCCAAGATGCTAACGGGAAGCAGCACTCCATTATTTAGTGTTAGGTCCTGTCAGCTTTCAGTTCAGACACAGCCTGTGGGTGCTGGGAAATACACAGCGCAGGAAATGACAGATGTTGGCAGCAAAATAAATAACAAGAGCTGCTGAAAATAAAGTCCTAAGAAATGCTGGTGTATCCTTTTTATGGATTTCCTAGATACATTGAGGCTATTTTAAGGCAGATTGAACTCCCACTCCTTACAGTGTAAACAGGATTATTCCCTCTGTGGGACATATGGCAGCCTAAACGTCATCATTTGTGCATCATTGGTATTCCCAGTCATGTTTCAAGTTTTGCCTCACCCTGAATGTGCATCCCAGCATTCAGAGCCTCCCAGAAGCCTTCAAGGAGAGTTAAGAGAGGTAAAGCAGTGCCAGTACAACCCAAAAAACCTCTCCATGGAGGACAATCTAAAGCCTGGCCATGGAGAAGGATCTGCTGGAGTGGAACCAAGAGCTCGGCTCCCTCAGGTCAGCTGTGGTATGGACAACAGGAAGAAAAGGGCAGCAAGGGAGGAGGAGGGGACTGAGCAATGGGGGTTTTGTTCCATAATGAAGTAAAACTCACCTTGAGATGCATTGGCTGAAGACAGAGCAGGCAAAGAGCCAAGGTCTTCCAGGAACAGGGAAGGGTGATGGGCAGGGTCAGTGAGGGTAAGGCAGACCTGCATGGGCAAAGTCCAGGTCATGAGAAGCTGTGACTGTAATTGCTGGGAAGGGATTGTGTTCTAGGGGTGTTTTCAGGAACATGCAACTTACTTTTTGTTCATCTGCCACAGGTGTCACCTCATCACAGGGAGACATCCTGCATGGCCTGGTGCTGGTGGCAGCTTTGGAGACCTGTTGCAAGGAGAAGACCCACAAAGGAGGGGCTGGGTGGCAGAGGATGTGCTGTTCAACATGCTTTAATCCTGAAAACTTGAAAAGGAGATGTAAGGGAAAAGCAGTACAAACTTCTCTCCATCCACTAGCTTTAAACCAGACAAGCAGTGCTGGTACAGCAGGGTGCAGCCAAAGAGGCTGCAAGTGTGTGGGACACAACAGTTTTGGCCACTTCCCTTGACTCTGTGTGCTGTGAAGCTCAGGTACAGCATGTGGCTCAGCAGGGCAGGGCTCAGCCTCCCAGAGGTGTGGGAGAAGAGGAGAAATTGTTCCCCCATCAGGCCCCCAAGGAGTTGGGAACAGGGACAAGGTGACTTAACCTGGCTGCCCCTCCAGCCCCAGCACTCAGGTGTATCCTGCAGAGCACTTCCAGTCTTGCCTTCAGAAATAAAAAAAAGGTATTAAAATAAAAACACAAGAGTTTTAAGCACATCCAACTTTGGGATAGAGCGTAAAATTTCTTGCCAGAAAAATTTAAAACAAACTGGAAACTGATCATCTACTCATTTGAACGATGTGCCTGGAGCTAAACCAGCAAGACTGAATGATCTCTGCACTGCTTTCATCTTCCTTCAACTTTTCCTTTGTTCCATCAGCCACATGTGTGTTAAGTGTAAATTGAAGGGCTCTTTGCTGGAAAAGCAGATTGTGTAAAGGGCTTGGCCCTCATCTTATAATTCAGCTTCAGTATTACAATTACTCTTAATAGCACTCTTGTTTTGTTGTATTATTTATCCTGGCTAGAACCCTCTAGGATCCCCTGAAGGGTTTTTTTTTTTTTCTGGTGGATTTAGCCAACATCCACTCATGAATCCAGATGTTTCTGCTTTTATCCATGAGAATTTAATGGTATGGACATGCCAAGATCATAACTTCAGGCTCAGCCTCAAGACAAGTATTTTTCAAATTCCCTAAATCAAAAATGGAAAGTGCCACAAAAACCCCCCTGGGTCTTACTGCATTTTAGCATGCCAGAATGGAAAACAACCACAGGACAAAGCTGCTCAATGTTCTCTGTTGGTAGAGTCTCCTATGTTGAACCAGAAATCCCAGCCCAGACTGTGCTGTTCTCTGTGATCTCAGACATAGACTTTGCCTGTAGCACAAATTCATCTCCTCTTCCCCTTCACCAGCCTGAAGTCAGGAGCACAGACACACATGGGTCCAAGATGCTTACACTGGGAAAAAGATCCCACCTCACCAGGCAGAGCCAGTGCTGCTGTGTTTAAATGAACATGTGCCTCTGTGTGTCACAGATACTGTCCCCAGACAAAACTGGCTCTGAAATAAGGACAGGGATGAAACATACCCTGCCCTGATGGGGACATGGTGAATAACACAGTCTGCAGCACTTGGGGAAGATAACCAACCCCAAACTCACTCCTGTCCAGAGTGAAAAAAGCAACATAAATCAGAAATTGAAATAACCCTAATAACTTTCCTTCTGCACTGCCTGAGGTTTCCTTCAGGCACTCCTGTTTGTGGCATCCTGAATTTATTCCCTGCTCCCCATTTGCCAGCAGGAGAATTAAAGCTGGTGTGTGGTGATGGTCAGTGCCATCGTGGTGGTGTGGGAGGTGTCCTGTAAGGGATGACTCTGGCTTTCCAAGTGCCCTGAGGTTCCTCAGGGTCAGCACACTCAGGGAGCACAGAAGAGCAAAGGCAGGAGATGCACAGAACAGTTTTCAGTGGCCTTTTGGCAGCCAACACTAAACCCCCTCTGTGACCATGCAGGGACACAATGTCATGTCTGAGCACACAAAAGGTGAATTTTTCCCTTTCCTCCAGCTGGCTTTGAGTGCCCACCAGCAGAACCATGGTCCTGTGCACAACCCAATCTCTTTTAAAGCCCTCTCTGTGCACTGGACAGGGCAGAAACATGGAACAGTCACCCCAGCCTGGTAGAGAATAGCCTCTCCAGCACAGCAGCCAGTGCCTGCTCTAGCAGCATTAGTTTTCTACCTATTAGTTTTTATCCAGAGCTGCTGGATCAAAGAAAACTTAAATTATTGCTAAAAGCTCTTTCAAGGCTTCCCCCAGCATAGAAAAGCCTCTCAGCTGGCACAAAGGGTGGAACTGGCTCCAGAGCAAACCCCTCCGGGGCAGGGATGTGCTGGGACAAGGAGGAGGCACAAGAGCCAGGGAAGTTGAGCACCCAGCAAAGCTTTTCACCCACCTACCTCAGAGCTGAGCTCAGCCACGCCAAAATCCTGCTGAGGACAGGGGTAGGTGGTGCCACCAGGCATGGGGACAAGTCCAGAGGTCGATAGGGCGTCACATGCAGGAGGCAGGAAGGGAGCAGCAGAGTGAACCTGGATGATCCATTTGAAAAGAAAACCACTTTTCTTTTATTATATTAAGGGTCACATGTGCTCTGCAGGGCTCATTGAGGGTGCACTTAAATGTCCCATCAGCACAGTCAGTCTCCCACTTCCTACCACATCTTTTGTTTTATAAGAAGGAATTTTTTGTATTCAACTACACAATTTAAATTTTAAAGGCCACCCATTGTCCTTAAAGACTATATGACAAACTATACCTGTTCCAACTTATTCTCCTAGTATTCTTTATAAAATATGGTTTCAATGACTTAGTCTTCCCTGTAAAAAAAAAACAAACTCAATTTTTTTTTAATAAATTCATGACATTCAAACTACTAATTTTCCTTACCATCACATCCTTTTTTTGGACACAGAATAAAGGAGATGAAATATATTTTTAAAAAGAGGGTTTATCCAAGTTGGAAATGAAGAAATACAAAAATACTCTTTAAAGAGTTTGTTTTTTTCTTTAAATAAATAATCACTCAGCAGGTCATAAAAGTGATAAAATGCTTTTGTCTCCATTTCAGTGGGAAGCCAGTTTTGCCTTTAACATCCTGAGCATCATGAGAGCCTCGGTGCAATTTGCTCCTGCTGTAGTTTCCCTGCTCCTTGGCCCATCCTGCTACTGCTCCCTGGTTGGGATCAGCCCCCTGGGTTACAGTCCTGTTCCCTTTTCCCTGCACTGGCTCCCAAACCTCTGCAAGCATCCATCATGTTACGAGTGGTACCCCCTCACCCATGGACCCATGTTTGGGTTTGGCTTTGTTCTGTGCAGTTTTGGGTTTTGTGAGGGCTTGGGTGAAGCTGCTCCAATTTGGACATTTAAAGGTGAGACTCAGTCATGGTTGGGAACGTGGATTGCCAGGAGAGTGGCACAGGCTGGGCAAGGGCAGGTCCTGAATGCATTCACATGGGGATCAGAAGTACCCCTGAAGCCATGTGGTTTATTCCATTAGATCATCTTATGAACCTTTAATTTGGCCCTTCACACCCATTACACCTTTCGCACGCGTAGCCTGGGCTTCTGAATTTAAAGGCTCGGCAAAATTTTATGGTTGGCTTTTGACATTACAGAAAGCAGAACCTGAAGATTTGCCTTTCTACTCTTCCTTGTGACTGTCAACATTGCTGTGCCAATAACACCCAGAGCCATCAAAATCTGCACAGAGCTAGCTCTGAGATAAACACAGATCTGATCTCAACACAGACATCACCAGCAGGGGAGGGGTGAGAAATAACCACCATTCAGCACAGGGTATCCCTGCTCCAGGCAGGGCCTGAGGCAGGAGCAGCTTGACAGTGCAGGAGGATGAGAGGTGAGGGCAGGAGGAGAACTGGATCTCTGAGTGACCCAGAGCCCAGAACCACATCCCCAGGCATGGCACTGATTCCCAGCCCTGACATTCCTCCAGCCCACTCACCTTGCAGGGCTTGCTGTTGGTTCAGACATTCACAAATTTCACTGTGCTGAGGGAAATCTCACCTGCTGTGCGTGCCACCCCTTGGGGTTTTTCTTCCCCGTAACCTTTGGCTGGAGCCAAAAAAATAAGTGTTTCCATGACAACAGCCCAGCAGTGGACTCCTGTGGGCCACCTGAAGAATCAAAACACTGCCAGTGCTTTCTCCTGCTCCAGCATCACGCCCCGTGCCACAGCCCTGTCCTCTCCCTCCTCTCGTGCTGCAGAGTGCTTTGGGCAGAGCTCTGCCTACTGTGACATCCCTGTCACAGTGATGATGATGACAAGCCACACTGCACAAGGGATGAAGGGGCAGCTACTGGACCACAGAACCAGCTTGTGGGGGAGAAAGGCCAGAAGGGTCTGCAGCCTAAAGGACTGGACAGCTGTTGCATTTTATAACCCCCTAAACTCATTCATCAGATTCATTATTTTCATATCCTCTTTGGTATTTCACAGGGGATACAAAGGGATCCTTTGTTACTCAGTCCTTGCTTTGCTCCCAATACACAACATTTCTCCTGTTACATTGAGCAAAGCTCTGGAACTGCTGGACCCATGGTGCTGTCCCAGCAGAGCACCCTGGGAACTCCCCAAGACCCAGAGCATCCCCGTGTGCCCCTGTCCCTGAGCAGGGCAGGGGACCAGCCCTCTGCACAATCAGGCCCTGCTCACCCAAATGTTTTCTCCCAGCACCTCTCCCAGAGACTGAGTGCAGCTGAGTGCCCCATTGATCCACCACTCCTGAGGCAGTTCCAAACCCTCATCCCTTCCCTGCAGCACTCTGTCTGCCCTCAGACCAGGATTTATGAGGCCAATCCATGGATGTGGCTGCAAGAGGAATCCAAAAGCTTTTGCTGCAATGCCACAAGCAGCACAAAAGCAGCAAAGTGCTCTTTGCATACCTGATCCTTGCTGAAGGGATTGGAGCAGGACACTTGCCTGGACAGCAGGCTCTGGAGTGGGACCCAAGGAGGCAGCGTGGATGTGTGCCAGCCTGACAATGGGGTTTCATTTAACAAGCACAGATTTAAGTGTGGAAATCAAATACGAAACAGTCGTGGCCAGCATTGTCTGCATTCTTGGAGGGGCACTGAAGGAGCAGAAAGAAAGGAACCGAGACACTGGCCCAGACATGCTCCAGCTGTCTGTGACTACCTCTTCCCTCCTCCACTGAATGTAACTATTCAGCTTGTTTTCATTTCATTATTGGATGTTGTTTTTGCAACCTGGGAAAAGAATAGAAAAATGGAGGGGGGAAAAAACATCCTTCAAATGCTTTTGAGTTTATTTTTAAGAACTAGACCATTTCTTTCCTATCAGAGATAAGTACAGACTTTTAAGAGTGCACAGGGCCTGGGGTATTATTAGTTAAGTATTTGTTTCTCAAATAAGATCCTTTATCTCAGAGGCAGCAGCACTTGTGTTGCTGTGGTTATTCATGTAAGTCTCACTCATTTAGCACTGAGCAACATGCAATTAAATAGCCGTATAAACACCCCCAGGCTGAGCAACAGCTGCCTACAGGTAACCTTCAGCTTCATGCACTCACTTGCCAAATGTTTCAGCTCTAGCCCTGAAAATCCTCATCTGCATGGGGGAGCAGGGCAGGCCCTTTCCTCCATCGCTGTGGGCACAGCCCAAATCAAGATTTTAATGAGTTGGTGTAAAGCCTGATACTGCATATCCTTGTAACACAAGTGCTGCTCATCTCACCTCCTTCCCTTCCTCCCAGGAGGACATGTTAACCATCTTCAACGTTCCAAATAATTTCCACACAAGATCTGATGATAATTTGTTTTCCTACTATTTTTTTTTCCTTCAGTTTTGCTCGTGGGGGACATGCCAGCACACACTGCCCATGCCTCAGCTGGGATCACTCCACCTGTGAAACCTTCAGTCACCAAGGCTATAAAATTTCCCTTGGAGGGTAGTGGGAATGCTCAGTTGTGCTGGGCTTCTCTGGACAGATCTTTCCTCTGTTTTGATGCTGACACACTTCAGCTCAGCAGTGGTGTTCCAAGGGAGAAATAGGATTCAGAGTATTTCTTGCCATTTATCTTTCCCTTTGGGGCATCCACTAACCCAGGAGCTCTCTCCATCTCAGCTTTTGCACACTCCTGCAGTATTCCCAGCAGGATAAGGTCAGGTATGCTTCAGAGTGAGATATTGTCTCTCCTTACATTGTTTTGCAACATCCAAAGCAAGTCTGTAATTTTAAACCTGGATACTTCAAGCTCCAACGGGGTATTTTGAAATGCACATGCAATAACTTCTCACTACACACACGTAATTCCTTCCTAATGAATGGCATTGCTCTGACTTATTTTTATCTTATTCCATCTAGCTTTTTAGCACGGGGAGAATTTTATATTTTGTTAATGAAAATTAATTCTCATACTACAAATTAATTTCCACTCATTAAGGGTAAAAGATGATGACTCCAAGCGAGGAGTTTCAACAAATCCAGAAACTGTAAACATCTACTCAACACCAAGCCCGGAAGCAACTTCATTTACCTTAATGTGTGTGCTTATCTCTAAGCAGGTGCTTAAGTGGTTTGTTGGCAAGAGCTGCTTGTGCCTTTCCAGGTGACCCTATTGAATAATTACCAGTATTAAAATGCTCAATAACTATAAACACGAGGAAAAAAACACCCAGCATGGAATCAGCTCTACACAGAGATTTTCCAAACATGATTTCTGCATTAGCCAGGAGGGTCAAACTGTTCCATGTGCAAAGGTTGACCCCGAAAGCCACAGGAATCAGTGGAAGGGTGTTGACCAGTTACACCAGTTTGGGGTTGGGATCCCCTGTGAGCAGAAACACCTTTCTGCTTTGGCACTGTGACTAACAATGACAACAAAGACTCTGCGCTGACATTAAGAAAATTTGTTTTATGAATTGACATCCTGTTAACCTCCAGCTCCCTCAGAGGAAGCTGTTAATTTAATGATTGCATCAGGAAGATACAGCAATGAAGGAAACCTCACAGCCTAATGTCAGCACTGACACCTGCACAGGGCAGCACTGACTGCAGGCAGCCCTGGACAGAGCAGAAATTGAAATATCCTGCTCTTGACAAGGAGAACATTTTCAAATCTACATGGTTATAGCTGATAGAGTCCCTAGACACAGAGCATGTCCTCCA
The DNA here is from genome assembly GCA_013397245.1 of Thryothorus ludovicianus. Classification (NCBI taxonomy): domain Eukaryota; kingdom Metazoa; phylum Chordata; class Aves; order Passeriformes; family Certhiidae; genus Thryothorus; species Thryothorus ludovicianus. The sequence continues at coordinate 588,195 of VZTB01012677.1, forward strand.
CAGCAAGGCCTCTGTAGATCCCACAGGTTCTCACAGTTGAATTCAATACAAAATGGATGGATTAATCCACTCCCACCACTTGGAGGAAAGATGCTGCACACAGAGTTTTATCTCACCCTGATGCTAAGAGTTCTCAGTAAAAAAGTTTATTTTGCTGTTTGATTTCAATGCAGTTACATTTGACTGTAGGTGTTATCCATTTCACTGAGTATCAAACTTGTATCATGCAGACACACAAAGGTAAAAGTGGAAGGTAAGGGTAAGACACTTAAATACACCTAAGTGGTAAAAATCCTAAAATGAGATGCTTGGCCTAAAAATAAAAGTATACAGGCCCTGACTCCACCAAACTCTTCAACACAGACCTACAGCAGACACAGGGGTGATGCTGCTGAGCTCAGCCTGACACAAGTGCTGTAATTAATATGGTGATAATCAGGATTCATTGCAAATTGGATGTGATCTAAAATGCAACTGTGCTGTAAAACTGTGGGTTTCATCTGAGGATGTCAGTACATCACCTGAAGCAATGAAGTTATAGTCTTTCCATTGCCTGCTCAGACACAGGGTTTTTTATACACCAAAAAACACCATAATTTACAGCTGCAAAGTAGAAAGATCTGGGTTGTTGCATTACTTTCAGGAAGAAAACCTTCATCTCTGTTTGTAAGGCTGGCACTTGCACTCAAGTCCCAGCTCACTGCCTCACATTTTGATGCTTCTACAGATTTAAGCACCACCTTCCAGGCATCAGATCACAGACTTGTGTCCCTGACTCCCACAGCTCCAAACATCATTCCTGATAGTGGGTTCCTCCCAGCTCTGACTCATTTTCTGTGAAACAGCCCCTCACCTTCATTCATTCTGTCTCCCACACAAACATTGCTGTCCCTTCCCCAAATCTGCACTCCCCGACTCTGTGGCTCAGGGTCAGCATCACCCTGGAATCCTTTATCCCACTGCTTACATTTTCCATCCACCAGCTCCTAACGAGAAATGCAAAGGAAAGTTCCTTGCAGCTCCAGCTAACCTCACCTCCCAAGGTCTTTTTGCCCAGAGGGACAATAACTGCAGCTCAAGCCAAGATACTATCTCGTCCAGACAAGGGAAGTCTGGAAGCCCTGATAGCTAATGACCTACGCAAGCCTGTGTTACAATTTCACTCTCCATAATTCAGCTGCAGTTTCTAAACTGCGTGGAAATGCTGTGTGGTGTTTATGGAAACATTAACGTTACTTAGATTCTGGAAACAGCAATGTTGTTTTCAGTGGTCTTGGTTAACCACAGTCTTGAGCTATCGTAGTCACTGGATAAATCTTAGATGTGTTGAGAGACATTTCTGCCAAAACAGAAAGGCAGAATTTGTGAGGCATTTCAAGAAACAGAAATCATCCCTGAGAGTGGGTCCTCCTCTAGCAGCAGCCAGTGCAGGTGTCCATCTGCACACAGAGCAGATGGCACAGTTAAAGCCTAAACCCATAATCATTAGTCAGGCCAAATTGCAGCAGGTGATGGTGTGCAGGGCTGAATCCAGGGCTCTGTGGCAGGTAATCAGCACACTCCTGCCCCATCACCTCTGCAGTCTCTGGGGTTTTGAGTCACCAGTTCTGCTCCTGGGGGCAGCAAGCTTACAGAAACCATTTTCTCTGCAAGTGTTATAATTTCCATCTCAGTTCAGCACGCTTTCTGATCGAGCTGCCATTGCCCACAAATAGGGTTCCTGGGTCATTAATACCACTAGGGCTCTAATGAAGATGCCACATTAAACTCTGCTACAGCAGCTCCAGGTGACATGACCAATCTGCCACCCTTTTCCTGCCCTTCAAAAACCTGATGCCTCCTTAGTAGGACAAATCAGGATCTAAAGAGTGCTATGACACTCAGACACAGGCAATTTTGCTTGTTTAAAAAATACCTTCAGAACTGAATGTGTAATTCTAGAAAATAAAACCCTGTTTATCACACCAGGAAGAAAATCATTAGCAGCAGCACCCCAGCTTTCCACAGGATGCTCGGGTGCCTCTGGGTGGTGTTTTCATGAACACCTCACCAACTGTGGTCACCGGTGTGGGTAGCAGGACAGTAAAAATGAAGCACTGTCAGCTCCTGCTCTGGTCAGAGCAAGAGAAATGGAAGAAGCTTCTGAAATATCCCAGCCACTGTGTAAATGTAAATAGCAGAGCAGGAAGGGTGACAAATGTGAAGGTTTGGGAAGGGCTGGAACAAGTTGCCATGACACATGTCCAGTGTGGAGGACTAACCTGAGACTACTTGCTCCTCACAGAGGTGGAGAGATTTAATTCTGATAATACAGCAAGTAAATAAACAAAGCCAAGCAATAAATACAGGAAAAGCACTAAGAAAGCTGCCGTCAGCAAACAAAATGTTTTACTGAAGACTTGGAAATACTGGACATATTTTCAAGTGTGTGAAGTGCAGTGGTGTTCCCTTGTGTGCAGGAGGTTATAGGAGTTCACATTCCCCACTCCTGGCTGTGGTTGTGGGGATGTTCCACCATCAGCCCCCACCTGGCTGCTGAGCACACCCTGATGCTTCCATCCAGCCTCAAGCTTTTACTCTTGACTCCCCTCAGAAAACATCACACCAGACCTCAATCCTACCACGAAGGTACTAAGAAGGACACAAAACACCACTGAAGCCCCTGTCAACATTTTCCTACTTGGGACACCTGATTTATTATTGGCAAAGTGCTTCCTGCTTCGTGTTAACATCCGACTTGACTGTTAAATGCCCATCAGAACTCGGGAGCAGCTCATCTCCTGCCTTCAGGGCAGGGTAGGTTAAAGTCAAACCACATGAAAGGAAACAGTGTGTGGCTGATTTTACAGCTCTTAAAAACAAAACAAAAAAAAAAATTGCCTTTTCATAACTTTGGATGGAAACTTTTATAACTGCCTCTGATAATTAATTTGAAACCAATCGAAGAACAAATAAGTGTGCATGCCACAAACTGTACATGGGAGAAAGACTACAGAAGAAATTCAAGAAAAGAATTTGTTGGCAGAGATCAAAGAAAAGTAAAGGCAGTAGTTAATGGCCATATTTTCTTTAAAAAAAAACTCTGTCTTTGAAGGCAATAGCTGATGAAAGAGATGAGCCAATTCTTATAAAATTCCTTTGAAACAAGGTACACTGACACACGGAAAATTTCAAAACACTGGCATTATTACATATATCTTCTAAAAACTGTTACAGTAACTTCTCTGCTGTGTCAGCAGCCTTTGAGGAGACACACCTACTCCACAAACAATCTGATGGCAAAGCTGGCATAATTTCTGTTTCCTGCAAGTGACCAGTTAGATTTAGCTCAATCCTGCTGAAGTCTTCTACTTGCCTTCACTGAGCTGATGGTTGGCCCAGTTATGGAAGCTCAGACCCATCAGAAGGGCACATTGCCAACATAAGTGATGCCTGGCTGAGGGATGTTTGCTTCCCAGGGCAAATTCCCACTCACACCAGTAACACCAGCTTGCTGGAGTCTCCATATGCAGCAGAAGTCATTTACCTCATAGAAAGCCCAAAGGCCCAAATGCTGAGACAGACCACAGGGGCAGAAGGATTTTGTCCTGGTTTCAGCCACAGTAAAGTTATTTTCTTCTCAGTAGCTGAGACCCACACAGACTCCTGGTCTGAATCAGAAACTGCATTTTTGGTGTCTGAGCCTCTCCCTCTGTTCTCACCTCATCACTTGTCTCTAAGGGAGTCATGGTGTACCTGAGTCACTTTAACATCTCAGAGTCACCCACACAGGTTATGTTGGTCCAAGTCAACTATTCCTACCACTTTCCTTCCACCTTGCCTGTCTGACCCGTGGGCAAGATGATTCAGCTCTCTAAACCATCTGAACTATTCAGGCTTGTGCTTTTGGAGGGCTCCTGCCCTGCCCATGCTCTGAGCCACAGGGCAGAGGTGTGTGATACGTGCACAGCCAGTGGGGCCAGCTCCAAAACAAGCACAGCTCGGCCAGGACTTGGAATATAAAAACCTAGACAAATAATACAGACCTCAAGCACATTTTCCTACCTTTGGGGGATTAAAATTCCTCCCCGTGTGTCTAATCCTCTGCTCTGAAGAGTGTTCCTCTGTGTGCGTAGGAGATCCCCATAAAAAAATGAATGCTTGATTATGAGGGAATTCCTGCCTCTTCCTCCCTCACCTACCTGCTCCTCTTGGAGAGATTGTACACCTTTTCTTGCCTTTACTAAAAATACTTCAATAAAAGCTTTTTCTAATTTAAAAATCAGCCTCTCAACCCTCTCACAGTCGGGTCAATAAAGAATATAAGGCAAACCTGGCACCTTCAGCTAAACCTCAGGCAGCTTCCAACAGTTTGGTTACCCCACCCAGAGAAATCCCCAAAGTTTAGTGATGTTTTTGTTACCCTGTGCTAAGTGTAGACGTTTCTCTTCTCTTTACACTTCTAGAGAGGGCACAGAAAACAGAAAAACCATCCCCACAACCCAAAGGCAGCTTGAACTTGACATGCCTGCACACCCCCCTGTTACTGAGCACTGCCAAGTGAGGCTTCCCAGATTATCACAGGAGGCTCATACTAGGAAATCTATCCCAAATTTGCTTTTATTAGGAATCATCATCCTTCTTCTAAAGTGGAAGTTTGCACTTGGTGGGAATGTGCTAAGTCTCACACATATTGTTGTTATTGTGTGGCTTTCCCTTCTTCTCACAGCTGCTAAGCCTTACATTCAGGTAATAAATATTGTGGAATGACTGCAGTCAGCTACAGCAGGGTATTAGAAAAGCCTCAGATAAACCTCCAGTGTCAGACATTTGTACTCACTGAAGACCATTGAGAAAGACAGGCTTGGAAAAAGCAAGCAGGAAAGATGAATATGCTGGATTTTATTAGTCTACACATACCAAGAAAGCACCAAAACACTGATTTCATGAGACTATCTAAAAACAGACATGCAGGAATAGCTCTGTGCTGAAGGATTCCCACAGATAGCTAGACAAATACCTTATAAAAACACCAGCAATAAAATACAAGTGAAACGTCTGTGATGATACACAGAACACACATCATTAAGTAACAGTGGTATGAGTGGTAAAGTGATTCTCTTGTTTAAATCTAACCTGGATGACATCTTTGCAGTTTTAAAAAGCTTGAAGGACTCTTAGGGAGACTCAGATACCAGCAGCTCACTAGAAATGTCACCACTAGCTCTTTGCTGTGCTCAAGGTTCTGACAATATTGTTAAAGGATCAAAGATGACATTTATCCAGGTCACTTCTGTGGTTAACTCACAGGTTTAGCAGTCAATATTCAGATTCTAAGTGATTTCTGACAAATTGGAAAGCTTTGGATTTTGGGGTAATATCCATGTTAGGGCTGGAAACAACTACAACATGAATTATAACTTCAAAGTCCATTCCCATTCTCCCTTTCCATGGCAGTGCTGTTGAGGTTACAGCTACTTACGGACTTAAGAAAAAATTCAAAAGGAGCTTTTTTCATCTAGCCTCTAGAAACTTCAAAGGGCAAAAGTGACTTTGTGCTCCACAGAGTTTAACCATCAAACCTTCCATGGGTGATTCAGCACGGTGACAGATGGGTGACAGGGCAGCTGGCTCAGCTCTGGGGACACCAGGAGCACCACTTCTGCAACTGGGCAGCAGCACAACCACCACATCAGAGGGGAAGGGCTCACCTGGGGTGCCCCAAGAAAACCACACCAGGCTGTGCCTCACAGCTCAGACCATGGTGACTCTGCTGCAGGCTCCCACTTCAGCTCCTACACATTCCACTCCCAAGTCTGCTGAAGTTTAAGAAGCTAATGGAACCAGTAGTGCTGACAGAAATTCAGCTTCCCAGCTGAATAGCGACAGATAGAAAAATTCCTGTGATAATTAAAAAAGTGAATCTCAGAACACGGCAAGCACCAGGAGCTTCCATTAATGTGCTGAGCTCCTCTCTCCTTCATTCCCAATTTGCTCAGATTGGAGCCAAAGGACTGAGGGAGAACATCCTCCAGAATCCTGGAAATTGTTCTGGTGTTCACAAGACCAGAGACCCATCCTATCTCATAGTAATCAATATCATAAGAGTGGAATGTTCACAAGGCTGCAGAGACACAGCTATTCAGAATTTCACACCCTCTGTAGGGCTGTTGTATCCCACCTGGTGGGTTTGCTAAAACCCTGGCAGCCCTGCCACATGCTGCTCTCTGCAGAGCTCCTGAGGTGAAAACTCCTATTTGGCTGTTGGACAAACACTGGCAACATTTGGAAACCCATCATGCTGCCACGAGCCCTTCACTGCCCACAGCACTGACTGAGGGGGATCCCTGCTCCCAGCAGGAGCAAGGAGCTCTGGCTCCCATGCTGAGGGGTCTGGCTGGTGGGCTCAGAACGTGGCACAGCCGAGTCCCTCAGCAGCACTTGCTAGCACAGTAGTCTCTGAGCACAGCTAAAATGTGAGCTGTGTTTTGCTGGGGATTACTGTGTTGTTACTGCTTCCCCTGATAGCATCAACTCCAAAGCATGGATATGGCCATGGGGAATGCTTAAAGGATCCAGATGCAGTCCTCAGCTTTAATGCATTTTCCTTTCCTCAAAACACTACTACATTTTCTCTGTAGTGACAGCCATGACTCAGATGCCTCAGCAGGAAAGAGGAATAGGCATTTATTTGGTGTGTGCTTGCAACTGAGCCCCAAAACCCTGAGTAAAACACTTGGCCCTCAGTACATCTTTTAATGGGAATTGTTTTAACATACTGCATGGTGCACAGCAACTTTTCTTAATAGTCAAGGAATATTAACTGGAACAATATACATCTTGCCCTGCTGAAGAGCTTTACAGAGCACCATGATAAAGTTTTCTACAAGATGTGACTCTGGACCATTTCAGACAATTTTACATCTCTTCTTTAAGACTCAAAATGAGCTTCTACACGGACACAGGGGTGTCATAGGAAAAACAAACAGACTAGGAGGCATTTCTATGAAAAGCACTTGAATAATCTAATCGTTGTAGCTAATTTAAGAACTCCTAGGGAAAAAGAAGGTAGAGATAAGGAATCTTAATGAGGCCAGGCCAAAAATCAACACATGAGCAGCAATCAAATGCTTGCTGACTGCTGTCTGTTCATTATACGTGATGAGTTTGACAGGTTCTCAAGAGGAGAGACCATTACAAAAATGGTAAAGACATTCCACTAAAAAACCCACTGAGCCACTATTAAAGACTTAGTCAACAGTAAAAGCCAGTAAAGCATTGTTAGTCACTGCTAAAGTATTGCTAAGCAACCCTTTATCCTCCTTCGGACTGGATTAGTTTCATCACAGCAACAACCAACAGCCTCCATCCTCACTCTCAGCTCCCAGTTTGAAGTGCTGTGCAATTTCCTTTGAAACTCAAGTGAGAGTTGCCACTCCAGCTCCTGTTGAAGAGTGAGGGGGTTGCACATCAGCAGGGGAGCCTGCCTGCAGCTCCAGGGGCTTCAGGAGCCAGGCTGCAGTACACCAGTTAATTCATTTTAAGAAATGAGCAATATTTATTTACTCTCACTTTAATTCTTTGCTGATTACAGTAGCAGCTGATATCCTTCTCAGCACTGATTTTAAAAAGGCCAGCCTTTACCAAAGCCAGACCAGCTGCCACCAGGATTTCCACTGGAACTCTCTTTAACTATAATAAGAAACTGAAACCAGGAAGCTCCCAGGCACAGACCTTGCTAGATTATTGCTGCCAGGTAACAGCTGTCTGCTAGGCATTGCCTCTGTCTTCATCTCTACTTTGTACACCATTTGCATTTGTATTATCTCAGCAGCACCTCCAAGAAGTTCTTTCCATGGATATTAGTAAAAATTCACTTAGCAGAGCAAATTCAGCTGGGTATTAACTCTCCTAGTCCAGCCTCTCAGCAGTTTACAAAGGAAAATGAGAGTGATAAATAAGGGACATGACCTGCCTCGACATGATCTGAAGCTGAGCACAATGAGGGGTCAACTAGACACAGAACCAATAAAATGAGACTTCAGAAATACCAAGGAGCCCAAGAACAACAAATCAGATGAGCCTTGCCTAGTGCTGCCATCCCTGTAGCCCCAGGTGTTGGAAAAACAGCATCCAGTAACATCCACTTTCCCAGACTATAGCCAGGAAGAGGGAGAAGACACCAGACACTTCCCCATCTCTCTGTCACCCATTCCACTCTCAGGCTTGCACACACACTCTCACAAAAGCTCTCCTCAGCCTGCATAATGTTTTAGCAGAGGTACAGCCACTTCTTTAGCCTGGGAGATGTGGTTTGTCACCAGGCAGAGCCACAGCTAAGAGTCACTCGTGGAGCTGTGTGCTGCAATTGAGGACTTCCCCATGAACTAGAATTATTTGCTCACACCATAATTTAGAGTCCATGTCTACAAAAGCATTGTTTGCTAATAGTAAATTTCATAACAGAAAAAAAAGATAGATGGTTAGAGATGTCACTCATCAGTGAAAGCAGAGACCCTCTGAAAGCAGAAATGTGTTCAGAGACCCTGCCTGTGCCAGAGTGACCCTCTCAGAGCAGGAATGAAGCACCACACAATCCAGAATTCATTATCTACTATTTTTGGCTCATAATTAGTGCAAAAAAAGTTATAATCTTTCTCAGAACTACTTACAGAAGCAGCTCAGGAGCCACAAACAGCACCCACAACTCAGATACAGGAAAGGGCCCTGGGCTGAGCTAAAATAGGGCCCAAGGCCAGGTGGGGCTGTGGTCCCAGGTGAGGCTGCTCAGGGCATCAGGCTCACATGAGGTTCTGACAAATAAACCTGATGATGATGATGTTGATTTTAAACACCATGCATGAAGCCAAACCGATTTATTCCTGTATGAGACCAAAGGCAACAACAGCCACACATCAGGGCCTCTCCCAAAATGATCCCGTGGTAAAATCCCATGGCTCTGCTGTGCCACTGGGCTCTGGTGGCAGCTCCTTCCCAGATTACCCAGCCATTCTGTTGATGGAAATACTCAGTTGGCAACAGACAGTAGCAGTATGATCAAACTTAGTGATTTTTTAAACAAGTTCCCAAATTTTCCAGGTTAATGTCACCATAGAAAAAACACATTACTCCCTTTAAAACCTGAGACTGTTTCAGTTGCTTTGATTTCCTGACATATCAGTCCCCCTGGGGCAGAGCTCAGAGGAAAAGAAATGCCTGGCTTTAGGTAGTCAGATTTTAATAAGTGCGCAATAAATTTATTTTTCCTAAAATCCAGCATGTATAGACAGTGTAGCCCACCCTTCCTTCCACATCTTCCCCGTCTGGGGCTGAACCTTCTTCCTTATCTTCAGCCAGCAGCTCTGACATTCTCCAGATACACTCATGAGGTCAGACAGAGACTTTTTGGCCAAGTACCCTCCTTATCCACGATGTTTGCACGTAAAGGAGGTTGGGGACATCTTCCCATATTTGAACCAAAGGGAGAGTTTTATCTCTGTGGGAGCCCCAAAGACACAATACAAGTGTTTGCCTTGTGCTGCTCTGCTCCTTAACAAGGCCCTTGTGGCTTTCAAGGGAATAGATTGCAGGGCTGTGCCAAAACTGGCAGCTTCCTGCAGAATTTGTGGGAGATAGCTTAAAACAGGTTGAAGGTGAAGAAGACACCCAGGAAACCACGAGTTGCAGGGAGATGGAATGCTAAAACACAGGACTGGGAAAAACTGTGTGCTAAAGAGATGGTTTTCAAACAACACTGATTGCTAATTAAACTGCTCCTACTCTTTGTCTTTTCTTTTTACAAACTTGCTTCTCTCTGGTATAGAGACAATAAAGAACAAAGCAAAAAGCCGATGTGCCAAATTGTGATCTCAGTGAAACTGGTGGAAAAGCACATAAAACATTCCCTTAGGGGACTGGGAATTGTGGGGTTCGGAAAAGAGCCTCGGTCACACAAATGGAGTTTCATTATTTGGCATGTGAGTTCATTATAAGTGGGTTCAATTATATTTCATCAGTGAAGAGAAAATGGCCTTTTTATCCAATGTATCGAGTTGAGTTGAATGCTAAGCACATCTGACGCAGCTTTTGGAAAAAAACAAAACAAGAACAGTAGCCATGTGAAAAAACAAACAAAATGACTAAGGCATCTCGGCGCCTCAGCGAGCTCTGTTTCTCACGGAGCCATCGGATAAAGAAGTGAATGAAGTACAGTAGCTTAACATGCACCACATGAGTGTGTGCGGTGCCACATTTGCTGATTTACTAACTCGTTTTGTTTGAGGGGCACTTGAAAGGCTTTGACATTTACAGCTCTGTAGGCAAATGTGAAAGGAAAGAATAGATGCTGTATCTCCGAGCTCCCAGCTTGCTGGTAAATGTCTGCTCAAAGCTCCAGCAATCCACACAAAATCGGGAGCACTCTGTGCCCCCGAGCTTCCCAGGTTCGTCTGCGAACGCTGTGAGAGCAAATGCGTCAACAGCCAGTGGGGTTAAAAATGTAAATGGGCCTCTCAGTGAGATGTGAAATCCCTCAATGGAACACTGTGATGCTTTTCCCAAGTTTTCTATTCGAGCACTGAGCAGGCTGGATGCACAGGACCAGCCCAGTGCCTGGGTCAGCAGCCACGGGTCCATTGAGCGTGCACCCCGAGATACTGAAGTCAAAGGGATTTAGGATGGGCTTTAATTGCAAGAACGGTTCTGTTTCTATGTGAGTCACTCACTATACAAATGTTTATTCTGCCCTGTGTCTCCTGCTTCACACGGGCCTCGCTGTTTTCAGGGGGGCAGCACACACAGAGCACCAGGAGCAGGGCAAGCAGAGCCTTGGGAAGTTCCAAACACTGCGCTCAGCCTTGCTGCTTCTCACGGATGTCGCCTTGCAATCTTTTTTTGTCAAGCCTGAAAGCTTTTTGCCTTTCTGAATCATTCAGTGGGACCCCTTTGATTGCGTGGGTGTTTTGAAGCTCTTCAGTTCAGCCTTGGCAGCCTTGGCTGGGGTTCATGGGTACAGCATCATTTTCCTACTCTGCCATGCGATGCAGCCCCTGTTTCCCTGTCACTTGCTGACAGGCAGCACTGTCACAGTCTGAAGTTGTCTGTACATCCAGTTATCCTCTGCCAGTTCCTCCTGCCTGTTTGGCAGCATCCTGCCTATTCCATTAGGATTTTTCACCCCTGTGAGGAGTAAAGACTGAGAGAAGTGTGGAAAGCAAGGGAAGGAGCAGAAGGGAAAGTGAGATGGGGAAGAGGAAAAAGCAGAGATAACGATGGAGCAGGAAAGCAGTGGAAAGATCCAAGGGGAGAAGGCAATGATCAGGACCAGCAGGGAGAGATGATGACATCTGTTTTCATGAGAGGAATGGGGTGGTGCTTATTCTGGTAATGTGTAGACTCTGTGAGAAATACTCTTTAAAGATTTCTCCTGGGGTCTTGATCAGCTGGAAACCTGCATGGGGAGTGCTTTCCTGCTTTTCCTTTCCACAGAGATTTGAACACAGAGGAAGAGTGTAGAAAGCTGCTTGGATGTAACCCACAATTTGAAACCACTACTAGCCCTGTAGTTTGGGCACAGTCTGTCTTAAATCTGCTCACATGGACAAGGACTGGAAGGCAGCCCTATCTTCTGCCAAGCTAATTTGGAGACTTAATCTGAAAGCTGTTTTAAAGATGCTTTCAGAGGTCACTAATAGTACCCATTCTTCCAGTTACACTTTGTCCTCTCCATCATCTCAGAGGCTCATGTGGAAGACAAACCCCTAATGAAAGTATAGGTCAATTTGCACTTCTGTTCCTCCAGGAAAAGCTCAGCTAAAACCGCTCAACTACAAAACTCATTCAGCCTCCCATGGACAAGGCATTATTAAGATTCATTACTTTCTACCTTCAGTCACAATCACTACAAAATCAGTGTCAGAGGGATGCCACAGGGTATATGGGCTTGTGTCCATTGTCCTTGGATTTTTCCCCTGATTTTTCTTTTTCAGTCTCACAATTTGGTCCCTGGTCCCTGCCCTTCCTGTGTGCAGTGGTCCTGCACAAGAAAATTCACCTTAACTGTTAACTTTTGGGGAGGAGGCATCAGGGGGAAATTAATTCCCTTCCTCAACATTGCTGAAACAATCCCCCATTTCTCACCCTATTACAGATGAAGACACTACAAGTCCATGGCTCTTGCAGTGCATGACAAGGAAAATTGTTGCATATTTCATTTCTGTTTCTATCTAGATAGTTATTTTTAAAATATAAGGATAAATTCCCCAGAAGTGTTTGCTGAATCACAATTCACACTTAGCTTAGATGATTATTAAAATATTCACTTTATTTCTCTCCTTAGAGGTTCATATTTATCTCATCTCACTCCCAAAATATTTTTAATTAAGGAACAATGCTGTCATCCTGTCCTTTTGTAGATTGACATGACACAGTGGAAGGAAGGTTGCTTTTTCCTGGCAGATAAATAGCTAATGCTGAGGATGCCTTTTGAAGCACACAGTTGACCACTGCCACCCACCATGCACAGATCAGTTCTGATTCCCTCCATGCACAGATCAATCCTTAGGCTTTATGTTTCCTGGAAATCTCTGTGACATCTTTAGATTGCAGAGAAGGTCACCACTGCATTTCTTGCCTCAGATGATGAGTTTCTAGGCTTGATCCATGTTGACTTCTATTAAAAGGGAATATAAAATAGAATTGTGACTGGCCTGATAGAAAAAAAAAAAATAAATTAAGTAAAACAAATCATTCTTTTCTTCTGCTCCGATGCTGGCAATAAACATCACTGTCGCTGTGAAATGCAAATGAGTCAGGGCTTTCACTCCCTGACAGCAGACATCACATCACCAGAGAGATGGCCTTGAGATCCCTGCCAGTCGCAGGCACAAGGCATCCCTATGGCAACTAAGGCAGAGTAACACTGGGAAAAGGCTTGTTTAATATGCTCCAGCAGCTGAAAATCAGAGAAAAGTCAGCACCACAGGAGCAGCCTGCCTTCTGCAGATCACATCAAGGGCTTTGTGCCCCACAGGCAAGAAGGGCTGCTGCTACCAGGTGACGATTCAGCTGAGCTGTGGGGATACTCCTCTGCATGTTCCATGGTCTTGGACCTTGATTATTCTGCCCCAGAATCTGATTACAGCACTCAGTGACCTTAATCTGGCCCAGACACACGAATTTCCTTCTCATGGAAAGGAAAATACTGAGAGAAGCCTGGAATTTGGGCACTGAGCTGACAACACACCCAGGCTGAGGAGCTGTCTGAATGCTGTGAAACGCTTATTCCTCCTTCCAGGCATAAAACTGCTTCCAACGTGTCCTTTTACAGTCTGCTTTCCACCCCACTGATACAGGCCTTTGCAGAACAATGGTAAAAACTGGAATGCTTCAGAATCTCAGAATTTATTCCTGAGCTGGAAAAGAACATATATGGGGTCAAGCAGAGCAGCCAAAATCTGTCCAAGATTTCAGGATGATAGGGGTTGCTGTCCAGAGAACTGGGAGATGGGCCCACCATGAGATGCCACCATCCTTCAGAGAATAAAGGTTTGGCTTTTTTCCTCATGCTCCCAAGATCTTACAGCCTGTAATTGACCTATGGATTGCTTTTTCCATATCTCCACTTGAATACTGAACAACAGGTACCTATAAGGAGCCACTGTTTTTTCAACATCCTCCCCTAATTTTCCTGTTGTTCATTACCAATGATTGTAGGAAATGTGAACTTCATGAAAAGTAGGAGTAAGATAGCAAAGCTGATGTGTAAGAAGGAAAAAATATGAACAATCATCAATTAATTAAACTCCCATAGGTAAACTGATATTTGCTCTGGATATTCTAAATGAAGGCTTCAATAAGGCAGGGGCTTAAATTTGCCATTGTGTTTCAGTGTAAATAGCTATATAAATTAGAGTTATTTTAATAATAAATAATTAGAATACATATAACAACATAATGAACATAGATTTAATTAATATGCTTTTATTATAAAATACAACAATACAGTAAACATTAGTAGGGAATTAGCTGTATAGGAGTCAAGTCTAATTAGGAGAAAAAGCTCCTAAAGAATAAAAAGAAGGAAGAAAATAAAGGGGGAAAAAAAGAAGAAAAAAAGAAGAAAAAAAAAGAGAAAAGTTTCCAGCCAACTAAAGTATTTGCAGCAGTTTAAAACAAAGCAATGAGATGTGAAGTGATCACCAGAGCAGTCCTGGAGCCTCCCCCCTGCTCCCAGCTCAGCTCCACTCTCTGCAAGCAGCAAGAAATTCCAGGGTAATTGTGACTGGCCAATGACAAGAGTGGTGGAGAAGAAAGAAGCGAGTTAGGTGAGGAGTCCAGACACATTCCAAAAGGAAGTGGGGAACCAGTGTAAGGAATCTGCAGTGAATCACCAGCCAGAGCCACCTTGGAAAAAGAGTTTATTATCTGATAGCTGGGGAGGGACTGGATCACCAGAGGACATCTGCACAGTGTTTTCATCAGCCTCATTGTGCCAACATTAACATCAGCCAACAGGAACTGAGCTCAGTGCACTAAATAACCCTGCCAGTGTTAACCTGTTAAAACTCGGAGCCCTCGGTGGAGCCGAGCCCACCTGGAGCAGCACGAGGCACCTGTGACCAGAATAATCCTCCTAATCCACACACGGTGGCAACTGCTATGAAACACAGAGTTTCCCACTGTTTCTCATTCACCCCTTGTCAGTAATGGTTTTCTGTCCTTGCTGCCTCATGGAAAGCTTTCCTGAAGTGATTCCAGTGGCTGCTGTGACTTCATTTCCTCGCAGCCTGGAGGTCACCGGTGGCAGTGCTGGCACAGCACCCGAGCCTGAGTGTCCCCAGCAGTGGCAAGGGCTCTCCTGAATTAAAGAAATATGAACATTGATCTAATATCAATGTCCATCTATTAACAGACAAACACTCTCTAACAGTTTAGAGTTACAAAATGTATGTTTATTGTGGCTTGGCAGTGCGTGGGATATCTCCCTAATGCACACTGCAAAGTTTCATAGGTGATTACAAAGCTTTTATGTACAAAAATGTTGAATATACAAAATACAAATGCATATTCATACTTTTGTCACCTCCCCTTCTCCGTTTCATATGCTAATTGGCAAGGAGGCTGTTAAGCATGCCTGGTTTGTTTCCTGAAATGAGTCAGGGGTCTTTTTTATGAGGAATCAATTAAAATGATGAAGTAAACTAAGTC
>VZTB01012677.1:603466-627834 GCA_013397245.1 Thryothorus ludovicianus
CTCCAGCCTGTGGGCTCCAGGCCAGCTCACCAACACAGGGCACCAGCAGATGAAACTCCAGAGATTTTTACCAGCACTGAGTCCATGGAGGCTCTCGTTTCTCCTGGGAGAGGGGTGCACCTCTGTGGCTTTTGGATGTGCATCTAAAGGTGCATCCTTTGGCACAGACTGCCAACCCTCCTCCTGTTTCAGTGAGCAGGGTAGATGTGCTCACAAAGAACAGGGAATGGAATTAGCCTTTCCTGGGAGTGTGGTTTTTCCTTTTTATCTCTAATTGTTTGTCTATAATAAAGATAAAATAGGTCTTTCTTCCAATGGCAGATGACAGCTCTGTTGTAAAGGGTAGAAGAAAATGGAGTTTCTCTGGAGGAATTATTCTCCCATGCCATGTATACCTGTTTAAATTCAGTTCAGTGGGCCACACATCATTCACAGGGCAGCTTTGGTCTGAGGACCAGGTGAGCCAAATTTGCTGTCTGAGCCAAACTTCATTGTCAGAGACATTAATAGAGAAGGAAGATGACAAGGAGGAGAAGTAAATATTGAATCTTACTTCACTGTCCTTCCCAGAGAAACAGCCTTCTCCTCTGTGGCCAGGACTGGCACAGGCAACTTCCTCCCTCAGTCTTGGTTTTTTTTGGCAAAATCTGTTTATTTGATTGCGTAATTTTTCTCCCAGCGGGCCCAATCCCTGACTTGTCTCAAAAGTATTTGGCAATCTCTTCCTCATCCCCCTTTTGGTTGCCTCTGTGTTCTGTGGCTGCTCGTGGGGTGGTGCATTGCTGCTGGGTGACATTTGCAGCCACGGTGCTGTCAGGAACAGGGAGCCACAATGATTTCCTGAGGTGAAACTCCCTGCTAATCTGTGTCTGTGTCTGTGTTTGGGGATGTGTTGTCTCTTGTTTTTCTGTGCCTTTCATGTGAAGTCCGAGCTGTCCCAAATTACATCACCATCGCCCTGATATAAATTCCAGTTATTCCCACTCCAGACAGCCCTGCTGCTCATATCTCAGGGCTGTGGAGTTTCTAATAGTCTTGCCCCAGATCTGAGTACTTGATTCAAGCCCATGGTCTCTTGAAATCAAGGGTTAAAATTATCTAAAGATAATTTTGCCAAACAGTAAGAGTACAGAAGCAGCAGCATCTGCAGGTGACAAATTTCACAGTTCATTTAATCTCTTTAAATGAGGCTTCAAGATACAATTTTCATTTTCCTTGGAAAAATGTTCCTGTGAAGGGTGTCTTTTATTCCTAACTTACCAGGGCTGTGATGAAACAAGGATGGTGCTGTGGGAGACCGAGATCTCATAACAATGGGCAAAAGCAAAGATTTTTTACATTGTGTGGTGCTCAGTAAAATGCAGGGAAATTCAAGTGATGGATGCACCATGTGAACAGTGCTGCTGAGCTGCTGAGCAATCCTGGAGGCTGCTTTCCAGAGCAGCTAACCTATAAAAAGACTTCAAATTGGACAAAAGACTCAGTTCCCAGCAGGAAAATAAGAGGTCCCTTTCAGGGCTTGATTCATTGGATGTATCTATATTTAAATGATAAATCAAGATAATGTATTTTATATTTATGTATACCATATATTATAATTGTAATTTATACAAATTCTAATATGGGGAAAACTGGTAAAAGCAATGAAATTTTATTTCTTGATGTTTTCAATTTACCAAACTGATAAAACCCCGTATCCAGTGCTCTTCCACTTTGCCCCAGATCTCTTCCTGTTTGACCCCTTTCGTCCCCACAAAACCCTACATTAATCCCCATGAAACTCCTTTTCTCTGCCATAAACCTGAGGAGCCCCTGAGGCTCATTCCAAGACCCAGATTAAATCACACACATATCAAAAGTCACCTCCTTGATGAATTATCTAGCTGAGAGATTCATGCAATTAAGACAAGTTCTATTAGTAAAGCCAGAAAAGGGTCAGTTTTGAAAAGCCAGAATGGAGATGCCCTGGGTTTCTGTTGTTTGACCACAGTATGGCTGCAGTGTTTTGAATGTCCATGAAACTGCTGAGTCTGAAAGAAAACACTGAGCTGGTGACTGGAAGTGGTGGAGGAAAAATGGAAAAGGAGTGGTACCACTGTTTTTTACCACAAATGTGTAAAACTAATGCCAGAAAACGTATTGACTGAACTGAAGAATTCTGAACTATTGATGGACAGAAAGAGTAAGATTGGATGTGATGGAAGGTACAATGTGATGTGCATGGGAATTATCTTCATAGTTTTATTTTTTTATGTGCAGACAGTTTGGCCCAGAATTAGGAAAGTAAGCAAGTAAATAAATAAGTAAGTAAGTAAGTAAGTAAGTAAGTTGAGATGTTCTAGATGATATTTAAGGTCCCTTCTACCCCAAGCTCTTCTATGACACTGTGTCTGAGTCTGCCAGAGTGAGCTGGTGGTGATGAGGGATGAAAACTGCCTTGGTTAAAAATATAAACTGCATTTCTCTGTATTCTTCCAGAAGCCAAGGCAGGCTGGGGGGAAAGCTGCAATGATCAAGTGCAAGCTAACAAGAAGCTGTTGGATGAGAGCTGATGCGTGGCCATGCTCTTTAGTAACTATAGTTTGTAACTATAATTTCATAGCTTTTATTTTCTGTAGAGGTACAATGATTTTTCTATGGGAAGGACACATCAGCCTGGAACCAAGAGCCCAGAGCACAGCAAACACTGAGGTGACTGCACTGATTGTTTTGAGAACAAACTGCATTTTTTCTTTGATTGCAACTGCAAGTAGTAGTTCAGGTCATTTCTCTCTATGTCTGGATGAGTCTCCCATCTCCAGCCAGCTCTTGGCCTTGCCATTTCCATGAAGAGTTGTTAAGACAATGTCTCCTGCAGCATATTTTAGGCTTGCAGCCACTGCTGCCCCTGCAGTGTGTCTCTTGCAGTCCATCACTCCCATTTTTTCCTTCCCCATTCTGAGAGACTTTTCCTAACGGAGATGAAGTGCTGGATTGGATAAGCCAAATCCATTTTCTTACAGACACCAATGCTGTGACTGTCATCCATTTCTGCTGAAAACAGAAACCCAGGCATTTCTTTAAATGCTCAGTCCTCAGACCTTTCTGTGCACTTTGTTTAGCCCAGTTTATAACACAACAGGAGTCTCAACTGCCATTATGACAATGACACTTTTAATTAAGAGGAGTAATTGCATCAGTAGGAAAAAAAATAACAAGAAAAATACTTGTTTTCTAATTGTATATGTGTGGGGGATTTTGACATGAATTTAGGCCAATGAACTCTCCTTTTTGTGCAAGCAGAACTTGCAACACTTACCCTCCATGATTCTTCTAAATGGAAATATCATACAGGTAATACTCAAAATGAAGATGTTACCAAAAAAGCATGAAGCAAGTATAGATTTTTGTTAATGCTCTTAATTAGAGCCATAAAATTTCAGAGTAGAAAATTTCCATTTGAATGACTCATGTTATTAAGTACAGGACTGTATGTTCCCATGGCTCAGCAACCTTAGTAAATATATCATTAGTGGTCCACAGAGAGAGAATGGATAGTTTGGAGCTGGTATTCTTATTATCAGCAGCTTAAATCTCCAATGATACAACTGCCATTATTTTTCATAAATGTTGCTGCTGTCCCTGCCAGACAAATGTTGTGTGATCAGAGGTGCAAGGGGAAGGGATTCACATGATTGTCCATGATTTCCACCAAGACTGGCTTTCCACAGTCTGTTAAAATCCAGGCCACATCCAGGCTGAAAACAATTCATACATCACATGTAAACCTTTAGCATCCACAGCGTCCTGTAGCAAGGAATTCCATGTATGATGTGAAGAACATCTTATTTGGTTTAAACCTCGTATCTGCTCCCTTTGTGTGACACCCATTGCTTCTGAAAGGGATATAATGTGAACAACTGGGTTTTATTTTCCTCCTCTTTGTCACTTTTCACTGTAAACCTCTACAGTACTCCTTAGTCATCTCTCTTGGGGCAAAAGAGTCACAGTTTACTCAATTCTTACAATTAATTATTGCAATATTTACATCAGAAATGGATGCAGGCACGAGCATATGTGCACACACTCTTCTGCTTATCAGTATTGTAATTAATTGGGAGCTGAGGGGTGCCTGAGAACTTGTCCCTCCGTGGCTGTGGTGATTTGGGATCCAAAACCATGAGTTCGTTGGCGTGGGTTTAAACTCCTGCAAGCTCTCTTATGCAAAGCAGGCTGAGAAAAGTGCAGCAGCATCTCTTATTTACATCTGCCTTGGCAGCCCTGAGAGCAGCATTTGGGGAAGCACCAGCTTCTCCCCAGTCAGTAGGGGCTGCTCTCTTGTGAGGTGTGTGTTCCCTCCCACTGTTACTATGTAAGTGAAAATTTGGAGGAGGAATAATGCTAAGTTTTTAAACATTAATAATTAATGCATAAAATGTAGAGTCATTATTTTTGTTAGTAATTGGTTTCTGGGCTCTATAAAATCTTCTCTAAGTGAGGAACGCACTGGGTATGAAATCAAATCTAAAAAGGGCATAGACTGTATCTGTCAAATCAAGCTCAAGTATAGCTGTTCTATTGTGTTTCCATATATATACAATTAAATATATATATATATATAACAGGTTTTGGCAAATGCAACACAGACCAGACTTTGAAGTTGGATACTGAATTGGTTGGAAAAAATACCAAATACTGTGTTTGGAACTGCTGTATGCTCAGTTCTAAAGGATTACTGAAGACCATGCAGTCTGTGCTGCCCAAACTGTCCCATGTGAGCACACACACACCCCTGGGGCAGGAGCTGATGGGCAGTGGGTCAGCATAGCTCTGTGTTCCTGCTGGGGACCAGCCCCACTGCTCTTTTCCTGCTGGCATGGGATGAGGAAAAGCAGTGCAGAGCTCTGTCAGCCTGTGCAGCCCGTGTGCCATAGAAAATATCCTCTAATATTCCCATTCCAATGGAAAAATAAAGCCTCCCTGACTTAGGAAAGAACTCGTTGGCAGCTGTAAATTTGGTTTCATGACTGAGCTGTGTCACAGCAGCTCAACAGCCTGAGGCTGATCAAAGACCCCTTTTTCCCAGTTACCTTGTAACTGTGTAATTTAAAATAACTGCTTCCTATTCCTGTCAGGGATGACCCAAAGCTCCTAAAAGGAGTGAGACCTCTTGCTCTCCTCCACTCTTGACTGTGTCTGCTGCTGCCAAGCTCAGACTATTAGTCTGTCTTCTCTAATGAGACTCTTCAGAGGAAGGAGAACACAAAGCAGCTGCTAGCATGAAATAACTTTGCAATAGCTGCTTCCTGACCATGGTGAGCATAGCTGGGTTTGAGGTATCTGGCAGAAAATCTCGTGGATCTGGAAGAACTACTGCTTCTGTATCATCTGATCTACATCCATCTTTTAGCAAGAGGAAAATTCTCTGTGTTGTGCCCCACTTCAACTACTGGCAGCACCTGGAGGTCAGAGCCCCGGTGCAATGCTGGAGGTGAAATCTTGTTTCATGGTATTTAATAGTAGCTAATAATGAGGAAAAAACAATACTATAAACAAACCAGCATCCATGGCAACACAGCCATTCACTCCTGAACTTTTCAAAACAGGATTAATTAATTTAACCTTTTTCTTTGTTTTATTGTTTTGTTTTGGTCTGGGTTTTTTTTTTTTTCTTTTTGGAGTTCTTTTTGGCTTTTTTGTATTATAAAAGCTTACACAGGCAGAAGTGGGTGTGTTCTTGCAATTAGTAATCAGCTGAGTCAGAGTTCTTCAAGGGAGCTTGAAGGACTAAAAGATATACCTCTTGTAAAGGATCTACCTCTTTTACATTTAAGTTCTTGTATCCAGAGTGCATTCCGAATTGCTCAGCACAGCAGCTTTGGCTTCAGGGGCTGTATCAAACAGATCCATGCACTTGTTCACAAGGAAATGCTTCTCCTATTGCCTTTGACAGCTAAAAATGAGGCAGTGGAGTGTTCATTTGCTGGAGTACCTGAGTGTGGAAGTGATTTGAGTTTGATCTGGTGACACTTTTCCCCAGGAGAGTGTTTCCTGTCTGTTGAAATGCTCCCTTCAGCTAGACCTGCTCAATGCCTTTGTCTTGCTTCTGAGTAACAAATGAGCACAGGGATCAACCAGTTCATGCTGGGAATAGGAAGTGAATACCTACTGATGGGTCACAGCCTAATTGCCAAAACTGCATCCTTCTTTCCAAGTTCTTATGTGGGCTCCTTGGCAGCAAACCAGACAGAAACATACAGGGGAAAGTTTTGTTGCAAATACTCCACTTCTTTGGCATTTTGTCAGGAAAATAAGGGCACAAGGCTCTTCAAATGAGGGTTTTATTCCAAGAGACCTGTATTTGGGGCTCATGATGTGGATTCACACTTCCAAATGCACTAATACCACAATAACTCATAGTGCTAGCAAAGCTAATGGCAATACTGCAGGTGTTTGAGGCTAATTTGAGGAATCCACTTTATTGTTTTGGGAGTAAAAGATCTGCATCCCTGGGTAACTGAGGGTTATGGAAATAAAATTATAAATCTGGGCTCAAGATTTCAATCTTGCTCTGCACTTCACTGACCTGAATAAGGTAAAAGACTGTGTGATCAACTTCATCACTTGGCTCAAAGAGCTTGCACAGTTCCTTACAGCCTTTATCATCCAGGCCTCCTTATCTTCCTCCATCTGCTCCATTCCAGTGATATTTTTAGCATGCATTCACTGTACAGTTTTTCCAGTCTGGCTGCCTGACCCTTTGGTTTCCTAACAATGCAACTGCAATGGAAGTGGTGCATGAGCAAAGGCTGCCACTGAAGTGGGATTTTTTCCAGCTCCCAGAATAACTCCCAAATTTGACCAATCCTCTCACCTTGGAGCTGTTTTTAACGAGTCAAGCTGGGAGGTTTTTTTCTGTAAGGTTCTGTTAACCTAGAAATGGCTTCAGCTCTGCTTTGAAGTTAACACTTCATTAAGATTAATTGGGGAAGTTCACACCTCTGCTGGGAGTTTGTCTCGCAGACTGTGAGACAGGAGCGGGCTGATTTACACGCCGGTGCCTGGCTTTGTAGCTGTAAAAGGGAGGGCAGTCGCTGGCTCCAAGAACAGTGCAAGAACTGAAAAATGACCCTGCTTCCACAGCTGGGCTCCCCTGCTCCTGAACTTACCGCAGGGAATGGATGCTGATCACAGCTGCCTTGAACTTGCAGTGCAGTTCCAGGTGCCAACCTCGGGACACAAATAGCAGGGGATATCTGATTAAACCTTACATTACTGGTGGTGGATAAACCAAGAGGTAAATTTTTCCGTTTGTCTACTGCTGCCTGGTATGAGCTGGGGATTATTCATCACAAGGAGGAGAAGGGAAACGGGGCTGGCTCCTGCTGACACATGGGCTGAGTCCAGTGCTGTGTCCATGGAGAGGTCTCCAGGAGGATGGAGGGGAAGGAGAGCTCTGTGAATCTGTCTCTTCCCTTTGTGTCAGGCCACATGACGGGAAGAAAGAACCCTGCAACATGTCAGATCCATCAGAACCAGGGAAGCTGATGTCCTTTTAGATTCTTGGATTTGGCTGGGTTAGGTTTAGAGGTGGACTCAATGATCTTGGAATCATTTAGGCTGGAAAGGACCTTTATGAATCTCTGGCAGGGCAGGCAGGTGAGCTGCCAGCTCTGCTAGGAAGGCCATAGCCTCAGCAGCAAGGTGACACATGTCCTGTGGTTTCCTTGGCTCTGTCTTCTCTCTCCTTGTGATTATTCTCTTGCATAATCATCACAATGTAAATAATCAGTGATAGTTCTAGGTGATATTCGTTGATGATTTCTAGCAGACAAAATTGGGCTGTTCCCAAGTAAAATAGCCTCAAACAAATGGATGTTTCATCTCTATGCTATCTCATATGCAGGGAGTTCACAGAATCAGAGAATATGCTGAGTTGGAAGGGACCCACAAGGACCCTCAAGTCCAACTCCTGGCCCTGCACATCACCATCCCCAAGAGTCACACCATGTGCCCAAGATCGCTGTGCAAACACTTCTTGAACTGACAGCTGTGACCAGTAATGTCTTCAAATCACCAATGTCTCCCTCAGATCCCTCACATAGAGCAGCACAGTGTAAATGATGCTGGGGAAAGCTGTGTGCTGGAACCTCTTTCCCTTGCCAAAGTATGGACAAACAGTAAAGCTAAAATTAAAAAACCATAAAGCAATGGCAGTGTTGCTTATGGCATAGTAAATGAGTCAGATCTTGCAGCCTGTCGAGGTCCACATTCAGAACAGTTTGTGCCCATAATCAGTTCTCCTTGCCAAGATCAGTGAGCTGCAGTGCCCTGTACAATGCAGCTGCAGTGGCTGGAGTGAGCTCTCCCACTCAGCAGCCTTTACCTTCCACAGTTCCCACTGCCCAGAGGATCCACTCAGCGTTTTGAAGGGGCTGTGATGAGCTGTGATGTGACAAAATAAACAATGGTGTGTAGTGTTTGCACAAGGGCTCTCCTACGTGCTGCTTTGTGCAAGATAATGCTGCGGCCTGAAGCCTGGAGAAACCTCCCTTGCAGCTCAATCAGCTTCTTTGATACAGCTTTTATCTTCCCCTTTACTGTGTTCAGTGCTGGCAGAAAACAAGAGTAAATGTATAGATAAACTTCAGGGTCTTATCATCTTGGCTAGAAGGGTAATCCTGGCTCCATTCATGTAAACAGCTAAATTCCTTCTGATTTCATTTGTACCAGGGTTTCATCTCTTTGAGTACTTTTTTCTCCCTCTGTTTGCAGTCCTTGGAGCAATCACAGACTGCTGTCTACCACCTGCATTCCACCCGGCACAGGAATTGCAGATGAAGGCTCAGCACAAGGGGAAAAAAACTCCTTGGAAACTTTCAGGTCTTTAGACATTTCTAGGACAGGGAGCGAGGTGGGAATTCATGGACCAGAGGCTGGAAACCCATCAGGTACTGGAGGGAAGAGCTGGGGGAAAGGGGCAAGGCTGGCTGCAAACTCCCCTTGATGGAGCTGCTGAAACAGGCACCATTGCCAGCCGAGCACAAGGACTAAAATCTAATATCAGAGAGACAGTGATGATCATCACATCTTGAGGTTTTAGTGGTTTAATGTTGTTTCTATTGTACCAGTACCTGGAATCTTTAGAAAAATAAAATAAAATTTAAGGATAACAACCAGAGAGCCACTGCTCTACTGCTATATATAGAAGCCCTCTGGTGTATCATGATTTCAAATCTGATAAGGGTGTTTCCAGTTCCATGAAATGATTTTTGTTGTCTAGCACTCATACAGGTGAAAAAACATGTACATTCATAATTTATTTTCTGAAATAAACATTCTATTTTACTGGACAAATACAGATGGAGGTTCAGATATTGTCTGTCCTAGAACTTCAGCTCTCCTGTTTGTTATACGTCAGATATAGATCTGACATTTACAGCACAAACCACCCTAGCATTGACCTAAGCAGCCAACCATGATCCAATCCAATGGAATCTGGGCTAACATAAGTCTCTATAAACTGGCCATAGGAGTCCAGAAGAACTGGAAACCACATAATTTTGTCCATATTCCCATAAGTTGAGAATTGAAATGCAACTTATTTTAGAAACAAGAGAGCCAAGTGCTGCTGCAGGACATTGGTTAAGAGACAAAAATTAATGTCTTATGAGAAATATCATTGGAAATGGAGGCTCAGCTGCCCAAGCTGGAGTTCATGAGAGACATCTGGCTCTTGAATAACTTCAATCATAACTGCTTGAAGGTGAACCTGTGGGATTCACTAGCTCCAGGTCTCTCCTGACCTGGGGGAGAAGACTTTTTGATAAAGGAATAAGTGTCCTGTGCTACACACTTGGTCAGAAAGACAGCACTTGCCCAAATAAATACCCCTGGTAGCATAATAGGAGAATATCTTGGGTTTAGACTGTGGTGAAAAGAGTCTCTAGGGTTACTTACAGGTGTTCCTCTCAGGGCAGCAACAGATGCATTTCTCCTTAACTTACCTGAAAAATCTCTTTCTGTGCCTTCTGAGCAGTGGGCAGCCACATGTTTCACTCCAAAAAATTCCTTCCATTTATGACGCTGCAGCAGGACTCAGAAATACTGCAGACAAGTTGTTGAACTGCTCTTGAAGATCAGACAGGAGGGGAAAGTATTCCCTAACTGACAGGATAGGTTGTCCCAACAGAGTCTTTATTCTAAAATAGTTTCATATTTCCAAATGTAAAAATCTAAAACAGTGGTGAAGGAGGCTAGGGTTTCTTTTTTGGCTCAGCCAGCTAACCTGGAAAGGTATATCTGTGCAGTCAGTCAGGAAAGTAGGGAAATTCCTGGTTGTAGCTCTTGGAAATCATTGCAGAAGCAAAGCCAGGTTATTTTAATAGAGGTTGTGTTATCATCAGAAACAGTCTGGAAAGAGCAAGTTAAGATGTGGGTTTGATTTATTCTAGGACCTAGAGTTCAAGTTCAAATCCAAACCAGGATTAAAAAAAGACTAGAGTATCCAGCAGGAGATTTTGGCTTCAAATGATAGAAACAGTGAGGGATCTTGCTGGCTTTGGTGATAGGGCAGGTTTTTAAATTACCTTGATTTTTGCACACCTCCTCTTAGAGATAATTGAAACCACATTGTGTTACATACATGCAGCATGAATTTCCATTGGTAACATGTCTTTATCTTGAGAAATTACTTCTTTTTTCTCCTGTAACTGAGACAAAGAAGCTCCTTTTCTCTATCCCTGTCATCTTCCAGCTCCCGTTGAACAATCTGGGCCTAATTTGAACTCCAGTGATGAGGAATAACCTGATATTTTGCTTACCTTTGTGAATGAAAGGTTAATTCTGTACATCCAAGATTTATACTGCACGCTAGTTTAAGGGCATTTTACCACACAGCTGGTGAGGGATTTTCACAAATACAAGAGAGGACTGTATGTTATTTAACTTTTTCTTTCAACTCTCTTTTTTTTTCATTAACTTCCCAGCTGACTGCACACTCTTGAATGCAGCAATCTGTTTAATCTAGTTTTAGCCTTCCTTTTCCTGTTTTGCTGTTTACTTTTCTTCCCATGCCAGTAGCGATTGAGGCAATACTGTGGGTCCATTATTTGTTTCAGGCATCTTGGAATATATGTGTTGGCTTTGCTCTGTGTGTGCATGCCTGAGAGAAAGGGAATAAACATACATATGGCCAATTAGTCAGTACACTTAAATTAATGAAGAGCAACCTACGAATCTCCTTTTTCTGAGAATTTGGAAATGTTTGCCATGTAGCTTTCAAAAACTTCAAAAGCAGCTATAAGGTTACAGTCTAATACTCCCTTCTGAACACTCATGTCTTTTCTAAAAATATTTCCCAACTTAATCTTCAGTGTGTGGAACAGGAGGGCAGAGGGGGAATCGCAGTGTTTACGACCAAAGTGCAAAGATGAGGAAGAAAATTAGATCCACAAAAAAAGAGAATCTTTTGATATCTGCTTCATTTTCCTCATTACCAACTTAGCAGTACCAGCAGTTATGTTTTAACTAAACACTGAGTTTATGGACCCATGTCTCTGTCTACAGATAAGGGAAGGTCAAGAGGAACTAAGCTAATGCTGTCTTTGCTTTTGCACATTTTCCTTGAGTTGGGACACCCAAACAAGTCAGGGGGAGTCTAAACACCACCAATGACTGGGGTGTGTTGCTTCTTGTAGTAGGTAAAATACAATCGAAGATACCATCTGCACTTTAGGATAGACACAATCCTGAGAAGAAAGAGTCTCAGTAATATCACAGGTGAAGAGGCCTCTAGGGTCCATGAAACTTGAAAGGAAATACCACAGTAAACCCAACAGCAGCAAAATCAACCCAGCTAGAAGAATTTGGAAGGAAGTGTTAAAAAGTCCAGGCTTTATGTCCCCTTCTTATTTTTTTCTCTTTGGTTCTTGAATTGTGAGAAACCTTCAGGGGTCAGAAAAGCTGCAAATGAGAGGAGGAAGGAGGTGTATGGGAGGATGTCTCTGTTCTGTAGGAAATGTCCTCTGTCAAACCACCCTCTGGAGCAGTGAGAAAAACTCCTGTTTCCAGCAATGTTTCTGCCTCTCTTTCCACAAAATAAAACCAAAGGAGAGACTCAGTTTCATTCCACCTCTTTACCTTCAAACCTAACCTCACTGACTCCTGCCCACCACAGGAGCTCCTTGTCAGGTTGATAAACACATCCACTGTTTGAGAGCTCCACAAAGTGATCACATCCTCTTCATCATTGTCGCTGTCCTGGCTTCACTCCTGGTCTGTCTGTTCCAAGCACCAGTGGAGATGGTGAGCTGAGCTTGCACAGTGTGTCTGGCAGCCACAAGGGATGCCTTGAATGGTCCTTGCAAAACACTGACCTATCACAATTCATCCTCCAGGTGGGATGACAGATGTCCTCAGAAAACCCATGTGCACCAGAAAGGAGTTTAGGTGTGCAATGAAGAAGTCAAAGAAAATCCACGGGTCCCAAAGAAGAAACAAAATATGAACTAGTCTGAAACTAGCACTAATACCATCTGAGGAAAATAAAAACCTTTTTCTTTCTGTGCTTTCTTCCAGAAAAAAATTATGTATCCAGATTCTACTGAAACATATAAAAAAGTTGCCTGGTATTGGACATTAAGGAAAACTTACATTAGGGCAATTCCCAGAGGGAAATAGCTCCAAAAGGTATGTGCATTGGAGAAATAAAGTGTGTCCCTTATTACTGCTATCATTTATAACTTTAGGTCTGGGTACACAGCTAATTCTGAAGTAGTTCTAAAAACAAAAGGCAAGAAAAGAATAATGATTCCTGAGAATCCAGTACACTGGCTCTGACTGGTGCTGGCTGCAAACGTGTCTGGGTGAGCTGAATCTGGAGTTTAAGCACAGACAGATCATTTCAAACTCTCCTGCAGCTAAATAACATTTCACTCTGGGGAAGTCTCCCTTCCAAACACTTCCACCGCTCCACAGAGGCTTTCTTTCAATGTTGTTGTCTGTTCTCAATGGGTTTTCTACATCTTCACTCTTTCTGAAGATTTTTGGATATTCAGAGATGCTGCTGTATAAATTTTTTCAGATGTTTTGAGTTCTGAAAGTCTTCACCAGCAGAAGATTTATCCTGATAAGGCATTAACCCCAAATTTATTTGAAGAAAGAGAACTGTACACAAAGTGAAGGGCACTAGGCTGCTTCTTAGACACTAACTTGAGCAATTCTGAATGGAGATCTGTTCAGGTGTTCTGGACATTTGCATGTCAGCGTGCAGAAAAAGCAAGCAAATGCAAATGAGTGTTCCTGAAACAGCAGTGGAAAGAAAACATTTTTTTTACACACCCTAAAAAGACCTCATTATAAGGATCATGATAGCAAGAGCCCAATAGCAAGAGACAGCAGTCCTGAACTTCAGAGCAGGAGATGAGAATGGAGGCTGTTCCCTTCTACATCACCATGGACTTCACTGAGATCCTTAACTCAGTGTTTTATTAAGCATCCAGAAGCACTTAAGTCCTAGAAAACTCCTTTAGGTGTAACTTAGGCTGCATAACTGAACGCAGGAAGCCTTCCTGAACCCCCTGAACCCCACAGCGTGTGGTTTGTGCACATGTGCATGTGAGTGCATGCATGTGCTCATCGGGGAAGCCAGAAGGAGGAACTGAGGCAGCAGACACATGACTCAGGGTGTGTTGGGATTGGTAATATAACCCTGGTATTGCAGCAAGTTTGGATCTTCATTCTGCAGCACCTGGGCTTCCTCCCAACAGAAAACGCTGCAGGCTACATTTATGCTTAGCAGTTAATTATCCATGGGATCAGGTAAGGGATTAGCGACCAGGTAGAGTTTCACACCTGTCAATGGGGTGAACGCTGTGGCTGCTCAGAAATATTTGGCAGGAGAGGAAATAATACAGCTTTTCCTATGCTAAACCACAAACCCTTTCCACATGGACTGAAGGGGGATTGTCTCCTGTTGGTGACATGCCGGGACGAGATGTGGTTCACAGTCATGTTGCTGCATGTGCCAGGCAGTAAAGGTGGCTTAATAAATGTCTGTCCTCCTCCTGCATCCATGCCCACCTCTGTATTGCAGCTCACACCCCTGCCTTGGAAACCAGCCATGGAGATACCTGGTTTGAACAGCAGAAATAAACCCAAACCTTTTTAGGAATGCTGGCTCACCGGCAGATCAGTATCCTGACCTGACTGGCAGCACTGATGCAAACCCCGGGAGGGCCAACAGGACCCAGAGGGCAGAGCACAGAGGTACCAGCCAGCAACAAAGGGCAGCAAGAGCTCAAGCCTAAATTCCTACCCAAGACTTTGCATCATGACCCTGGAGCTGGAGCCACAATCTGGGGAGCAAAGCTCAGCCTAATCCAGTCTCTGTTCTAAACAACGCAAGGACACCACGGGTTTAACCCAACATTTGCCTTTGAATTAAGCAGCACGAACTTAGGTTTGCATCTTAGACCCAAAGAAATCTTATTGAGCAGCTTGTTTCTGCCAAGGTAATTAATCAGGAGATGGCAAAAGATCACTTTGTTTCATCCCAGATTTCAAACCACATTTGTCTACTCCTCTCTGGCCTGTCAAGGTTTTCCCACATGCTGTGTGTTCTGGGCATCATACGGCCTCTTATTTTTAGCTGTAGGTGATTGCAACACGGCCCCTTCAAAGAAATCCCACTGATACTGTCTGTTAGTACTCAAAAGCAATCAGGTGTTAATAGGCTTTTACAAAAGTTTACCTATCTAAAATTTCTTTAGCTCTCACTTGCTTAGCTTTCATTCTCATAACCTGTGTCCTAAGTGAAAACACACCTGCTCACTGGATTGACCTATCACAAAACCAAAAAAAAGGTTCTTGTTTTCTCCTTCTTTAGCAATATCTTTTGGCTATTGAACATGAAGCACTTGTATCAGCTCACTTTAGCTTTGTTTCCTCCATTCCCTGATTAACACATCTGAGCTTGTGTTGGCTGTAGAATTTACAGATTGCAAGAGCTTCCTCTTTTTAGATTCAGTAAATGATGTTTAATGTACTAAGGTGTCATTTTTTTATTACTCAGATGGAGTCACAAAGTCAATTGATGAATGGAACGGAGCAGTTTCCAGGATCAAGTTCAAGCTTGTAAAAGGAGATGAGTTACTAAAAGTTAAAAATTCTCTGAAGGTCAAATCTTTCCCCAACAAGAATAGAATCATAGCACTCTTACTCTCTTTCCATATGTAGCATTATACAAGAAATGCAAAGTAAGATATGGGCATCTCTAAAATATTTCTTGAAATTAGCATTCTGGTCATCACTGGATGTTCTTTGTGCCAGACAGAACTATGCTTTTTCCAAATAATTCCATCTTGGCCCCTGATACTGCATGTGCTTACTTGATTATTCTGAATACTTCAGAGTAGTTTTATAGCTCTCTCATAATGAACTGCCAAGTCTGTTTTGAATATGTTAATCTCAGGATTAAGCTAAATATAAATACATGCCCCCAGGACTCTGAAGGATTGATGCATTTTCAGTTTAATCTCTGAGGATTTTAGTACCATTCAGAAGAAATGTTCAATATCAATTCAGCGTTGCTTCCAAGTAGGTGCACACTTTCATGAGGAATTTATATGAATCCCATTATAGATATGCTGGGATCCCTCTTTTATAGTTACAGAAGAACCAAACCACCAAAGGATGAAGGAAGTGGTGTGACAACAGAATACATTTATGTCTTGGACAAGATAGGATTAAAAAGGGCTGCCATATGAGATCGAGCATTTACGTGGTCTAAACTCTCTGCCAGTTCCAGTTTATTTTAAAAATTCTGCTGGATTAACTCTGGACTGCCAAGCTTTATGCCAGACCAGGCCCTGTGCCTCACCTCCACCCCAGCTGTGCCTTGAACCCCAGAGCAGGTGTGAGGTGAGCACAAAGGTGTTGTGGTGACACAAACTGCACCGTGACAAGTTCAACAAACACTCTGGGATGAACACACTGAGAACAAATTTGGAACTACACAGATCCCAGTTATTTTGCTCATGTAACCGTGGCCTTACAACCTGGACTGAGTAGAGTTGTGTCTGGTCAGGGAGCCCACGGCTCTGTGCCCTTTCCCATCCTCATCCTGGCAAGCTGAGCTGAGACAGAACAGGCAAGTTACAAAAATCATGGACAGACTGAGGATATTTGTGAATTTGGGACAGTGAAACAGCGTTGGTAGTAAAGATGGACCCAGTGAACAGCAAATGGATTGCTGAAGGCATTCCAAGAGCCTGAATCCCAGGTGTTGTAGTGATGCCTGGCTGCATCAAGGAGCAGAGCTTGGCTGGGTGGTGACAGCTCTGGGCTGGGGGTCAGGGATGAGAGGGGGACTGCTGTGCCCTGCTCCAAATGTAGAGTGGCTGTGGGCACTGGGAATCAGCTCTGCAAACCTTGCAGAGAGTTTGGCTCGGGGAAACAGAACTGCATGCTCTGTGGTGGGGAGCTGGTGAAGAGTGTGACCTTGCTCCTCATTTTGTGACTCAATTTTTAAAGCTGAAGTAGCGTGGGGGAAGAGGAATAAGAAACATCTGAAATATGTGTATGAGAACTTTGCCAATCCTTCTAAAATGTCTACTGTAATTATCTTTATTGTATATGGTTTTATTGTATAAGATTAATATTATAACTGGCATTTTTATGGCACCTTTCCTCTGTAACAACTTTCTGTCAGAAATCACAAAGCATATTTACAAATGCCCATGAATTAAGCCTCAGATAATTATTGTGTGGATAAAGGAAATTTTTCCTATTTGCTTTCCCTTCTAGATTTGTTTAAATCACATGAATCTCCAAGAACTAAGAAAAACAGAAGCAGAAACCTACGAAAAAATCCACTGTTTGTTTGGTTTTTTAATCTTTTCTCTCTTTCCTCATTTTAACGGGCTGCAATCATTCCTCCATCCCTGTATCAGCCCTGTGGTCAGCTTTCAAGTGAGATTTAAGGCCATGTTTGATGTATCTGCTGTGGGATGACTTGGGACTGATGCAGACATCATTTCACATCCCTGTGTATCACAGCTGGGATCTGCTGGGCTGCACACAGGAAGGCAGGAGCTGACACAGCACACTGCCTATACTGCCTGCCTTGTTGCAGTTGCACCTCCCTTAATAAAAGAATAATTCCAGGTTTTGTTGATTTTTAGGGCATGTTGCTAGATCTTAACATTGTTATAAAAAAAAGAAAAGGTTAAAAGTGTGTAGAATTTAGGCGTGATAGCGTACGTGACAGGGCATGATGGAGAGGGTAAGCCTGGCTATTTATTGTAGATAAAAAAGTAATAGAATTGTAAAATATGCATTATTTTTTAAATCATTCTAGCCTGAGGCAGGGTTAGCTGAAGAGGTTTTTCCAAGGCCGTACCAGAACATTTATATTCCAGGCTCAATAATGTATCTATTTCGTGATGATAAACAATCTCAGGCATCACCTTTGAAGTCTGGAAAAGTTAGCAGCTTGGTAAATAATTTTCAAAACGTGACTGCTTTTCAAAGTAGCACTTGATGTATTTCCATGCAGCTTTGGGGAAGCTCTTGGAAAAGTCATTGATGGAAAGGAATCTGATGTGAAACTCTTAAATTGTTCAGTGCTTTTTAATTTTTTTTTTTTTCATATACTATAGTGGAAGTTGGTGATATTTTTTTCATAGGGGCCTTACACCTGGTATAAAGATTCTCAGTTTATTGCAGACATATAGAGCTTTTTGAGGAATCTATCTCACTTCCACTATGTTTTAGAAGAGGACTTGTACATGGGCATGACTGGGCATCTCCATTCAAAAGCACTGAGCCTTCTGCTTCCCCACTGCCAGCCAGAGACTTGGAAATGCTCCCTGAAGGCTAGACAGGAAAAAAAAAATGCATTATTAGGTTTATTTTTGCTGCTTTTATGACTAAAAACACACTTAGCAAAATTCTGAAAGGAGGAGGAAACCACAAGTGCCTGCAACGTGGCCAAGGCTCCCCTGGATTAGA
Organism: Thryothorus ludovicianus; assembly: GCA_013397245.1. Taxonomy (NCBI): domain Eukaryota; kingdom Metazoa; phylum Chordata; class Aves; order Passeriformes; family Certhiidae; genus Thryothorus; species Thryothorus ludovicianus. Next base: position 621,458 of record VZTB01012677.1, read on the forward strand.
AGAGTTGGGAGCAAGGCTGGGCTGGTTCTTCCCTCTCCTCTCACTGGGATTTTCATGATGTGATCCAGGGGCTGGAACTGCCAGCACCAGAGGGGCTTATGACTCTTGTTGTTTTAAAGTTATTTGTGCATTCACTGTAGGCATTATGAAATTGCAGTGGGTTTTTTTATCTCTGAAGAGCCAGACTTCTGAGCCACCGGCGTAGCTTCCTAATCACAGGCATGGAAACTCCTGAACTTCAACCAGAAGTGTTGTCTGAGCAGTCTTCTTTCAACTTTGGGGAAAAATCAGTGACTGTGATTGTTTAAAAAAGCTTATATTGAATGCTTTGCTATTGCAGAGCAAACCTGCTGAGTCACTGGTAACAGTTTAATTCCAAAGTTGGCAACGTTTCTTGTGGATTGACCTATTCACAAAAATCTCCATATTGCATATGTGAGTAGTTAACAGTAGATAAGGCTGTCGGATTTAAAAGATACATTATTGTGTCTGGAATATAAATGTTTCGGTATGGCCTTGCAAAAACCTCTTAAGCTATGAAAAGAAGAAAAATCCTTCAAGTTGTACGCTGACTGATTTAAAACGAAGATGAATTTTTGACAAAACACCGTTTGTAGCATGCAGTATGAAGATTCCCAGTGTGTGGCAAAATGCTTTCATGATACCACTAGAGAAATCAAAATAAAGAGCAGAAACTACTTAGGAATTCACTAGAAACCTTGGTGGGAGCTAGGAATAAAGCCCCCATGTCTAGTGCTTCCACTCAGCAAGAAAAATAAATGTTTACTTATTAAAGCATTTATTTCTAAATTGTCAGGTGTGGCTGCCCTTTACAGGAAAGTGTGTGCATGACTGGCAAAGGAAAAGAAAAAAATTAACTGGAAAAATAAATACTGTGAGGAGGAAGGAGATACAGCACAGAGGAAAGCTACTGTGATAGAAAAGGGCAATGGATCAGCAGAAGTTTGCTGGTATGCGCAGAAATGACAACATCTGATTTATTCTTTTTTTTTAACAGGGAGAAGAAGCTATTAAGCATATTTCAAGTCATTCCTGCTTGTATTTTCTCCCCCTCTTCTTTCTTTGTAGTTGTGGGTTTTGTTGTTGGTTTTTTTTTTCATGACAAGAAGATAAACTGCTGGTTGTAAAGAGTGCTGCAGGGGAAACACTGGGGGTATAACCACCTAATTATGAATTTCCTGAATGTGCAACATGACCAGGAGCAACTGGACAGGATTAGGGCTGTATGTTTCATCTCCAGCTGTTTCATGAATGCCAATCTCCAAACTCTTCCAAGAAGAACATTTTTTATTTCCATGGCCCTACTTTTGGCTTTAGCAATGCGAGCAATACTGCTTTATTTTCTTTAGAGCCTGAACTGAAACAAGAGCTTTCAACAAAATAAACCCCAAGCAAACCTAACCAGCCAAAGAGCTGCACAGCGTTAAGGAGATTTAGCTAAAATATTTGTAAAATATCAAAAGGAATATCCTTCTCGTTGGCAAAACTGGAACTAAAACTGCAGAGATGCATGATTACGAGGCAATAAATGAGAGTATTTTCTTCTGGTGCAGTGGTCAGAAGTTATTGTTTTGAATAAGCACCACTGGTGTGTAATCTTCACGGCAAGCTTCTTGAATTGGTGAAGTGCCAATGCTCTTTGGAAGCTCTCAGCAGACAGGAACTTATTTAAACTTATAAAACCAACGTAGACGAAAAAAATGTAAAAAATGCCCTGTGTAAGGCCTCAGCTTGCAAACAGACAAATTGTGAAGACAATGGTGCTTCTCATGGAAGAGAGGGCAGCAGGAGCCTTTTCTTTCCATGATGCCTTTGTAAAGATTGAGAAACAGCTAACAGAATAACAGCCCTGACCTGCAATAACTGCTGGGGTGTCAGAAATTATGTCTTTATAGTAATAGCACAGGTCTTTAGGGAGCCTCTTCTATCTGCTGGTGAAGTTCTCTGGTCTTTTGTGACTTCTAGTAGAGTTTGACTGGACATATTTGTTGCTTAGTAGTATATGTATTTATTCCTTAGTAAAAACTCTGTGAGATTCAAAGGCCAAATTAAAGACTTGTCCATTAAATATAATAAAATGATGTCCAATAAGTAATTTGTTTTATCACACTGATATGAAATGCAAAGTTACCATGCACTGCACTAACAGGAGAGGCAGAGAAATTTTATTTCAGAATCACACAGAAGTTACTCCTTTGATCCAACAATAAGATTTTTGGGGCTTAATTTCTTGTCCTGTTATTAAGTATGAGAAATCCTGACCTGTGTTATCCTAAGAAGAGAAAAATCTGCTAATTAATACCATGAGTACAAACTCGGTCAGTTCATGAATGCAAACCTGTGAATATATGCTGAGTGAATAACTGGCATTCATTTCCTCTAAATAGAGAGGTACAGACAGAAATCCTGGTTTGTGTTAATGTTTACATGCCCTACTTATTTAGAAAGTCTGTCCTGCAGAATTTTGGATTCCCTGCAGTAAAAGTGACCATTATAAACTACACACACACTTACCCAGATTTTCTTGCACGAGCCAGTCTCCACAGGCACTATCTTGAAAATAAAGCATTGCAGAGATTGAAGGAAATTATCGTGTTTTAATCTGTACAATCTAGTTTGCCTTTAGCTTTCTTTTTTTTTGTCACACAAAAGAGTGAGAAGAGACTACCATGACCAGATTGTACTGTGTGATTTTGAGAATTCGATTGTTTAAGTTGCACTAACTTTATTGGTTTATGAGGCATACAGATAGAAAAACATTTTAAAACAAGAAAAGAACAGATTATAGGGTCTTCTGTTAATTCTGTGGAAGGAGTAAGTTATGTCATCACAAAGAGGGGGAGGGAGGAGAGGTGAGACATCATTTTGTTCTGGGTATTTTTGTGAGATCTTCCACATTTGCTTTGAGCATCCTGCCGGTCCCACCTCTCAAGTGACAGGGTGAGGTCCAAGTAAGGGATGCTTCAGGGCCATGCTCTCAGCCGAGGGGTCACCAAAGGCAATTTTGCTGAGTACTTCTGTCTTACTTCATCCAAGTTGCTGCTGGGGAAAAAAAAAAAAGAAAGTGAACCTGCTGTGGATGAATGTAAACTGTTAGGACACTGAGTCCTCGCCCCACAGCTGCTCAGAGATGTGATAATGCTCATGGAGAGAAAACTCCTGTGGCCACAGTCCACCCTGTGTTTGAATGAAACCATCCACCCTCTATGCTGGTGCTATGCAGGGTTAAAACTGGCTGAGGGCGGCATATCCCAGGTAAAAACCAACACAGTATTCAGCAAATAAATCAATCAAAGCATGCTCTGTATGCTGTCAAACAGCACTGATGCCAAGATCTCTGCCTGCCCTCCAGAATACAGAAGATGCAGCTTGTGGGAATAGCAACAGTTTAACTCAAATCCCTTCAGAAATGTGCGTATCTCTCAGGAAGTATTCTGAGAGAATAAAGACTGTCTTCACAGCCTTGGCAATGATGTCTGACCCCCAAGGCCACATCCCAATTGTACAGAGACATGGGCCCCTCTCTGGGTTTTGCCACCGAATAGGAGGGGATGGCTGATGGAGATGATGGCAGAATGCAGGATTTAGGAATGGTTTGGATCCAGCCTCAGTCAACAGTGCCAAAATCATTGCTGTGTGATGGCTAAACAATTCCTGCTTGAAAGGAGTTGGGGGTTCTGTCTGGTCCTGCTGCATCTGCGGCTTCAGAGTGACAGTCATGGGGACAGGGATCCGAGAGAAAGACCAAAGGGGGACAGGGATCCAAGAGAAAGACCAAAGGGGGACAGAGCACAGCCCCTTCCTCCTGCTCCTCTGCAACAGCCCATGTGGCCAGGGAGATGGGAGAGATGCACCATTGCATTTCTGATGCCACTCGCTTCCTGAATAAACAGAAAGATCTCACTGTGATAAAAGATAAATATGCATGTTATTGAAAAATAAAAACCCTCAGACTCATCAAAACACAAAAATTAGTTCATAGTTTTCGTCTGTATTTATTTGGATGACAGTTTAGGTCAGTCATTTTCTCCAGTGTGACTTGTCTGTCCCTGCTGTGTCATCACTTAACCTAATCCTTTTCCTTTTTCAGTGGCAAGAGACATTTCCTCTTGGTCTGATTAATGCTCTTCCTAGATGGCTCGGGGAGTAAGCTGTTAAAGAAATAGTTTTATCTGTTATTTCTGTAGGAACTCTCTGATGGAAAGCAATCCTTGCCTCACTCTCCCCTGCCCTGTCCCTCGGTTCCAGAGCCATGCCCAGGCTCCATGGAATCAGTTTATTGTTGCTGTTAACCATCTGCTCTTCCAGTTCATCAGGGCGTGGGGATGAACAGGAGCTCCAAGGAGAAGGCAACATCAGCTCCAGGTCCAGGCTGACCTTGCTCTAGTTTTTGTGAGTCTGCCCTTCAGCAGTTTCAGGTGAGACTGGAAATGTCCCCATGCCTGGGCCCCCTGTCCTGACTCTCCAGATGAGGACTGGACTTTTGGCCCATCAGATAGAAAAGCTGCAAATCAGCCCTATGGTTACATTTCTTTCCTCTTCTTTATTTCTCTTCATTTTGCTTTCTCCAGGTTTGAGTTTATTTAAATTTTATCTTTTTTGGTCATTTTTCAACTTATGTCAGTGATTTTTTTCCCTTCTAAACCAATGCCTTCACACCCTTTTCTTTCTTTTTTTTTTTCTTTTTTTTTTTTTTTTTTCACAAAACTGTCTATGAGACTAAGTAAAGTCTTTACAACCCTAGTGAATAATTAATCTCATCTGGTCTGTAACTCTATCCAGGACCATCAAAAAGTTTGCGTGTTTTGGGTCAATAATAAAACAAAACATTTTTCTACTTTTAGATTTTATGCATTACAAAAGTTTTTGCAATTAACGACGAACAATACTTAGTGCTGGCTGACCATTCCGCATTGAAAAATCTTTCCCATGGGAAAATTGCCTATTTGTTGTTTTTGTAGGAATTATCTATTTCAGATAGCTTTATTTTCATTTTTCTGGGTTTTAGTCATGTACAAAAAAGCCACAAACCCAGCCTACTTGGGCATGATGATTTTACTCAGCTTTGATGCCAAACTGATTTTTCTTTAGAGTGTGTTTCATCAAGAAGCAGAACATCAAGGAGTCCCATGGCAAAAATGCTTGTGTTGATATTTTAATGGAAGCTGAAGAAAATACATCTGTGCTGCCTCAGACTCCAGAGGGTTTTCCAGTTTTTGAAAGGAAACCTTGCTCTGGTGGATAAAGTGGATCAATCATTGATAAAAGCTGTTGGGAAAAGTAACACTGAAGGATACAGTGATGGAGAGAAGGCAGAGCACAGAACGTGTGGGCGATGAGCTCCTGCAGAGGAAGGTTGGCTTCCCCAAGGACCAAGGCTAAATCAAAAGACCCTTCATAGCACGCCTGCGATCTGTGGTGGGGGTAAGGCCAAGTCCTATTTTAAGTTTTTCCTGTAACCAGATTAAAGCTCCAGTCATGATTCCCCCATGGCTTGGAAGCAGCCCTGAGAGGTGAATGACCACCACAGCCCCTCCTTGGGGCTCTCTTCCAGAGCCAGGGGACAAACTTTTCTTTAGGGCTGCAAAATTTAATAAGTCACAGCATTTCCTTAGCCCTGAAAAATATTGCCTAGAGCTTTCCTCCTTGCTCCCAGGTGATGGGAATGTAGGAATGACCACGCTGATGAGAGCACAGGCCTTGCCTTTGCAACAACCCACAGCAGATGCCAAGGGGAAGACACGGATGGGGATGTGCACTGACCCCAGCCTGGAGCTGCCTGGGCTAAGGGCTACCCCAGAAATGGCATTTTGGTGACAACTTTCTAACATCCATCACAACCACACACCCCTGCTAGGGCTGGGTGGACAGGAGGAGGCTCGGTGGGTGATGAGTGCCCCAGGGTGATATTTGGCAGTAAGTGAAGGGTCTACAAAACATTTCTTATGAGGAACAGCTGAAAAGGGTTTGTTTAACCTGGAGAAGATGAGGCTCAGGTGAGACCTCCTCCTCTACAAGTCCCTGAAAAGAGATTGTAGCCAGCTGGGGGATGCTCTTTGCTCTCGCACCTGCAGGGAGAGGACGAGAGGAAAACAGCCTTAAGCTGAGATGGGGAGATTCTGAACAGACATTAGAAACAAATGTACTTTTAGGGTGGTCTGGCATTGAAACGGATGGCGGAGTCACCGTCCCAGGAGGTGTTCGAGAGCCGTCTGGACCTGGCGCTGGGCGATGCGGTTTAGGGGCCATAGCGGTGCGGCTGGACCGGATCATCCGGAACCTCGATGACTCTCCGATCCCATTGTTCTGCGATTCCAAGTGACGGCGAGCGGATCCCGGCGGGCACGGCGGGCGGG